>KK120110.1:16483-38465 GCA_000611955.2 Stegodyphus mimosarum
ATAAATGTTGATAAACAATGAGAGTTAATTTGTTGTAAAATTATTTCAGACTTCCTTTAAGCAAGTCTCTTTTGCCCTTTACTACGAGGTTTGTTTAAAAATGTTCTTGCAAGATAATAATAATAATAATAAATAATAATTTTAAAAGATTTTGTCATGAAGACATTATATAGGCGTTGATAAACATTTTATTTTGGAGCAGGGCGTGGAAAATGTGCAATGATTTAACCAGGATTCGAACTTAGACCTCCAATTCTAGCAAGACATGCTTCAAATTACACCACAAAAGCAGCCGGTAAGGAGAAAGAAAATGCCTTAAAAACCTTTTTCCAGATATGTTTTTGGAGGGGGGGGACTATTTATAACATTAATTTGTTACTTAAAACAGTAAATAAATATTGTTAATCTAATTAATTCATTTTATAAAATCAATTTATTTATTAAATTTGAAATTGTTTTATATCTTCCAGTTACCTACAAGCAGTATACTGTCATAATTAAAAAAGCAAATGCGGCTCTCCTCGTAGAACGAGAGCTTCTTGCAAACTGCCAGATTGTCAGAGACTATGCCTAGGAAAGCACAGGAACGCAGAAATAACAATTTGGTACCACTCATAAATATCAGGAAGCGATGATTTCGTAATATTACGCCACTTACGTAAATGATGCGGAAGAGAGGAAAACAAATTTCCAAATGTTTCAAGTTTCGATATATTTAATTAATGCCGGTGTAGAACAGTGAACTGAATTTTAAAAACTGGCATTCTTTTGATATTCAAAGCAAAAAGAATCCGTTGCTGCAAGTTATTAGGAATTATTATTATGAACGTCGATAATTACTACGATAAACATCAGTTAGTTACTGTTGTTTTACATACATAATTTATTTAAATACCAGTAAAAGAATTGACGCGTTACTCCAAAAAAGCTTCTCAGCAAATTTACTTATTGCTGAGAATTAAGCACAATGTTGTAACATAATCATAATATCATTTGAAATTATATAACGGACTAATGAAGTTCACGATCACTGTCTTTGCATGGACTCGGCTATTATATATATTTTAAGAGCATAGCATATATTACAAAATGTATATTACACCTCTCCAGAATAAGTAAAAAGTGAGGCTTATTATTTTGAAGTCCCAAAATCTGTAAAAGATGGCGGCGAAATTTTTTTTTCTTTTCTTCCGGCTGCATACCTGGCATCTGAGTGCTAAACCTATTAATCGAATACTATCTCGGCAACATATATCATTAAAAAAAGCGCGTAAAAGCAGCATCATCATTGAATGAGTACTACTGAAACAGATGTTTAATGAATGTAAAAACATTTTACAATTTTACTTCTAAATATAAAAAAGTGATTTTTTACAATTCGAAATACCTTAAGTGCTTCGTTTCATTATTATTCAAATTACAGCTGTTTTTGTTCCATTTTCTGTTTAACTAAATTTAGTCACTGAAATTTCAGTCAGTTTCACGATGTTTCTTTTAAATTTTATGAGCGAAAACTGTTTATTTGAGTCATGGCACTGATTAGAATTTCGACCTGAAGTTGGAAACACCAATTTTTATTTCCTTGTAGCAAGTAAAAATAAGATTACAATACTACAAGGTTTTCGAGATTACAGTACTACCTACAAGGAAGTACTTCCTTGTAGGTAGTACTGTAATCTCGAAAAATTTTGGATATCGTGTTTCAACAAAAATATCCATTTTGACCCTCTCGATTCTATCTGGGTTGGATTATTCTATTATGGCAAAGCACACGAGGGATATCTGCCTAAAGGGAGGGATGCCTTCGTGGAGGACTTTCTAAGGGAAACTGGCTTGTATACACGTTACACACTGGGAAAACCACGAAAACGCCCATACAGCCAGCCCGTTCGCGGGATTCGAACCTCGGACCGAACTACCAGTGTTCAGCGTCTTTACCGCTCGGCCGCTGGTGGACCTCTCGGTTCTATCCGAACGATGTTTTTTGCGCTACATCTGTACATATGAACAGAATAAAGAACACGTTTTTTCAGACCGGATTGTGAAATGGATTTAAAGAGGATTCAGAAGAGACTTTTTCGTGACGTCCGCACGCACGCAGCATGTATGTATGTATATATCTGTTGTGTAGCGAAATTAAGCTAATTTATTATTTAATTCATTATTCTAAATTATAATACACAATGTGTATTTTATTTAATTTTTGTGTTAATTTGGTTTAGCTTTAATTAGGGTTTTGTACTTAAGGTAGTAAGTTAGCTACTTTCGTTTTCAGAACGCGCTTAGCAGCAGACAATGGAAATGGGGGTATTTTTCATGTTATAATCTGGATTTTTCAAATACTTAATCTGAGTTTATACAGTTATAAATATACTAGAAGAAACAGAAAGAATTGCGCTTTAAATTAACTTTACTTTCAATTTGATAGCTTAATTAATTTGTGAAATATGTTAATTTAATTAACAAAATTTTGTAGCTTTCGTAGGATTTAGTGTGACGGTTATCTTGTTATTTTTAAGCTGCTTTAGTGTAATTTATAGTGAAGGTAACATTGTGCTTCAGAGTTTTAGGGTTATTATCAGCAGGTGCTTTTATTTGGCGAGTTTCTGGTGATATTAAGGCAAGGTGTTGAATTAACTCTTTGAAAAGTAACAATTTTTATATTGTTTTCTTCGGGACGTTTTTGTCTGGAATTGTCACCCTTTTGAGGGAGTCTTAGCTCCGTTGGTAACGGTTGTAACAAAAAGCTGGTGCACGCGATTGTTCGCTCACCTCAATGTTCTTGAACTCGCTTGATTCCCAGTATTAGCGGAGATACATATTTCGAGGTCGACGGGAAATTTCATGCTCGTTCTTTGAATACACTTGCCACCTCTTGTCCTCCTGTGAATGGCGTAATGCGGAATAGCAGTGAGGGGCTTAAATATGGTTCCCTCGAGATATGGATGTAAACACATCGATGTAGTTTACTAGACTCTTGAAAGAAGGTTTATTGTATTACTGTGCCATCAGTAAAAAATATGCTATATATATCAGTAAACAATATGAGGCAGTCCACCACATCTTGCTGGTTCATCAAGACCATCGTCTAGCCATTTAGTTCCTCGAGGATTCAACTCGGAGGTCATCTGGTTCATCTTCTGGTGCACCCATGTTCGTGGAGATGTGTTTGTTGCTTGATGAGGCCATAAGCATTCTTTAGTAAATTTCTACGTCTCGTTAGCTGGCCTGTTTCCATCCGCTTTGCCATGCCGAATAGATCTTTCCTAGGTTCTATTTAATGGTGCCACCTGTTTGGTTTCAAGATAAGTGATTTATTAGCGATTTTGATGAATCAATAAATTTAATTTAATTCAAGTAAATAGTTCATTTAAAAATCAAGTTAGAAAGGTTTAAATCCATGTTCAACCATTTAGCTTATGGCTGTTCTTGAAATTTACAATAAAAAATTATTTTTCTTTTACTGAAATAGTCGGGAGAGTTAAGTTCATATTAGTGGATAATAATAAAGTATATAATTGTATTCCAGTAGTTCGGATTAATGTTGAGAGATACAAAATTATGAGATTATAAGTGCAGTGAGATCATGAGCAATTAATTTTCATTTGTAATTTAAGATATTATTGATTATAATATTATTATGCTAAAATGTACAATATTTATTTTTTGACTCCCCGGAGCATTAAATTCTAAATGTCAATAGTTTTAATTAACTCTAATAGCAAAATAAAGGCCCGTTTCACTTAATAATTTAGTATAATGTTTTATTTTATTACCTAATAAGCTTATACATGAGATACACAGCAGTTATCATTGGGTTGTTCGAGTATTTAAATTTATAATCACAAGCACTTAACTGATTTATTTTAATGTACTAACCACTAAAAGCTCTATATAGTGTTCTTCAAAGGCACTAATGTAACATATCTCACATAAATCAAAAACGAAATTTTGTGTATAGGACTTCTATAACATGTAGATGTGCACCTTCCATTTTGGTTGCAATCGTTTGCACCAGAAGTGTATATATATATACATACCCATTTTGCTACCCGGCCTGGTGAGCTCAGTTTTTTATTCGTACATATTGGTAAATTGTGCGTTTTTGGCTGTAAAAGTGAATGAATTATGTTCTTCCGTCTAGTGTTTTTAGGCTTTTAGTTACTCTGCATGCAATAGTTGTAAAACCATCAACAATTTGAAAGTTCTTTACATTCAGTTAAGTCTAATGAAACTACCATTTATTTACATTTCAAACTCAGTAAAATAGTGAATTAAGTCAGTTTGTGCACGCTCAGTGTCTTTTTGCCTAGTGAGACCAAAAGTTAGTATCCCCAAAAATGTCTCTTTCTGCCTAATTTAAATTAATTTAAACTCTAGTTTTAATTGTAAAAATTGTTTTTTAACTGTTTATTTAGTATTTTAGGTTTTTCTGTAATTTACAATTTTTAACGAAGCTCTTTTAAGCTTTTATGTATTTTTTCCTGGCAGGAAAGTGAGAACTGAATTAATTGAAATAATTATATCTCCAATGAAATTAGGCGAAATAAGTTTAAATAAAATGCATTAAAAATGTGCATAATTTAACAAGCCGTACAAGGAAGTAATGTGGTGTCCACATCAGATTTTTTTCTTATCTCAATAGCATCTAGTCACTACGGTTGTACTTTATAAATTAGAATATTTCAAATTATAATTTTGCTAAAATATTGGTTTCTTTCCCATTTCGTGTGCAAGATTTTATGTGTCCAAGTATGGGATATTTCAAAGCATCATAAACTTTCATGTGTGTCATATGATTTAAGTAATATAGCTTGAAATTTTGTGCCCTAAATGTTCTGTGCATATTAATCCACCGCGAAATGCTCATGAACGGAATTTTAATGGTAAAAGCATGATGTTCAATAAAAGTAATTTCTGACGAAACTTATGTCTATTTTAGACGTTCAATTGGTTAATCTCCGATATAATTAAAACTTTTCCTTATAATCACACTCAACATCGCAACCTGTTACAAATTTAGGTTGCTGAAATTAAATAGAGCTTCTTATTTATTGTCGATCAAATAGTAATAAAGCACTTAGAGAGAAATATTTTCTTCTATCAACTCATATCACACACTGAATTTGTGGCATGAATAAAGCTGGATATATTTAAATCCTTTCCAATGCCTTCATTGATGGATTTTTACAGATGCCGAGTATTTTTATAATTCAGAAACCCCGAATTATATTTCAAAAGGTATTCAATTCGATAAAGGAATGCAGCAGGAAATTTCTTAAAAAAAGTAATTTGGAAAACCTGTGAAATTTGAAATACTTTGTTGACCCGAGAGCTGGTAGAATTTTTCCGAATCTTGTTGTTCAAGCTAAAAAGCACGAAAGCATAAATAAAATATATAGCCGTGCTATTCATCTGATTTCTAAAATGCCTGGAAACTTCTATTTTTACACCGATGCGCAAGCGATAGAAATGTCTGTGAAAACGGTATTTATTTTCGTATAGCTAATCAACTGATTGTTTACATGGCCACTACCTAAAAGCATGTGTTTTATGCATTGTTCCTAGAATAAGGTGTCCTAAGAGCCTACGTGTTTGACTGGATATCAGTTAGTTGACATTACTTTTTTTTTACAAATTCAGTAAAAGTAATTTGATGTGCAGATTAAACAGTAATTACCAATAAGGATTACAAATGTAATGTCGGTAAGACTGGATTTGCCTTCAATAGAAAGTAATGATATTTCTACGAGACATATAAAACAAAAACCAGCGCATGTTGTAGAGTTACACGAAAATTAACATTAAAAAATCTGATGTGCGCACCACATGACTTTAATTAAAATGCCAATTAAACGCATTTTTTCTTGCCTTTTATTTAGGCTTTTCCTTCGAATTTCATTAAAGAGATATTTTTCATTCAATTAAATCAGTTCTCAGTTCGCGACAAAGCAAAAATGTATAAAAACTCCAAACATCTATATTAAAAATTGAAACATACAGAAAAATATAAAACATCAAATACGATTAAAGCAATTAAAAAACATAATTAAAATTAGAGTTTCTACTCAGCAACAAGCAGTTCGTCCGGCGGGCAAGAAGCCAGATTTTTCGGTGCACAAAATTGAAATTTTACTTTTGGTCTCCCTTGGCAAAAAGATACTGAAAGAGTAGAAACCGGCTTTATTTATTATGGACGCTGAGTTAATATTTGGGATATTTTAATAACTTAAATGATAATTTTAGAATGGATTAAGCATAATTTAATTCGCAATACTAAAAGAGTACGTTACTTTGTTGTTACTATATTGGCAACAAATCCAATATTCTGGTAAGTTTCAAATGTAAACAAATATGGCTTCTATGGTAAAAAAAAATACGGCACTTAAAAAAATTTAAATTATTAATAATTAATTCTACAATTCTACAACTATAACATGCAGGTTAACTAAAGGCATAGAAATCCTTACCGGAACATAAGAACAACATAATTCAATCATTTCTAAAGCAAAAAAGGCACAATTTTGAAAGATATAAGAAACTAAATATATATATATATATGCAACCACAATAGGAGGTGATCATCTACATGTTATAGCAGTCCTAGATACAGAATTTCAACTTTCTAAGGCAACTCGTTTTTGAGTTATGCAATATAAAATTATACGTACATACGTACGTACGTGTGTACAGACTCCACGAGAAACATCTCTTCTGAATCCATTCTAAATCAGTTTATTATTCGTTTGGGAAAAAGCGTCCTTTATTTTGTCCTTACGTACAGATGACATGCAAAAATATCGTTAAATTGCATTCGATAGCGGTCAAGATGGATATTTTCTTTGAAATGATACCCAGATTTTTTGCGATTACAGAACTTCCTTTTTACTTCGTACAAGGAAGTAAAAATGATAATGAAATAAATAAATGTATAAATGATTTTACAGGTTTTGCAAGATGTGTTACGTTTGTTGCTTGGTTTTGTAAGATGTGCCACAATTATTATTGACTTTAGTAAAATTTATAATTTCGAGATTTTTCTCCTGTGCCTTCCTGTCCGCGCATCACAAGCTGGAATAACTCAAACAAATGTTTGGCGCATTATGGCCTTTTCAGTGTATGAGCATAAGTTTTACTATCCATCCACCCGACGTATGCGCGTATATTCCGCAAAAGTGAGATGTGTGTGGTTAAAGCTAGGGGTTAAAACAAGTTGCTTCTTAGTGTGCACTTGATACAGGCATAACTAAAAACGAGCAAGTTCTTTGTACACACAAATTTAAAACGTTGAAAATTTTGAACGTTTTTTGATAACAAGAAGACTGTTTCTTTGTTACTTCTACCGGAACTTAAAATGATTGCTGAATAAGGTTTGGATATAAAAATTTACCACCAGTCACAGTCAGTCTTTGACTGGTATTCCTCGGGACAATAATCTGTACTTATTTCATAACACAATATCTCCTATAATTTACTTTCTATGTTTTTATAAATATTTGTTGACAACAAATAATTTAATTTATAAATAATATATCTTTATAAAAATATTTCGTTTTTTAAAAATTGTATTCCCCAAAAGCTTTTTAGGGTTACGAGCAATTAACTAAATTCAAGATATAGATTCTACATTACTAATTTATGTAAAAGAACACTAGCTTAATGTTTGAAAAGTAAATACCTAAACTGAACCCGTATGATGACAAGGCGGGTAAACGCTATTTTTTACCAGAAAGGCTATTAATTTCGTTTTGGCATTTTGCGTCGATTCACTTTCTGCGTTGATTCACTTTTCAAACTGTTGCCACCAAATATTACAGCCTTGTATTATATTTAAATAAATTAAATATTGAAGAATCTGCAAAAATGTATGCATGTTTCTCGTGTTGTCTTAAAACAACTGTACGTAGAGCCAGCCAATTTTGAATAACATAAACCTCCACCGAATATGGGCATCTAAAAACCCAATTTGGAATTTGTTTCAATATCTAGTGGCATATTTTGTCAGACACTAAAGAATTTTTTATTAACAAATGCAACGATTTCAAAGCGAGGAATGGTAACACTGTACGGGAAAAAAGTAATTTTATCTCCAGTGCGCGAGACTGTGTATCGGAAATTGTAAAGATATGCTCATTTTAAAATTATTTTGCAATATTGCTGTTGAATTGAATTTTATAGTTTAACAATAAGTGCGAAGAACATGGTATTTAATAAACAAAGGTAACACACAAAACTTTAAAAAACGCCCCTCTGTGCGTAATATAAAATCTGAAAGCTTTCGGACTTTTTTTTATTTAAACTTTTGTTTTCTTTATTATTTTTTTCTTGTTTCTTGTATTTTAAAACAAGAAACTAAGCACACTTAACACAGAAGGTTTTAGTCCAAAGGGGCCTTGCCCTTGAAGAACTATTGTTTGCGTTTTGCGATTTTACGTCGGAAGCATTCAAAGTCTCAATCACTTTTCAAACTGTTGCCATCAAATCTTGCAGCGCTGTATTATATTTCAAGAAATTTAATAAAGAAGAATCTGCATAAATGTATGTATATTTCTTCAAATGTGATAAAGTAACGGTACCCAGAGCCATGCAATTTTGAATAAAGTACGTTTCCACCGGAATATGTGCATCTAGAAGCCCAAATTTCAAATTTGTTTTATTATCTCTTTCATATTTTGTAAAACTTAAACGAATTTTTGATGAACAAACTCAAACGATTTAAAAGACAACTATGGCAACACTCTATGAAAAAAAACCTTTTTTATCTAAAGCACACGGAAGTGTGTATCAGAAATTCTAAAGATATACTCATTTTAAAATTATTTTGCGATATTGCTGTTGAATTGAATTTTATGGTTTAAGTGCGAAGAACATGATATTTAATAAATAGAGCTAACACACAAAACGTTAAAAAACGCCCCTTTGGACGTAATTTAAAATCTGAAACCTTTCAGATTTTTTTTTTCTTTTTAAGAAAGGGATATATAAAGAGGCAATGTTAGCGTATTGAATGCCTAGCCTAAGTGTAAATAATTTAGAGACTGAATTTTCTTTTGCGCAAAAGATGTGAGTTCGAGTTAGGCAGCTGAAACAGCTCTGAGGTGGAGAAAAAATTAAATTCCGAGTCGTTTGCTGTATATCTAACAACATTTTTTTTTCCTGCTACAGTATTGTATTTTCTGGTATAGGATCTCACAAAATATGACAAGGGGCAGATTTCCAAGCACAACATAGGCGAAAGAGGCCATTTTCTCTAGGCAGAGAAGAAATTATACTCCCGAACAGGTTCCTGGAGTACGGCGGTGGTTATTTCGTCTACTATTAATCATCTTTCTCATAAGAGGAATAAGTCTAGTTCTTTGTCTCTCTCTTGCATACCTGGAGCTGTGCTCCAGATTTAGTGTTCTAGGATTTCTGAACATTTCTGAACTCACCTTTTCGACATGTCACTGGTTCATTACTTTCAGTTTAGCCTTCAGTTCGTAAGCTTCTCCAGTTTGACGGCTGCTCTGATGTTCACGATCTGTGAAAACTTCCTCGGGAATTTCGAGGAACTTGGAATGTGATTTATTACTATTTACAGCGATGGTCGGGAAAAGGAGTCTGAAACACAACAATAAAGCAAGCAATTAGATGTGTGGGATCTAGCTATGGAAGAAATATTACCAGGATTTTCCTACAAGCGGTCTTTGCAATAAATAAATGCTCCCCTTTCGGACTGGTAAGATTCGGAAGCAGAGCGTTGTGAAGGTCACATTCAATTTTTGTAGATGGCCATCAAAAAATTGCTGAAAACATCACAGTGCAGAGAAAACATTAAATTATGTTGTAAGGTACTTTTTATCTTCTTACCGCGTGTCTTCGTGGCGCAATTAGGAAACACGCCCAGCTGCCAATCGGAAGAACCGGATTTCGAGTCTCGAGGATATTTTTCATATTTCTTTCATCGAAAATATTAAAGACTCTACGATGTAATATTTATACTGGCGGAAATCTTGATCAAGAACTATGTATTACGCAGCTATACCCAAAGCTAAAATTTAATTCCATTTCTAGAACGTATTCAATTCCTAAACTATTTTTCTAATTTTAACTGTCAAACAATTTTTAAAAAAAAAATAAGGAAAATATCTTGAAACCTTAGTATATGCAAATTGAAAGTAATGAAGAATGTGAAATTTTAAAAGCGTAGAAGATCAAAAGAGTTGTATTAAAAGTAGTCTGCTGTCTGAAATGCATTACAAATTAGTGTAAAGTACTAACTAAAACTAATGTAATGTTGTGAATTTCTTTTTTCACAGTATTATTTGGTGAATCCTTGTATATTAAAAATACTAAGTTAAAACTTAATTAACTAGCGAGTAAACATTTCTTTGCTATCGTACTTATTTACCGAGCTGTGAAAAGGATCGGACAAAAAGAACACGAAATGTACTTAACTTTATGTACATACATAAAATAAATTCAAATTAATACCATGTTTATTAAGTCTTCTCATGTCAAAAGGAATTTCACATTATTATTTCTCAACAAGATTGTCTATTATACTATCATATTTAAGTTAATTAAATTTTTAACACCAAATTACAAATATGACCTACTTAGATACTATTTTAATACAAGTTATTAAGGCTACTGAAGAAGGAAACAGGTACGATTCCTCTTTTGCTTTAAATATTAATTTAACACCTGGACGAATAATTAATTTCATAAAAATGTAACATATTAATAATGAGGATCTTTCAGCCAAAATTTACGTAACTTACAAGGATAAGGAAATAGGCGAAAATTCCATAATGTAATAATTAAAGTCTTTTCAAAATTATTAAAGGAAGACTTAAATGTTTGACGACTTTTTCCATTCCTTGATGCCCCACTAGAGGTTTGTAGTTAAGCCACGTCGACAACTCAATCCGGAGAGCTACCAAATTCCTTGTGTCATGAAGAAAATTGGATCGCGAAATTTCGCAGAGAAGAAACTTCGTAAATCGGCTACCATATCAAGCTGCAACTGGCGGCAACCTCATCATAGTTAGAGCTGATGAAAACTGTATTGGATTCGCTCGTTATGCTGACTCATACCTATTTCCACCGCAATGGAAAATCCAGCTCGTTCGCGACAGGAAATCAAACGCCAAATCGAACTGCCCATAGACGTAACAGGAACAGAGTTCAATACTCACTGACTGACGATTAAGGAAAGCGAAGATGACCCCTTCTCGACAGGGCAACACACATGAAGTAAAGTCTACAGTGTAGGATATCCTACGAACTCTGCGCCATTCCTGGTGATAGCGTCAAACATTCACACTTTATTTCTAAGCGGAAAACCAAGTCGGGAGCATAGATGCAGCTCCCCACCTTCGCCGTAGCTCACCTTCTTTACAACCAACATTTACCACGACCCGAGCAAAAAGTGATCTGTAATGAAAACCCTTCTTCAATTCTTTCAAAAACAAGGCTACCGTGAAGGCTGCGTTTTTCACCCCCCCCTTTAGGGACCAAATTTCCATTTTTCACCCAGAAAGACCAGAAAATGCATACTGCACATGCGCCACTTCTCTGAAGCGACCAAAAGACCGGACTTAGATCGCCAATTAAACGACCTCCACTGTAGATGAAATGACAACCTTCGACCCCTCGTCACGTACTTCCTGTTGTTAAAGGGCAATCGAAAAAAGCAATTTCTTACTAAAAACTTCTCCGGAAGTAACCCCCACCTGAAAGAAATAATGACGAAGCAAAATTAGCTCTCTTTCCTTGTTCGTTTTACAAAAACACAGAAATCTTGATTAAATTCAAATAAAAGAAAAAATAATAAAAATTCATTGAAGCATCAGTTTTAACCCAAAATTAAAGAATTTACATAACCGAATATTGGATTAATCAAAAATAATGAAACATTAAATTACTAATTCAAAGATTTAAATCAATTAAGATTTTCATAAATAAGAAAAATAATTAACTCGATTTCTTTCGTTAACAAAATTCAAATTGTTATCAACATAACACTAAGCTTCGAATAACAAATCATTGAATTTCTAAAAATAGTATTATAAAAGCGAAAATATTAAATTTCAAAATAGCAAATATTTTTTATGGGTAATAAAGTAATCTTACTGAACCAGAATACTTAAATTACTATTACACTTTCTCTGTCATACAATAGATAAGATGTACATTCATAAAATTTAAATTTTCAAAGTCAAGCATTTAACACTTTATAAAAAGCACAAACTATTTTAATAATAATGAAAGAATAGATTTCTTTTTTTATAATTATTATATTTTATACTTAATCCCTATCAGGAATACATGCATATTTTGACTGGTTAATTCCGATAAAAATGTTTATCTTATGGATCGATAGAAAGTAAAATGTTTATTAATAATGCTAAAATAGCAGAAATAGAAGACTCTCAATTTCGAAGTGATTTGTTTCGCGGTGGAAAACAGGAAATTCTCAGTAAACAATTATCGCAGAGATAAAAATGCAGAAAATACACGTTTAAAATTATAACCTGAACGTTTACAAGGTGTTTTCTCCCTCTAGCATGCCTCCGTGGTGTAACGGTAGTACACTCGGCGCGTATTTGAAAGGACGCATGAATTACAAGCGCCTCTTGTCAAAGTATAACGTTTTCGTTTTAAAACAAATACGAAACAAAGTCATTACTTGAGTCTTCTGGCTCTAATATTTGAATTTATTATTGAATTCTGTTCATTGTTACAATTATTTTAGACACCGTTCCCTATTTTCTATTCTCCACCCTTCCCTAAAAGAACTGCAACATTTTACAGAACTAAACAATAAAATCAAATAATAGAAATACAAGATTCATATGATGATTCTGTTCTATACTTTTTTTAAAATGTACGTGCTAAAAAAGCAAACTTTTGTTAAAGATAAATAGGAATTCTATGTTTTTAGAGGGTAGGACAAAACGTTATGTTTACCTAAATTATACGAGTAAGAGTACTTGACAAAATAAAACATTTAACATTTTCTAAAATAAGTTAATTAACTATAGATATGTTTCAAAATGGATGTCGAAATTCTGAATCCATAAGTTTAACCATTAATAATTTCCATCCCGAATTCAATAATAAACGTAATAAAATGATAGGAATCAACATTGCATATTTTGTACACCCAAATTAAACAAACGCTGATTTGCAGAAAACTGTAAATTGCATAAAGATCATCTGTTATAAGTTTATTTTAACGTAACCAATCTTAAAAAAAGAAGAAAAGAATCAAAAGTTTTAGGCAAGAATACAGAATAAATTCACAATGATGTACTGCAAAATAAACTGAAGGAATTATTGCTTGTCATAAACTAAACTAAACTCGGCGACACGAGCAGCCTATAGAGCAGTGCTCCGCAACCTTTTTTCACCTGCGACGCACAAAAAATCTTTCTCGAATTTCGTGGCACACCAAAAGCTAATGTATATATATATGTATTGATTTATACACACAATTTACAATAAATTTTTGTTTTTAATTTGAAAAATATACAATTATAAAACCATAACATATTTATTTATATGCAATCATAATAATTATCATAATAATCGAAATTTTTTTAAAAAAATTAAAAAACAAAAATTCTTCAATTTGATTGGTTTATTTCAAATTTTTAAAAAACAGTTTTAGAGCTATTATTTTTAATTAAAATGGTCTGAAACCAATATATTTCGTTTAAATTTATGTTTAAAAAAAAGTTATATATTTTTGAGTTCCGAGTTATCAAGGAAGTGCCGAAAAAATTCAAATGCTGACACACTTACAATCACACACACAACCACACAACAGTGAAATATATAAAAACATTTAAAATAGACATTATTAAGGGAAAAAAAATGTCGTTGTGTATTAAATACATGATAAAAAATTGCAAAATGTCAAATACATGTATTTGATTGCGGCACACCTATATCCTACTCATGGCACACCAGTGTGCCGCCGCACACCGGTTGCGGAGCACTGCTATAGAGAACCATGCCCAGCAGCGCTCTGTTATCTGCTTTGTAGACCGTGGGCTCCGGGATGCTTGTGCATTTTTGCCTTGGCAAGTGGTCAGCTGTCACAGGATCCCCGGTTTTAGTACCCAAGCGAACTTTGTCCTCATTTTATCGAACTCCTCATGGGATGAAAGGCTGAATCAAACTTTTCAGCCCGAGAAATGAGCCCCGGATCTGTGTTGCTGCTGCGCGACACGCTAGCCACCAAGCTTCATTCCTTGTCATAACGATCATATATTTGAATTAGCATATTTTTACTTCCCGTGTAGATGTATTTGAAAAATGCTTGTTTGAAACACTTATTTGAAAATTTATTGTATTTATTTTCATTATTAAAACGTAAATTTTTTACACTAGGCACTGCTTTTAACACTTTATTTCTACTAATAGCAAGGTCTAGTCTAATACTAAGGATGGAAATCCTAGAAGCTGAATTCCTACACATATCTTTATTTAAAACACATTCAATAACAGATTTCTCAAAAAAAATAAAGTAGTACTTTTTTGTCTTATTCAAATGAAACAGAAGTTTATCAGATTTAAATAATTCTTTGCATGTTGAAAATTTGTTTATTTCGCCTTTTTTCAGTTACATAACACTATGTGAAGTTGTATCTAAATTCCTAATATATTGTTAAATACAAATAATAATTATCTATAATATTTGCATGATATAATTAATTCGCTTTATCAATTTCCTTGAAAATGGTGTTTATTTGTTTACTTGGAAGTACTATTTGTTTACTTTTTAATATAAATAATTCCGAGACTTTTCGAGGATTGAATATCAAGAAATATTATGGAATTCGTTTACTGACATTTTAAATGAATAAATGTACACAATAAGATAAAAACACTTTGCTATAGTTTTCTCTATTATTCATTTTAATATACACTTCGGTTCGTGAAAACTGGTATTCAACGAAGAAGTCATAGAAAACACGAAGAACTGCTACATCAGCTTCTTTAGATGCGGGGGGGGGAGCATTACAGATGCTCAAGATCTGGTACCAGACGTGAGCAGAAAGGATTATATTACATGGAGCCTCAATACGGGGAACAAACAACTCATCTCGCATGAAGAAGCATCTTAAATCCCAGCAATGCCTTTTCGTCTTGAACATCTGCCGAAGCTACAACACTTCTCCTCTAGATGTGCTTTCGGGTATTTCTTCTCTACATTTAATGGCTCGAAGAGAATGCATTATTATGCGCACCCTCAGACTGAAAGTGAGTTGTACGCTGTAGAAAAATGTATCCATTAATACAGATTATGAAGAAAGTATTTTCTTGTCGTCTTGCCATCGCTAGAATTCGATATTTTAACACAATGTTCAGACCCTACTACATCCTTATTAAGGCCATCTATACAGATGGTCTCAAAGGTGAGGTAGGAACAGGAAGCGTACATGTCATCCTAAGTTCCACAAACATAGTAAATTCATGGGTCAGAAAACTCAATCACAACAATTTTGTCTTTTCAAGCGGAAATGCTAGTTTCCTTGCGAGCGATACTAAGCTTCTGCATATCTGATGGATTCTATTTCAACATCTACACGGATTTGACATCAAGCCTGAAGGCAATTCAGAAAAATCGATGCAGAAATACAATCGTGAAGAATATTGGAAATTTTCTGCTCTCTTCTCCCAACAGCCGGAGACCGAAGATGCGACAGGCAGTTACATAGCTGACTATGACAGTGACATGGCTGACTGGATAACCAGATTACAGGACACATACATTAATGTTAGTATCATCAGTATCAAACTTCCAGCTTCTCATCTAAAATCATCCACATGTAATCATCTTTATCGTCAGTGGGAACTACATTGCAACAATGAATTTACAGGCAGAAGGGTGTTCAGTTTCATTCCGAATATTGATGCAGTCCTCATTTAAGGCATCGGAGACATCACTCAGTTCTTTACTTGGCGTAGACCATTTATGAGCTACCTCAAACCGTTTTGCTCCATAGAAAGTGACCTCATAACGTATATCTCCAGCCTTCTTAGCATGCTTTCGTGGTTTTTTGGTCAGCACTCTCGGTTGCGTATTCGAGAGGTCCATGATTCGAGTTCCGCCGAGGGCATTGCACATTTTTCATCTCTCCTTCTTCGAAATAACCTAATGTCTCTGCAACCTGTGCATCTATGACAAGATTGGCAATCCCGACCATTATGCACTTCATTACCCTTTTTCCTCCATTTACCATCTCTATAAGCCGAAAATTGAGAGTTGTCATGCATGAGCATCTAACGTCTGCAAAATCAAGCATGCAAAATCCTGTATTAATTCCATTCTGCCACTATTACAAGGATGTAAGATTAATCATTTTATAACACCAGCAACATTGTAATGTTTTGTAACTAGTAAAGCACTATGTAGCACTTTCAGAGAAGTATATATGCATATAACGATATCGTAAACTTATTGTTAATTTTTAAATATCATTAAAATTTACTCTGATCATTGTTACAATGTAACAATAACAATAAAAGATTATCCTCTAGTAAAATTATCGCTCATTTATATTTTTCAAAGTACACTGTGCCAAAAAATGGGGGAGGACATTTCTATATCTCCCATTCTACTGGACCGCTGGCGAAATTCAAATTGCGTTTCTGATGTATAGGGGTTTTCTGATTTCTGATATTCTTAGGGTATGTATTAGTTTTATATATACCATTGTTAAAATGTAGGTATTTTGACACAAAATCGGAATTTTTCGGAAACGACAAGCTATTTTTTTCAATATTTCGATTCTCCAAACTGCTATGTGTTGTAAAAATCGCAAGAGCAGTTTTTTAAAAAATTAGCCCTCAAAATTTTAGCGCCTCAATGTTAATTCAATTTGGTATGAATTTCTTAATATCGCTTTTTTTGTGAAACTTATTTGGTTCCTTCCTATACAGTTCGAAATTTAGGTTCAGTCCAAATAAAATCCATCTATTTTTTATGATTTATTTTTTAAAATTTGTAATTTTGAATAATTTTTATAAGTTTTTCGTAAAACAGTTTGAATTATAACCTATAAAAATTTTACAATCATCTTAAAGAAGATGTTTTTCTAAACACACTTGCAAAAAATAAGAGCTTTTTATTCAAAATTTCCAAAGATATAAGTGAATTCATATATTGGCGCGTTTTGAAATTTCTCATATTTGTTCAGAGCGATAATAACGAAAATGTGCTTTTCGCATTTTTTTCAAAATTATTTGAAAGTAGGAACTATGTAACTTTTTCCCACTCATCCACAATGGAAAAAGGTAGGAACGACGTGACTCTTTTTTCGCTCCTTGCACAATGAGAGGGAAAGGAAAATAGGTTGCCTTGTATTAAGAAATTCGCCAAGTGAATTATTCTTGGCTCAAACGGAAAAAATTACGCCAAGATAAACTTTTGAACTTCTCCGTAAATGTTGCACCAAATTTTACGAAATTTAATCTTTAGGCGTAATTTGAGTCGTAGAATCGAAATATGGAAAAAAATTGGTATGTTTTTTCAGAAAATGTCCCATTTTTTGTCAAATTACCTATATTAGACCAAAGCTATATATTAACCTAATATATATGCTAAGTCGCACTTTCGACACATTGAAACACAATTTGAATTTCTTCAATCGGCCCAGTAGAAGGGGAGTATAGAACTGTCCCCCCTTTTTTTTCGCAGTGTTCATCAAAAAACGATGAAAAAATAACAAAGTGTTTTTTTGGGGGGGGGTCGCTTATCATCTGTACCATGGTGTTTACATTTTTCGCTTGCATTATGTAATACATATACTGACCACATAAAAATTAAACAGCCTAATAATTTATTGTTCAAATCATCGCAGGAATGGCTTTAAATGTTATTTAAATAAATAGCATTGAATAGATTGTTTATACACATAATTCATGCATTTATTCAAATAAAGGACAAGAAGAATAGCTATCTGAATTTTTGGCAACATATATTAAATAAAACGAGAGTTCTATACAATGTCGTGAACCCATATTATACAGAAAATAAAAGTTTCACTGAGTTAAACTAGAAACAATTAATAGATTACTTGCTTCAATTTAAATCTAATCCTCAATTTAACTCATTTATTTTATTTTCTAAGTTATTACAGCTGGAATGAAAATTAACTTTCCTTAGAATATCTGTATGGTGTAAAGTAGTTTGTATCAATTGCTGTTGTTGTTGATACTAAGTATTTATAATTAATTATGTATGATAAACATTAAGTTCTCAGTTTTCGTTTGCGTTGCAGAATATAATTACACACAGTGGAATTAAAAGCTTTGCTTCTCATTTCTTTCAGTTTTGAGATATTGTAACAATTACGACTCTATATAACTTCAGCAATTGTGTTAATGAATTACAAA
Source organism: Stegodyphus mimosarum (assembly GCA_000611955.2). Classification (NCBI taxonomy): domain Eukaryota; kingdom Metazoa; phylum Arthropoda; class Arachnida; order Araneae; family Eresidae; genus Stegodyphus; species Stegodyphus mimosarum. Next base: position 34,877 of record KK120110.1, read on the forward strand.
GCACAGGAACGGAGCATAATTTGCATTTCCTTTGCTTAATTTAATTTCAGTAACTCATTTGACAAAAATGAGGTTTAATATTAATATATTGAAACGCCAACATTGTTAGGGAATCTCTAGGAAAAGGAGAGAACATACACTTAGAAAACATGCATTTCTAGAGAGTGGGAATTTTTATGCAAGACATGAGAAAGAATAAAATTAATTGTCTCTTGTTTACTCTTTATAGCATTAAAATGTGGTTTTATTATGATTAATTTTAATTGGAATGATACCCTTTCATTTACTTAGGTACTATTCAGAGAGATGTATCGCAAAAAAAATTCATTTGTCTGTATGCCTATAGACAATGTTTTAGCATATAAAAAATCAGCTTAGATCGGGGCTAGGTTTTGCTACAGTATGGACAGTATTAACCATGAAATTGCTCAGATGACCGCGTGAAAGACATATGTGTACTAGGAGATAGGTTTTGTGCATCTCGCCTACCTCCCGCCGGTGGAAGAAGCATTTGAATTGGGCACCTTGTTCATGTAAAGTGGACTAAAAATCAGTGGGGGTGTTCTGTTTACTGATACATCCTACATTTCTTTACAGAGGTAATCACGATATGTCTACATATGAAGAGAAGCAAACATTCGATATCTTCCGCTAAACATACGGGAAAGGGATGCTCATGAAGGAGGTAGTATTTTTATATGGAGAGGAGTGTGTTTAGGTGGGACCTATATCTGCATCTGTGTACAGATCTGTATCTGCTGCCTCGTAGAACTTTCAATGCTCAGAGGTACAGATGCAACAAACTGGATCCTGTTGTTCGCTCGTATGTTGCCACGTTTAGCAATACCTTCATTTTTTCAAGCAGATAATATCTGCCTTCACATTGCTCTCCTCATGCAATTTCTTGAAGAAGAAAATATAGTCCAAATGAAATGGTCAGCAAGCTATCCCTACATTAATCCCATTGAGCATGTATTTCACGTTGTCGAGAGGCGTGTTGCTGGCCTTCAACTCCCTACACAAAACCTAGATGGGCTGAGAACTGGTTTACATCAACTGACATTGCTACCCATGCAGCTCATTGACAACATCATAAAGAATATAAGATATCACTGGCAGATCCTCAATACTGCTGATCATATTGACTAATGAAAATTTTTGATGATCATATTGCTAATGAAATTAGTGACTTTTATTAGTGATCGCTAATTATGTTTAATTCGTGATCGATTATGAAATTAATGGTCAGTAATGAGACCTTTTCATTAGTGATAATATTCATTAATGAAAACGTTTCTTTATGTATTTAATTTGCATGTCTGAATTTAGGAAATCTTAAGTTCTTGTTGATATCACAAAATATAAATATTTTGTATAATATTTTCTAAGTTAAGTGTTTCATCGAGTTTCGTCCAATTTTCTTTCTTATTTTTTGAGTTATCATCAGTTTTCCTTTTCTTGCTTTTGGAAACCAACGTATTATGCCAACGTATTTTTATTTATTATTTAAGTGAAAAGATTTTTTTTTGATTACATTTTCCTCCTTCATATACGTATCTCTAACAATCGAAGTTTTCAAAGAGATTGTGTCAGAAAATCGCAAGTATAACTACAGTGACGCATATGCAACATTCGGAAATCATTCCTTGAAGCTGTGTCACTTTTAATTGTTTATATCAGGAGCAAACAATACACATATTTGCTTAGATAATTTTTTGAAGTGAGTTTTGACGAAATCAAGAAATAATTTGTGCTACTTAACCTTTCTTGTACTGACGATTATTTAAACATGAATCAGGTTAAAATAACGCCACTTAAACATCAAAAAACAGAATTACACATATTTTGTGTTTTGAATAAGCTACATACTATTTTTAAATTCTGAGAATTTTTAATTTTATTTTAAAATATTTAATCATGAGTTTTTAGACATTTCAAACTCTTTTGTTAGGTTGTTTTGCCTTATTTACCATATCGTATAGGTCCATTTTTGTCTCAATTGCATTAAAACATTTACATCGGACTGCATTTTGTTTAAAAATATTTATGTTTATTTCACCCGTATCGAGCCTGCAAGCAATAAAAAGAAATCTTCAAGGTAAGAAATATTAGATGTGAGAACAAGATTACCCCAAGAAAAAAAATTAAAATCTGAAAGGTCTCAGATTTTAAATTACGTCCAAAGGGGCGCTTTTTAAACACTTTGTATGTTACTTTTATTTATTGCATATCATGTTCTTCGCATTTAAACCATAAAATTCAGTTAAAGAACAATATCGAAAATAATTTTAAATTGAGCATATCTTTAGAATTTCCTACACACAGTCTCACGCGCTGCATATATAAATGTTTTTTTTTCTGTACAACGTTGCCATTGCCCGCTTCGAAATCCTTGCGTTTGTTAATCAAAACAGCCTTAAAGTTTTACAAAATATGAAATCGTTAATAAAACAAATTCCAAATTTCAAATTTGGGCTTCCAGAGGCCTATATTCGCAGCAGGATTACGGCATTCAAAATTCGATGGCTTTAGGTACCGTCGTTTTATCACAATGCGAGAAACATGCATACATTTATGCACATTCTTCATTATTTAATTTCTTTAAATATAATACAGGGCTGCAATATTTTATGGCAACAGTTTGAAAAGTGATACAGACTTTTAATGTTTCCGACGCAAAATCTCAAAACGGAAACAATAGTCCTTCCGGGACAAAGCTCCTTTGGACTAAAAATTGCAAGGAACTGTCATCTTTGGGAAGACGCAGCGTGTTTAAAAGGTGATGGTATCATTTTGGTTTAAAAAAATATATTTTCTCTGTGAGAATATGGAAAAAATATTTTTAGGGGGTTGGTGAAGAGACGTGTGCACGTCAAAACGTGTCTATATTCTCCTCTTTTTTAGAAGACCATTAAGAGAAAACAAGAAGAAAAAAATAATTATATTTTGTTTAAAATGAGGCATGCCGTGTTTTCTGCTTGTTAAATTTTGAGGAATAAAAAATTTTTGTTGCATCGATCAGCAATGTAGCAGATAGTTCCCAACTATAATACATGTGTTGTGTAAAATATGAAAAATATATCAATTACTTGCAAAACCCTGCTTGTGTAGAACCTTTTCGTAATGCCATTGTAAAGACGCTTGTGAATGTTTCTAAATGTATTAGATTATTACTGACATCTCTATAACTATTGAAATCTAGTTGACTTAGAGACTGAAATTTACTTCTTTAAGTTGCTGTTATAAGAGTCCTTTTGCATACTTTTGTAAAGTTACTAGGCTATAAAAATCTACTCTGCTCACTCCTATTTTTCGAGATACTGTAGAAAACAGAATATGATTTTCGATGTAAATTTCTTAGTTTAATATTCGCAAACGCTTCTTTCTCTATGCCATTGAAATCAGCAGATTTCTCTCGTTTTTATCACATTAAAAAAAATAATTTTCATTTTACTAGCATATCAAAGGCAAGACCGACTTTTTTGTTCTTTAGCTCATACCAGGTTGCAACGTCCAGTATTCTTAGCCAGCACAAATTAAACAGACTGTGTAAGGAATTATCCAAAGTAGTGCAAAGTCAAAAGAAAGA
>KK120110.1:43752-56806 GCA_000611955.2 Stegodyphus mimosarum
TACGTCCTTTTTATTAAATTTATTTGATTCTTCCTTTCTCATGACGAAATTTGGGTTCATTTAAAATACATTTTGCCGCTTTTCTATGATTTATTTTTAAAATTCGTATTTTAAATTATTTTTATAAATTTTAGGAAAAACGTTTTGAATTATAATCTATAAAATTTTTACCATCTTCTTAAATCAAATGTAATTTTAAGCATGCCTGCAAAAAATTAGAGTTTTTTATTCAAAGTTTTCGAAGATATATGTAAATTTATACACAGTCCAGTCACATTATTGTGACCATCTGTCAAAAGCCAGAATAACCACCTTTCGCAGAGCGGACTGCTGCGAGACGTGCAGGAAGAGAGTCACATAGGTCCCTGAAGGTGTTCTCTGGGATGTTGAGCCATGCCGACTCTAATGCCGTGGCCAGCTGCGCTAGATTACGCGGTTGAGGATCCATGGCGCGAACAACTCGATCGAGATGGTCCCACAGATGCTCGATTGGGTTTAAGTCAGGTGAGTTTGCTGGCCAGGGGAGGACGGTAAACTCATCCTGGTGCTCTTCGAACCACGCACGTACACTGGCAGCTGTATGGCACCACGCATTGTCCTGCTGGAAGATGCCATCATCCTGAGGAAAAACAATGCGCATGTAGGGGTGAACATGGTCCGCAAGGACAGATGCGTACTTGTATTGATCCATTGTGCCTTCCACAATGATCAGTGAACCTAGAGAATGCCAGGAAAACATTCCCCAGACCATAATGCTCCCGCCTCCAGCTTGGACCGTTCCGGCAATGGTTGCAGGGTGGTTCCTTTCAGAGGTTTCACGCCTTATACGCCAACGTCCATCTGTCCGATGGAGCATAAAACGCGATTCATCCGAAAACGCAACCTGTCGCCACTCAGTGGACGTCCAGCTGCTGTACTGGCGTGCAAATTCTAGCCTTCGCCGTCGATGAACAGCAGTCAGCATAGGTGCACGAACCAGGCGTCTGCTTCGGAGGCCCAGACGCAGCAATGTTCGCTGAATAGTACTTTGGGAGACACTTTTGGTAGCCCCTTGGTTCATTTTGGTGGTCAGTTGCTCAACGGTAGCCCGTCTATCTGCCCGAACGCATCTCCGCAACCGTCGTTCGCCTCTGTCATCTATGGCCCGTGGTGCACCACATTTGCCACGTCGCTGATTTTGGACAGTCCCATTTTGCCATGCACGGTACACTTTTACCACGGCGGCACGCGAACAGTTCACAAACTCAGCCGTTTCGGAAATGCTTCCACCCTTGGCCCGAAAGCCAATGATCATGCCCTTTTGGAAGTCGGATAAATCGCTTCGTTTCTGCATTACGCGAACGATTGAAATGTTTTCCGAAGCCCTCACACACCCTTTATATACGCTCAACTGCACTGTGCTGCCACCTGCCTTCTGTGATTGGTTATTTAACTCTGACATGGAAAGTACGTGGTAGTCACATTAATGTGACTGGACTGTGTATATAGGAGCGTTTTGAAATTTGGCATATTTGTTGAAAGCGATAAAAACGTCAAATGTGGTTTAGGCACTTTGTTAAAATTATTTGAAATTAGGAATGATGTGACATTTTTTCCGATCATGCACAATGTAAAAAGGGGATGGAAAATAGGTTGCCATATTTTTTTTTATTTCTCCGTAAATTTAATCAAAAAATTACTAAATTTAATATTGAGGCATAATGTTTGTCGTAGAATCGAAATATGAAAAAAAAATGGCATATTATCTCAGAAAAAGTACGATTTTGTGTCAAAACACTTACACTAGAACAATGCTATATAAAAATCTAATAGACATATCCTAAGTCGCGCTTTCGAGACATGAAAACTGCAGTCTGAATTTCGTCTGTCCGCCAAGTAGAACGAGAGATATAGAACCGTTTCTTTTTTTTTCCGGCAGTGCTCTCATTTGGTAACGTAGATAGACCACTGACCAAATTATGGAAATTAGCAGATTCAAGGAATTTAAGTAACCTAAGTGCGGTCCAGTTTCTATTAGAAAATCAGCCGTGGATTTCTTCTATAATATGGTATAAATAACATTTGCGCTTCACTGCTAAAGAAAGAAAATAAAATCCCAAAAGTATAAATTAACTTGTTCGTATGGAATATAAATTGCTGTCTAATTTACTAAGTTTTTTACACTTAATGAACGAACAATCTATTACAACTCTACGAATAATACTTTACTATACGAATAATACTTTTAGTATTTATACACGAAACTTGAGGGAATAACTAAAACTTGTATACAAAACATTCTACTGAACATTCTACTACTTCTATTCAAGTACTGAAAATATCATATTTAATGATATTAACCCTTAATAAACCATACAGAAATAAGATACAACCTAATTCCTTCTACCTATTTGTTTATTTATTGCCACATTCAGATCTTTAATTCTTTAGTTAAAGAATTCCTTTTTTATATTTAATGAGCTCTAAAATTGTTAATAAGAAGTTTACAAGCTGTTGTCTCTCTATATAAAAGAATGAGTCTGTGCGTGTGTATATATGTGTCTTTCGTTCGTGCTGCGAGTAAGCTAGTAGACCGAGGGTTGCGAAATTTGGTACATAGGGTGCATCTAGACAAGAGCCAGTGTACCCCCAAAAGAATTTTTTCAAAATCAAATGAAATTTTTTTAAATTTTATGTTTTTTGGTGAACCCTCATGAAATCGATAAATCTTTCTTGTTATATCAGCAACAATGGTTGCGTGCCATTGTTGCTGATATCAGTACTGTTGCCACTAGAAAAAATGAGAGCGATAATTCTGTGCAGTTTTTAAATTTAATGTTTCTCTTGGATACTGGATGTTTGTGGACAGAAAACAACGGGAACTTGGTTAATTTGTTTATTAGGATAATTAATATTTGTGTTAAGGAATATTGTTTATTTCATTGCAGTTTTCTTATATGTAATACATTTTTATTGAAGTTCGTGTTTTTTTAGTCCAAAGGGGCTTTGTCCCTGAAGGACTATTGTTTTCGTTTTAGCATTTTGCATTGATTCACTATAAATGTCCTACTCACTTTTCAAATTGGTGCCACCAAATATTATCGCCCTGTATAATATTTAAAGAAATTAAATAATGAAGAATCTGCATAAATGTATGTATGTTTTTCGCATTGTGATAAAACAACGGGACCTAGATACAACCAATTTTGAATAACGTAAGTTTCCACCCGAATATGGGCATCTGGAAGCCCAAATTTGGAATTTGTTTTATTATCAATTTCATATTATGCAAAACTTTAATGAATTTTTGATTAACAAACCCAACGATTTAAAAGCGAGCAATAGCAACACTCTACGAAAAAAAACACCTTTTCATTTACAGCGCGCGGAACTGTGTATCGGAAATTCTAAAGAAATGCTCATTTAAAAATTATTTTGCAATATTGCTGTTGAAGACTCAGGTGTAATGAAACACAGATAACAGGCGCCTGGGTGGGAAACCGCATCCTGTGTGGAACCTATAGGATAAGCATAACATTTCGTACCATAACCTGAAGTTGGATCGTAACAGAGATAAAATCTCAAGTGATGCGTTGATGAGTCTGTCGATATTAAGTTGAATTAGATACTCCTACAATCTGGTGGTAAGTTGTAAACGAGATTACTGTATTTCAGATAAGCCGATGGTCATAATCATAGCTGCGTACTGTCATTGCTGTTGAACTGAATTTTATGGTTTAAGTGTTAAGAACATGATATTTAATAAGTAAAGGTAACACACAAAACATTAAAAAAACGCTTCTTTGAACGTAATTTAAAATCTGAAACATTTCAGATTTATTTTTTGTTGTTGTTACTTTTTTAATAAAGTTGTTCTGCAGAGAAAAATTCTGTGCAGCTTTTCAATTTAATGGTTGGAGGTCCCTTAAGGCATTTTTATCTACATTTAAAAGTCAGACGAAGGCTGGCTGCGTATCGGCTAGTCAGTTAATATTTTAAATAATAATCTACTAATTCTAATACAATTTGAGCAGGCGCAATTATTCTAAGATCAGTACAGCTCTCATATATGTTCCCTGAAATTCTAAATTATTGTTTAATTTTAAATTTTAAAATCTACTTTAATTCTAAATGTTTAATGTCCGATAATTTATTGTGTGAAATTCTCTTGATATTTAGATATTTTTTATTTATATAAACACGTTTGAAATAGAATTGAACTATTTAAGAATTTTTTAATTGATGGGAAACAAATTTCAGATTTGATCCCCTGACGTTAGATGATTTAGACCGTTGCGGACCTGCTTTACTTCAGCCAGAAGCTAGAAATTATTTCACAGGTGTGTCAGGGAGAGGAATTACGTACAAAGAAAACAAGAAAGCATACAGAAGGTAAGTTTCCAAAAGTTAATTTAACGTAACAAAAGAAGTCCTGGAAGTTTTTTCAATGCAGATTGTAGTGATACTAGCGACTATTTTTAAATTTTACTGAAATGCTATTTAAAAAACGTTATGACTTTATGATACATCAAAATAATATTGATGAAATGCTGACTTGCAAACTGATAAATTACGTTTTCCTGCTGCTCGTACCACAGCATTTGGTATTATTAAAATACACAAATTACAGTAATCTTTATTAAATATTTATTAATTACAGTAATTTTATTCCATTATTCTCCCTAATATCTCATTTTAGATTTAAGGAACTGTATTCTCTCATTATGGAAAAAAGATGGCAATCAACTCCAGAGTCACTGAATTTTCTTACACGTAGTCATCCAACTGAATACAGTCACCTCGAATATCTAATTTTGAATTCGAAATCTAGTTTTGGTTTATTTAATGTTTTGTACAAATTTAACGAATTTTTGTTTAATAAACTCAGAGACCTGAAAAGAGAAACGGCGATGTTATTCTAAATAAAACAATCTTTACCTCAAGCGCGCTAAACTCTTGCCAGCCGGCAAAATGTAAGATCAAATTCGCTGAAACAACCTTGTTTTTGGCGTACCGTTACTGAAAGCACTCAATCGATTTCGAGAGCAGCTACCCCTTCTCATCAGGAGAACAAAATATCTAGAAAGAGAAAACAACCTCAGTAACGGCTTTTTCATACCCTCGGGTAGAACCACACGAGAGGAGGCAGCGCCATCTATCGGAAAAATAATAATCAAGAATTATGTTAATAGAATTTTAAAAGCGCTAGGAAGGACTGGGTTAAAATCATTCACTAAACATGTTAAATCTTTGTGAATATGAAAAGCCTCAAGAAAATCCAATTCACCAACGGAAGAAGCTTTTTAGATAATTTTTGCAGCTCTACAGTCAAAATTATGATTAAATTTCCAACTATGATACGCTATTGAAGACTTGTTAATTTCGCCCTTTCGGACATAAAATTCATGTTCCTTGATACGAAAGTTTAACGCTCTTTTTATTTGGCCAATTTATCTCAAGCCACACTGACACGATATACTATAAATTCCCCAAGAATTAAAGTCAGAAACGCAAGCTTTTAGAGTCGAACCGTGAATTTTATTGATAGTGAAGAAACTCACCTGAAAATTCGTATCAAGGAACATGAAGTTTATGTCCGAAAGGACGAAATTAACAAGCCTTCAATAGCGTTGAAATTTAATCATGATTTTGACTTTGGATCTGCAAAAATTATCCAAAAAGCTTCTTCCGTTAGTGAATTGGATTTTCTTGAGGCTTTTCATATTCACAAAGATTTAGCATGTTTAGTGATTGATTTTAATCCAGTCCTTCCTAGCGCATTTAAAATTCTATTAACATAATTCTTGATTATTATTTTTCCGATAGATGGCGCTGCCCCCTCGCGTGTGTTTCTACCTGAGGGTATAAAAAAGCCGTTACTGAGGTTGCTTTCCCTTTCTAGATATTTTGTTCTCCTGATGAGGAGGGACCTGTAGCTGCCCTCGAAATCGATTGAGTGTTTTCAGTAAATGTAAGCCAAATACAAAATATTTTTAGCGAATTTGATTGTTACATTGGCGTGTTTCTCTTCTATTCTAAAATGTAATTATTTGTGTTTCAATTTTTAATCCACAAATTCGGCTACTTGAAAATACTTGTTACCACCAGCTCAAATAGAATACTTTTTATATTGTAATAAAATGTTATTTCAAAAACCTTTATCTTTTTATGATGCATCAAAAAGAATGTTCCAGCAAAGGAAGTTATTTCAAGCAATTCTGAAGAACATGTCTGTATCTTGGCCACCACTTTTTTCACAAATGTTTTGGACTAAAGGACAATATCTGCTTTTCAGAATTCCATTCTCAATTTAGATTATTGAGTTCTCTTTATTTTACTTTACTTGTTATTTTACTTGTCGATATTTTCTTTTAATTCCCCCCCCCCCATTTGTAATACTATTGTACATTTATTTATTTGTTTTGTTAGTGCTGTAACTTTACTTTTGTAAGCCTTGATGTATACTTTGTGAAAGAAGACGAGTTCAAATTACAATTAACAAAAGAAAGAAAAAGATCTCAAGGAGTTCTTGCAGTTTAAAGCATTTACATGCATGATTATTGTGACTTTAATATGCTAATCTTGAACTTAGGAAATTATACAAAAAATGAAAATTTTTCCTAGCTAAGATTAAGTGTTTATCAAGGATTATGTTTCCTATCCACCTCAGAACAGATAAATAACTGTAAATTATGTTATGCTAATTGCACCTGATGTTAATTATTTGCGACTGCACTTAATGTCCAAAGACTATACAGACAGATTTAAAAAATCCATTTTGCTACATGATTACTGTATCAGAAAGTATCCGCTACACAACATTTCTCCCTCACCTTGGGAATTCTTGCTTCATAGTCAAAGGAACATTTAAACAATTAATAGCGCCATGCTCCTATACGAATTTTTTTACAAAGCAGCCGGATCCGTTTACCTCGTACAACAAAACAAACTTTTACCTTCTCTTCGAGGCTTTCAAACAAATATTTGTTTGAATTATTTGTCTCGAAGAGAAGCAAATTTTGGTTTGAAAGCTTGTTTGAAGTGCGCGTTCGATGCTTAGGCGAGCCTCCGTTACTCGCATCTCATCAAGGCAGCAGGAAACTTTCTCTCTATCTCTGAAAAAGATTCCTTTATTCACAATCTAATTATTTAGTTTCTCCTGGGGTCTACAACTCAACCCCTGTTTTCTTGAATTTTTTTTTGTCAAGCAATTGGCAGCATTTAAAAATAACCCGCAAACATGAATATCTAAATAACAAGTCAAGCGCTTTACGCAAAGCGAATATGAGTGAATTTCTGCAATGCAGTATTTCCTGTCAGTGTGCAAAAGACACAAAATGGTTTGTTATGGCTCAGAAATATCACATGAAAGAATCTTTAATAGGGCAAATCATTCGCCTTTTAGAAGCAGGGCTGACAATCATGAAAGTAGTAAGATTTCCAGGTAGTTTCTGTGCAATGGAAACAATTCAGAGCTCCGTAATTATTGTAAGGAGCCTGAAGAATGTTCAAACGTATAATAATTGCTTCTCGTGGTCGATACCTGGCAATAACTACTGTAACTGTAAATGTACTGCTCGGCAGTACTGAACATGCAGCCGCTATTGGAATTATGTTCAGAATGCTTAATATAAAACTCATTGTTTCAGAAAATTAAGGATATGCTTTTCACCGTCTATACAGCAAATAAATGATCGCAAGTGTTGCAAAGAACTTCAAAATTTGAGTGAACATCAACAATTTCTTGATGACTTTATAAAGTATTTCTCCCGCCTTCTTAGCACGCTTTCGTGTTGTAGGGGTCGGCACTCTCCACGCGTATTCGAGAAGTCCGTGGCTAGAGTCCCGGCGAAGGATTGCTCATTTTTCATCTCTCCTGCTTTCAAAGAATACATAATGTCTCTACAGTGGCGCCCAAACTAAAAAAGATGATGGATTTTGATTTTTCGCCAACAGGATTTGGGGATTCGGTCTCCTAATCACCAGTCGCCCCTTTAAAAAGGGGGAGTACATAAGGTATTTCTTCCGACTTCTTGGCATGCCTTAGTGGGGCTGCTCATTTTTCATCTCTCCTTTCAAAAAATACCTAATGTTCCTACAGTGGCGCCCAAACTAAAAAAGCTGGTGGATGATGATTCTCTACCGCCAGGATTTGGGCGATCGGTTCTCCTAATCCCCAGTCGCCCTTTAGAAATAGGAAGCATATAAGGCTCCCGCACGCATTCTTACCATGCCCTAGTTGTGTACGGTCAGCACGCTTGGCGCGTATTCTAGAAGTTCAAGTCCAGGAGAGAGCATTGCTCCTTTTTCATCCCTCCTGCTTCGAAATAACCTAATGTCTCTACAACTTCCGATTCTAAACGTGCTCATTGCTGAAGGGAGCCATGATCTTGAAATCTTCCTTCAAGCATTTTGGATGTTACCTTTTTGGTACTGCAGGTGAGACGGTATGGGGAAAAGTAATGAGCGATGGACGTAAACCCGTAACATTTTCAACTGCGGATCTATGGCTAATTAGAGATGTGGAGCGAGGTCTTTGAATCTTATGTAAACCTTTTCAGAGATTCACAGGGATGTGGAATTTTATTTATGGATGGTAGTGCTCGTCCATATCATGCAAACCAAATTTTGAACTGTAAACACGAGCTATGCCCATTATGTTAAAAATTTTAACAAAGGCGTTTCTTAACGTTCTTCCGTTTATTACACAGATTCAGTGCATTACACAGATGGGGCGATAAGTCAACTGTCTATTTCACAATGAAAACGTTTAGTTAGTGAGAAGCTCTTTTAACATTTACCGCATGATTTTTTTATCATTAGCTTATATTTATACATTGAATGTATTTCCTGTATACTTATATTAATATATATATATTAATATTTAAAGGATAAAAATTGTGCCTAAAGTGATGAAAGGTATATCAAACACCGAACTGAAAACAAATGTCCTTAAACGACCAGTGGATTTTCCAATAGGTCTTTCTTCGGTTGGCTTGCAGAAACTTGCGCATCCTTCTGGAGAACTAGCTACTGCGGCAGGTGAGACAAATTAATTTAATAAAATATATTTTCAAACATTTCATTTATAATATTAATCAACAACAGAAGATCGCTAAAATATCGACTTGATATTACTAGATCAATGAATTATAAAATGCGATACAAGTAACATGTGTAGTTCTGTGCGTAGAAATTGTAAAACGTAATCTAAACTAGTAAGAGAACTGGAATACCTTTGCCATTTATGTTAACAGTGCCCAGCTAAACATATTTCTGCATGCTAGTCTAAAGCAAGTGAATGAAAAATTTAAACTCTTCCCATCTAAAATTAGAGGAGCTTTGTTAGAAAAGAAACCTTCGTTTTGTCAATCAGTAACGCGCAGATAATCAATTTTGCTTCACAAGAGGAATGCTTTTTTTAAACTTCCTTGTACGAAGTAAAGGAAGTATTGTAATCAAAAACATTTCGGGTATCATATTTCAACAAAAATATTCATTTTGACCTCTCTCGAATTCATTTAAACCATGGAGATAAGAAAGAAAGGATGGGCCAAGCCTGCAGTGAGAGTGAAGCAATGAAGGAACCTCGTGAATTTAAAACTGAAATTCTTCTGAGAAGATGTCTCCCTCCTTCGAACCGTGAAGGTAAAAAAAGAGCGAGGAGCCAACCCCGCACTACGAGTGAAGCACTGCTCAGAGTTTTCGGTTTCCAGGTGGGGTGTTTTTTGTTCACATTCAGAAACTCCCTTGACAGCGCTCTGATAGTATTTTGACACACAACAGTTCCATACAAATCGAAAAACGGGACACTTCCACCTAAAATAAACATTCATTGTGTGATAGATAATAGCAATTTGTATAATGCAAAAATCATGTCTTGGTTATTTTTTGATAACTAACAACATCGATTTTGATTATGAATTTGTTTTATAAAATTCTGAAATGTTGAGCTAGAAAAATATAGATTTTATCAAAAATGCTATAATGAAAAATAAGGGAATGAAAACTACCTTACGGTATCTTTAAAACTGTATGCGTCTTTGAATACCTTTGACAAAGTATTCGCAACTTTTACCTTCCTAACGCCAAAATGTTTTAAATAAAATAAATTTTTTTTTGTCATCCATATATTATTGTAACATGTTATTTATAAATGTTTTTTTTTATTTTTATATTTGCTGATTTTAAACTCATCATTTAATTTTCATATAACTGAAAAATAATCACTTTGGATTTACACTTTTTACTTATTTGGGTTAATTAAAGCAGTAAAATTACCACCAAATGCTGCAAACCTCGTCAAAATACACTGCTAGCCACCCAAACTGCAGCACCAAGAAAGACTACGGATATCACAACAAAATTTATTTTGCAGATAACATGTTGACCAAGTATCATATGATTAAATTTATAGACTTCTGTGAAGCGTGGTTTCTTCCAGAATCCGAGACGGCCATTGTTGGAGATTACCGCTGCCACACGCTTCAGCATTGATTCAAAGAGACTTTGGATGTGTTCTTGGGGTACAGCACACCAAGCAGCTTCCACACGTTGCCAAAGTTGATCTGGTATGGCAGCTTGGGATGCAATCTGGGTCAATCGTCCAGCAACCATGGACCACATGTTTTCTATCGGCGAAAGATACGGAGAGCGAGACGGCCAGGCAAGCAATTCAATCTGTCGATTGACGAAGAACCCTTGGACAATGCTTGCCACGTGTGGTCGCACATTATCCTGTTGAAATATGGCTGTGGGCAAGCCCTGAAGGTAAGGAAAGACAAGTGGTTCCAACACCAAACGATCAAACGATGATCGTTGTTTACTGCAAGGCATAATTGATCGATTTTGTGAAAAAACCACAAGAAAAACACAATTGTCGAACTTGAAATCGTTGAAACCTCCAAGTCTTAAATAGCGCTTTGAAGTGGCTCCACAGGCGCGCGTGATGTGCGTCTGCGCTGAAATTCTAATCATTTGCATATCTCACCTCCGCTAATGCATGTTGTAAATTTCATGTTATTTGCATGCTTCCTTCAGGGTGTTGCATTTACGGTGGCCAGCAGTGTAAATAAATATCCACTCAGATATACCAATAAGCTAACGTTTCCTTGATTTGCACACATTTGTGTAACATTATGTACAGTTTTACACAAATGTGTGCAGAAGACAGATACACTTGCGAATTCCGCGAAGTACCAAGTGAACGTGCCACATCATTAAGACAGCTTATTAAGAATTTGAAAATAGGGTAATTGACGGAGGTAAAAACATTTGTGTATCCTGTTAAAGGAGGTTCGATCATGAATGATCCTCTTAATGATTCCAGATTGTTAAATGCTTCCGACGGAAGTCTTTTTTACTCAGAACTTCGAGGCTCATGCTCACTTCTTCATGCTCATGCAAAACTTTCTGGTATGTGCTAAATGATTGCAAATTACTTTACTCGAAAAGTATAGTGAATGCACAGAAATTGAAGATTCGCGCATGCCAAAAATGAAAAATAGGAAATATGTATGGGTATTTATGCATATCCTTGCAAAAAGCATGTATCTGCCTTTAACAAAATACCTAAATATTTAATAAGTTATTTATAAATATATTTAAAGTGAAAGATTTATTCATTCAAAAGCTCCTGTGAAAGTTACTGTGAAGAAATTTAATTATTAAATGTATCTAAGTTTATAATGAGTATCAATTATTATCAAAATATATAATA
Source organism: Stegodyphus mimosarum (assembly GCA_000611955.2). Classification (NCBI taxonomy): domain Eukaryota; kingdom Metazoa; phylum Arthropoda; class Arachnida; order Araneae; family Eresidae; genus Stegodyphus; species Stegodyphus mimosarum. The sequence goes on from KK120110.1 coordinate 55,451, forward strand.
ACCTTAACATTGAATTGTAAACATAAATTGAAATCCTGTTGACAAATACGTTTATAAAACTATTCAGCAAGAATTGTGTGTACAGGAAAGCGATCTGTTAAAAAGTACTGTAAAGCAAATTCTATGAGATGCGTACTTAAGGAAGTAGTAAAGAAGAGTTTTAGAACATGTATTGTTAAAATTAAGGATAAAATAACTGATAAGTATAATTAAAAGCATTATTCCCTTCCGTTTTATAATAAGTTTTAAATAATATTAAAAAAATCCTTTTTCTTATTCCCTTTCAGAAATATTGAGAGAAAGTTAAGTGCTATTGAACATAGTATTTCACTATTAAAATAAAAGGTGTTGTAATTTGAGATGGACCGAATAGAGCATAAATTATAAATTAACTTATATTTTTCGATTTAAAAGATGCCTCGGAAGCTAAAAAATAATGTCATATTTGAAAACGTATTTTAGGAAGAAGCACTGTAAATAGAAAAGAAGTAATGCATAATATTAATATTAATAATACAATAATCTTTGATATTAATTTTTGTAATCCTTAACCGAAAAAATCGAATTACCTTAAAATTTTTTTCTAATGTAATTAACGAAAACTTGTGAAAATATTTCATTCAAATTAAACCGTTCTGAGCAAAATGTTATGTGAAAAGTATAGCATTTAATTCCGTTCAGAATGAAATGTTGTTTAAAAATGTATTCTTTTCAGATACTGATGACTCTGAAATATTATAGAAAAAGAAAATATATACATTTATATGTATATTTACCACGTAATTACAAAATATTTACATCCGATCGTGTCAAAACCCATTGATCTTAATGGTAAATAACCGAATGTTTTGATCACCACACAGGGATCGCCAGTTCTTCAAATCGGTGTATGGGAAAAACCGGTTGGTGGCCTCTCCTTCTTACTTCCTACTTGCATAATTTAAACGATGTTTTTGCGTGGCTTCTGTACGTACGGACAGAGTGTAAGGTTCTACTGTCTATCTGTTGTGTAGAATCTGAAAAAATAGTAATTGCACCGAAGAGGGTTTAAAACTACCCTTTATTAAACTCTTTAAATTACTTACAATGCATCAACTTGACGCTAACATACTACGCCTCAACTTGGGCGGTAACTGAAACAATATTAGAATCAAAACTCAAAACTGGATATATTCACAAGTAGTAGAATTAAATTACAAGGCTCATAAAATCCTGTATCCTACAGAGCGTAGATGAGTCTAGTGGCAGGAAGGTAATAGCTGTACAGTCACGTCTAACCAGCAATAAATGCTAAGCCGAAGCTTGCGTTACAACCACGCACAGAGATTTCCCAGACTCTCTCTAACTCTCCCTACT
>KK120110.1:56824-108834 GCA_000611955.2 Stegodyphus mimosarum
AGAACATCGATTAAACTATTTCTCCCACTGGTAGAATTTGCATTCCTTACGCGCGCTACCAAATTTAAATATTCTGGCACTGACAACTAGGGGAATGAAGCGCAAAACGGGTTAAAAAAATGGATTTAAAATAGATTCTGAAGCGATTTTTTCTTGGCGCGTCTGTATGTACGTACGTACGTATCTATGTATCTTTCATAACTCAAACTCAAGTAGCCTCAGAACGTTGAAATTTTGTATATGGCACTGATATAACATGTAGTTGTGCACCTCATATATATATATATATAATTCGTAATAACTTATGATAAGAAAGTGTTCCATATACTACTTCCAAGGAACTCAAATTCAGTTTAAAACCATGAAAGAAAAGCATTTTTACTCAGAAATTTTAAAATTAGTAATTTCTAGACCTCCTTTGCTTTCAAAAGCATAATGAGTACACACACACACATATATATACACATATTTATACACATATTTATATATTTATATGTACACATATTTATATATATACACACATATTTATACTCATTCTGTTACCCGCCTCGGAGAGCTCAGTTTTTTATTCTTATATGCTAATAAATTGCTCATTTTTCGCCTTAAATATTATTGAATTATATTGTTCTTTAGTATCTGTATATGTGCGCTAGTATCTGTATATTTGGTATATCTGCGTGTATTTAGTATTTGTGGATTAGTGTAAAGACTTGCATTAGTGTATTCGTATTCAATATCTTTGTAATGATGTATTTACTATCTGTGTTCTTTCGCATCTTATCGTATGTGTAATAGTGTGTTTAGTATCTGTATAACTGAGTTCTTTCATATATAGTATCCGTATAACTGAGTTCTTTCGTATATAATATCTCTATATCTGTATGCTTGCGTAATTGCCTTAGTATTTAGAATCTGCGTCTGCATTCGCATTTAATATCCGTGTAGTAAATAATATTGTATATACTATCTATTTATCAGTATATTTTTAGTATATGTGTACCTGTGTAGTATGGAGTAGAGTATTTAGTATCTGTGTAGCATGGAGTAGTATATTTCGTATCTGTGGATTTGTGTAAAGACTCGCATTAGTGTTTTCGTACTTAATATCTGTTTAATAGCGTATTTAGTATACGTGGGTTCTTTCGTACCTTATCGAATCTGTATATCTGTGTTAATATCCGTATATCTGAGTAATGTCTTGCATTAGTATTTAGAATCTGTGTCAGCATCCGTATTTAATATCTGTGTAGTAAATAATAATGTATATAATATTTATTTATTCAGTATAATAAAATATCTGAGTATCTATACCAGTATCTAGTATTTGTGTAGTATGTAGAAATGCATTTAGTATCTGCTAATTTGTGTAACTAGTGGCATTAGTATTTAGAAGCTGCGTCAAGATTCGTTTTCAATATCTGTGTAGTATGTAATAGTATATTTATCATCTATGTATCTGTATAATGTCTGCATTAGCATTTAATATCTGTTCCAGCATTCGTAATTATCTGTTAAATCTCATTTCCTTAGTATCTATATTTTAACTATTTAGTATTTTTGTAGCAATATGTAAAATGTATAGTCTAATGTTTTAATTAGCATATGTAGCATCTTAATAAACTCTCCATACGCTCCTCGTTGAGCGCCAGGGGTGTTGCACTAAACAGTTGCGGAGTCCGGACAATACCCGATTAGTCTATGTAAGCTGCTCGGGTGTCCGGACTCGCTTTCACTTGTCACCTGTTCCGGTTAAGGATTTTATGCCTTTAGTTAATCTCCGTGCATTTGTGGTAGAATTACGAAAAATTTAAAAGTTGTTAAAATGTCATTAAGCGCTATCTAAAGCGCCGTTTGTTTACATTTGAAAAGTGTTATTAGAATAGTGAATTAAACCAGTTTCTGCACCTTCAGTGTCTTTTTGCCGAGTGGAACCAAAAGTTAACTTCCAGTTTTGTGCACCGAAAACTCTGCCTTTTTCTCCACTGGCCGAATTGCTTGTTTTTGCGTAGAAACTCTAATTTTAATTAAAAAAAATTTTTTTAACTGTTTTAACTGAATTTGGTGTCTTATATTTTCCTGTGTTTTACAATTTTTAATGAAGACGTTTCGATTTTTATGTAGATTCACCTTGCGACGAAATGAGAGTTGATTAAATTGAATGAGATATATATCTCTAATGAAACTCGAGAAGATAAGTTTAAATGAAATGCTGGAAATATGTGTATATTTTTATGGCTATACAAGGAAGTCATGTAGTGTCCACATCATATTATTTTTAACATATTCTTTTGACACATATCCAAAGGCAGACTGGAGAAATTAGACAAAGCCTAATACATAAATCAATACTTGTATCTTAATAAATAAATAAATGAAACAAAATTCACCTTATTTTCAGCACAAATGATGAGGACGAGCGTGATTTATAAGAATCCTTGAATCCACGCTGTCCCGCAGTCCCGCACCAGATTTTGAAATGCATGTCTTACACTCTTGCGGATTGTTTACGGCAAGATACGACAAAGTTTCAAAATTTTGTAGAATATTTCTTGTTAAATCCAACAAAAGAATCAAAGAATTGCAAATGCAAAATAAAATTAGTACCTTTAGCTCTGTGTTCAATATTAAACTGTGGAGATGGTACTATGTCTTTGTTCCTTAGCAATGAATCAGGTGCAGTTTCTCGTTCCTTTCTTCATGCTTTCGTGGTATAACCGTAGCACACACGGCGCGTATTCTAAAGTTCCAGGTTCGAGGCTCGGCGAAGGCATTAGTCATTTCTCGCGTCTCCAGTATCAAAATATCGTAATGGCTCCTCATTGGTACCCGAATTAAAAGGTGGTGGATACTGATTCTTCATCACCAGGATTTGGCGATTGGGTCCCCTAATCACAGTCGCCCTTTAGAAGGGGCAGCATATAAGGTATTTTCTCCCACCTTTCTGCATGCTTTCGAGGTGTAACGGTAGCACACTCGGCGCATATTCGAAAGGTCTAAGTTCAAGTCCCAGGGAGGTCACATTGCAAAATTTCTCACAGCACCTGCTTCAAAATAATCTAATGACTCTTCGGTGTCGCCTGATCTAAATGGTGGTGGATGGTGATTTATCACCACCAGAATTTGGGCGATTGCGTCCCCTATTCTCCAGTCACCCTTTGAAAAGGAGAGTTTATAAGGTGTTTTCTTCCTCCTTTCACGGAGTAATGGTAGCGCATTCGAGAGGTCCAGGTTCGAGTTCCGGCGAGGGCATTGCTCGTTTTTCATAGCTCCTGCTTCAGAATAACCTAAAGTCTCTACAAGCTTATTGGTGCAGTGTTAAAGCATGAAATGCATAAAAGTTTCATTTTATTCATACTGTTTAACTGATAATGACTTTTTACGGTTTGCAGGTGTTAGCGATTTAAGGACGGTTATGATTGTCAGCAGTTATTCTTCTACTCTCATTGAAGACATGGCGCCAATAATCCGAAGTTCGGCCACTATTTTTTGGATGCAACTCTACATGTTCGAGAATCATGAAATAACTAGGGATATCATCGCGAGAGCTGAGAGGGCTGGTTTTAAAGCATTCGTCTTGACCGTAGATACACCAGTTCACCCTACTCTTACTTGCAATGCTGGAAAACGAGTGCACGATTTAGGGGTTAGGTGAGATGAACCAAATGAAATAACGGTCACATTTTATTGTTTGTTTATTGATAACTATAAGTATTTAATTTTCTTTTCACTTTACGTTTTTATCTTTGCAAAAGTTCCTAAATGCAGGGCTTTTATTTTTGATATTTAATAAATTAGCATTATTTAATTCTATCAGGTTATCAGGTTAAAAAAAGCTGAGAATGTATTGCAATTTTCGCTTCATATAGCTCTTGTAGATAATTTCTAAATGTGAGACACATTTCATATTGCAATCGAAAACATCTTATGCAAACAGAGGTAAGATCTGAAACTTTGTATGCGTAAAAAGTAATAAAATTCCTTTAATTCCGTGACAATAAAAAATAAATATATTTTTGTTTATTTAAAAGAAAAAATTAATTGCTTGGTTATTAGACTGGTTAATAGAGTTTCTCATGTTATCAGCAATAACTGAATAGTAGCTGTATTGTTTACAAATGTATTACAAGTGAAAAAAGAAAATATAGCCAAAAGACTTTTATACCTTTTCAAATTACGATAGTTACGGAAATTATTTATTAAAAAATAAGACAACCACATTTAAATATTTGATACCAAATTAAGCTATACTTACTTTTGCACTGCCGTTTCAATCAGAACATAAGATCATAAGATCTTCATTAAATGCACTCTGTGAAAAAAAGGGGGGGCAGTTTTATATCTCACGTTCTACTGAGACGATTGACGAAACTGAAATTGCGTTTTTCATGTCTCGAAAACGCGACTTAAGATATATATTAGATTTACATATAGCACTGTCCTAATATAGGTATTTTGACACAAAATCGGAATTTATCTGAAACGACATGCCAATTTTTTTCCATACTTCGATTCTACGACTCAGGTAATGTCTAAATATTAAATTTTGTAAAATGTGGTGAGAAATTTACGGAGAAATTCAAAAATTTATCTTGACATATTTTTTTTTCAGATTGCACCATGAATAATTCACTTGGCGAACTTCTTAACATGTGGCAACCTATTTTCATTTCTCTTTTTACATTGCGTATGAGCGGGAAAAAACTCACATCTTTCCTAATTTTAAATAAAATTAATAAAGTAACTAAACAACATTTGATGTTATTATCGCTTTCAACAAATATACTAAATTTCAAAACTCGCCAATATATAAATTCACCTATATCTTCGCATATTTTGAATAAAAAACTATATTTTTTTGAGGGTATGCTTAGAAATACATCTACTTTAAGATAATGGCAAAACTTTTATAGACTATAAATCAAAATGCTTTTCGAAAAATTTATAAAAATTATTTAAAAATACAAGAAATGGGTAAATTTATTTGAAGTGAATCTAAATTTTGAAATGTGAAGGGAAGAATCAAATAAGTTTAATAAAAAAGAGGTATTAATAAAGATATACCAAATTCAATTAACAGGGAGTAGCTTAAATTTTGGGAGGTAATCTTTTACAAACTACTCCTGCGATGTTTACAAAACTTGGCACTTTGGCATAACTTGGGTCGTAGACTCGAAATATGGAAAAAGCATTGGCATATCATTTCAAAAAATGTCCGATTTTGTGTCAAAATACCTATATTAGAGCATTGCTATATATAAATCTAATACATATCCTAGATCAAGCTTTCGAGCCGCGAAAAATGCAAGTTGAATTTCGTCAATCGACCCAGTAGAACGGGAGATATTGAACTGTACCCCCTTTTTTTTTAGTATGCAGTTTCCTTAAGATACAATGAAACGACCCTAGTAAAGTTCTTGTCTAACTGTATGCTTCCTATGAAGACCAGATCTTATAGATTCAATCATGGTCGGAAACATTCTTAAATGAAAAATAAAGACCTTAAAAATATAAGGATCACGTTATACGAATATAAAATTATTGTGATACTTTACTAATGAAAAATTATATTAATGATAAAAGCACAATAATACGCTTAAGCATAACAATGTGCTAAATCTCTTTAGTATTTGTCTCAATAATACGTTCTTTGCGTTAGTTTGCAAATGTTGTAGCAGTTGCTTCTTAAGCTTTGCTTTTCCACATTTGTTGCGTACAATGGACTTTGCCTGACGTGTTAATTTTTATAATATATTATATGTTTATGTATGTTAATGCTAATATAAGGGCGTTGTCAATTATGTGGCTACATATAATAGCTACATATAGATTTTACAACTTTAAAATGAGTTAAATTTAAATTCTTAGGTTATTAAATTGAATTTTTTTTAAGTTAGAAGAAAATACAGAACAGAAGAAAATACAGAACGTTTTGGAGAAGTAATCAAAAATTTTAAATTTTAACACGTGACAGCAAATATACGAAAGTCGAAATTTTTATTTCTTTTTATTCGTTAAATGAACCTTACATTGAAATTAATATCTTAAACATAATTCTGAAAATAATATTAGATATTTTGTTTAATGTTACTGCCAAAGACAACTCAGTATGTTACGCAATATACACAGGTTTCCAAAAATTAAGGAAAAATCACAAAAATCCAGATAACACTTCCAAAAGTAAGCCAATCCGTATAAAATTTGAACACATTATCAAATAAGAGTTGCTGAGTAATAAAATTGCAATATGCGAATTACTGCAATCAGAATACGTCATCTGCAAGGAACATAAATTTACACGTTTGAGAGAAAGCCTATGAATTTCATTGTGATACTGAGATAAGGAATCTTTGAGATCCAGTTTCGTAACAATGACTTCTAGGCATCACTTGCCCAAAGAGCTACGATGGACAGCTACTGGGAGACTAGAGTCAGGAGAAAATTAGACAGATGTAGCCAAATGGCTAAATATCAGTCCTTTTGTGGTTCACAGACTTTGGTAACAATTTCTAACCACAGATTCGGCCACCAAGTGGTTCAGCCAAGGACGGCCAACTGCTACAACGAGCGCCGATGACCGCTATTTGCTGTTATTTGCACCACGAAGGAACAGAACACATCTCCGACTCAACTCAGGTCCAGCCTTGCTGTAACCACCAGAAGGTTGGTGTCAACATCAAATGTGCGCAGAAGGCTTCACGAAGGAGGTTTGTAAGCGAGGCGCTCAGCCATTTACGTGGAGTCCATGTCACGTCATACAAGAGAACGTTGGAGGTGGGCACGTCAATTTGTAATCTACGTTGGGGCGGTGTCTTCCTCATGCAGCGCATACTAATAAATTTGCAATTGTAAAAAAGAAATTATTATTTTTAACTCAATGGAGCCGTTATATTAATTACTTCAAATACACAACTTTGTATTAAATAATCGATTCTACTTAGAATCAAAAACTGAAAACTAAGCGAATTATGCGTCGTGTCTTCGCTGATTCTGCCCCTGTATACTTTCAGAGACAGCCTCACCAATGAAATATGTATTTTATACGAACTGTGAGAAATTCTTCTTTTCATTCTTTTCTTCCCCAAACTTGAAACAATGAGAGAATTTTTCCTTATCTGCATGTTGCCTTCCTAGCGTATGTAGTTAGAGAAGAAGTCAGCTGTCCTTGTTCTGCACTGAATGTGCACAGTTTATTATTGCGTTTTAGTTTACACAAAGATCAGTTTTCTGCTTCCTAGTTTACAATGTACGTTTAGTGTAACATTGGCTATTGTTCGTTTAGTGTATAAGATATTTCTCCCGCCTTCTTCGTATGCCTTCGCGGTGTAGTGGTGTGCATGCTCGACGCGTAACCGAGAGGTCCGTGGTTCGATTCCCGGCGAAGGCGTTGCTCATTTTTCATCTCACCTGCTTCCGAAATAACCTAATGTCTCTACACTGGCGCCCGAACTAAAAAAGGTGTTGGATGATGATTCTCCACCACCGGGATTTGGCGATTGGGTCCCCGAAACCCCAGTCGCCCTTTAAAAGGGGGAGTATATAAGGTATTTCTTTCGCCTTCTTCGCATGCCTTCGTGGTGTAGTGGTCTGCATGCTCGACGCGTAACCGAGAGGTCCGTGGTTCGATTCCCGGCGAAGGCGTGGCTCATTTTTCATCTCACTGCTTCCGAAATAACCTAATTTCTCTACAAGTGTAACGTTGGCTAATGCAGTTTACTGTGTACTGTACGTTAGTGTAACGTGTGCTACTGAATGGGCTTCTTTCAAAATTCCAAATGATCATGTATTAATCTTCTAATATTTAACATTTTTAGAAATTTGAAACATTTTTAGAAATTTGAAACAGACTGGAAATGGAACAGTGGGGTATTTAAAGAGCTTAATTTAAACAAATGCTTAGATTTTTTAAATACGTAATAAATAAAGTAAAAAACGATATAAAATAATTAAAAAATAATAATTATAAATAATAGTATATAAGTTATTCAAAGTATAAATTGTTTATTAATTAAAACGGCTGATCAGTGGAAGGTTGTTTTACGGATAAGTCCAGGCTTAGCCTCCAGTGCGATAGTAGGCATTACTTGATTTGCAGCGAGAACATGGAACCCGTTATCATCCATAACACATTCGTAAAAGAGATGCATACGGTGGAAGCAATGTCTGTTTTTGGGGTGGCATCTCTCTGCGTGGACGCGCAGACCCTCATATCTTTCCCCGTGGAACCGTCAATGATCAGGCCTATAGACACGACATCCTTGATGCTTATGTGCGCCCTTATGTCGGGGTAATAGGTGATAATTTGCTGCTACAGCACGACAACAGTAGATTGCAAAGGGCTCGCATTTTGGATGATTATCCGCAGCAGCAAACAATTGAGCGCATGGAGTGGCCAACTCGATCACCGGACCTGAATCCTATCGAGCATATTTGGGATGCTTGAGGAAGACGTGTATCTGTTATCAGTCCTTCTCTTCAGACCCTTGTCAGGCTTTCAACTGCTTTGCAAGAGCAATATGGAACTGATAGATTGCATAATTAATGGCATCACATATCGCTGTATGTACCGTATTGCTTCTAGGAGAGATCAAATTCCATACTGAGGGTAATTTTCTTATACCAAACTGGCACATTAGATTTGTTCATTCTATACATATGCTAATTTCTATAACACCATACTTGTCTATTAATTTCTTTCTATATTATTCTTTACTTACTATGTGTTGTGTACGGCGGCTGAGTTTCATTAAATTCTGCCTGTAACGTTTTAAGGAATCATCATTTTTGTGACTTTTGCTTAATTAATGACAACAGCGTAGTTAGTAAAATGAGAATTGAAAACACATTTGATATTAACAGACATGCTACGAAGAAACACCTGAATGTAAGTGAAAGGAAATAAATTTTTTAACAGGATCTTTGATACTGACTTCAAATTTTTTTATTAATATTCTTTTAGTCTGCATTCTTTCAGTTTGAATACTTTTTTGCAGTTTAGCAAACTTACCCGATGGAAAAGAGCCAGCCTTAGATTCATCATTATTTCCCTATTACATTACATCAGTAACCAGACAAACAAAGTTGCCAGTTATCGCAAAAGGCATATACACAGGTGAGAGATATATTCTGATGATTTTACTTTTTGAAAATCCACAAGTTTCAGATTTCAGAAAATAGAAGTTTATGAACATGTTTCGGATATCTTAATATTTGTTTTCAATAAATACGGAGAATAATTTCTAACAGTCTTTAAGACACAGATTTGCTCTCAATAAAGCCTGCTTCAAATATGTTTTATGAAATCGCTAATGAGAATGAAAATTGCACAAAATTTTATGTAATATTTACAGTGCGAAATATATAAGTTGTCTAAATAGTTTCAAACTTAGCGTTTTATTAATAATACTAACAGTTGCAAAGTACGAGAGGCATTAAAAATTCGAAACATTCAACAGCATTTTAAGATTTGAGGATGTTTATGATTTGTCTTAATATCAGTGGCAAAGAGAACATTCTCCTGCCACTTGTTAAAAAATTTCTTGCATCCCTCAGAAATCATACACGCGGCGATGTATTTTCCTTATATATGTTATTTTAATCATTTTGTAGGATTTTTGGGATGATTTCAGTCAAACGCAAGTGACATTAATTTAGCTAAGCTTTGCTGCAGTTTTAAATCCATACTCAATTAGGTGAAGGCATCACATATCGCTTTTCTGTTCACCCCAAAAAAATAATCCAGCTTTGTAACGAGGCCTCCTCAAAAGTCTGAAATTACAGATATTATGACAGACGCAGATGTATGATTCAAAACTGTTTTGTCTGTACGCTATGACATCCATCTACTTGCATTTAATTCCTCCCCGTAATTTGCATGATTACTCAATGTTGCAACTGCCGTGGAATGGTGTTTACCATTAGAAAACCGAAAACTTCGCTAACCTGTAGGCTTAAAATACCCAAACTGCCAAAATGCCTTTCAACATTCGCAGTAATTTCCTCCCCTCCAAATCCATTAACGCACAAAGCGGTGTGAAGGTTTTAATTGTCACGCGCAACCTAAAGATAAGAAACTTCAAAAAAATCCTTTTAGCAGCTCAAACTCTGTGGTCGTTTGAACGGAAGGGCGTCTCTAGCGTTTCGGCCTTCAAAGATTTAACCACCCAGGTGCTTGGGTCCAGTGCCCTACTCCGAATTGAACGATTAAAAATTTCTAGATAATGTACTTAATAATACGTTAAGAAATAAAACAACAAATCTGCATTACTGAAATTTTTCTTTTAAATATATTAAAAATGTTAATTAATTAATTGGAGGAGATTGTTCAGAAAGCTGATCCAGCGGAGAATCAAAAGTGCTTAACTGCACAGTACAAGCTGTCGTAGTGGTCAAGTTTATGCATGTGATGCCCAATTTTAAAGGGATAGATACAATAATAATACATTCAAATAACATAAACCAAGAAAAATAATATTGTCAGGAAAAATTCGGCGGTTGCGCCTGTATGTAAGCTTTCCGGCATAGCACTAGGGTTGCCATAAAATAATGTATAGTAGGGTTGCCAGATTGGCGACTTTATCGCCCATTTGGCGACCAAATTGGCGATATCCCATGGTCCAATCGGGAAGCTTCTAGAATAACTTCCTGTCGAGATATTTCTCGAAACGTGTGGAACCTAAAGAAAAACTATATAAACCCTTGCGTTTCTGAGAGTGAAGAGTGTGATTAAGTGTGATTAATTGTGAGCATTGTGAGAATAACTTCTTACTGTGAGTGCTAAGCTACGCGAGAGTTTTGGTGAACGGAAAGCGATCGAGATAGTGCTTTGCCGTGAAGCTACCTTTACAGTATAGCTTGACAGTGTATTGGTGATTGTTCCACGGTGTTTATTATAAGTTTAGTGTTGCCGTGAAGCTACCTTTACAGTTACAGCCTGAAGCTGTGTTGCTGATTGTTTCAGCGTATTTATTGTAGATTTTCGACGCTTTTAAAGGTAATTTTGGAACTGTGCTGTAAATAGTGATTCTTGTAAATAAATTGTGCTTTTTATTGTTCTGCATCGTGTTTTCATCGGATACTCTCAAATTCACGAACCCGTATAACGCAACAATATTATAAATAAATTGGCATTAAATACTAATTACTCTGTAGTCACTCTGTGGTTAAGTATGGTCATGGGCCGATGCTGCTCATCCAGATAGTTATAATTATAGATCCAGACATCAGCTTGACTAAGTGTTCGAATTTTTGCATGAAAGTTTCGTGCAAGATGTTAAAAAAATTATCTTATTTGGACAATGCCAATTCTTCATGTATGACCTTAATACCAGGGTGCTTTAGTAATCTGTCTCAGAACACTGCAATTTTAAGTTCATTTCTGTCAAATTTACAAGAATACGCTTCTGGAGAATGGAATGTATGTATAGAGTCTAAGTGACAGAATTAATGAGAAACATTCACAGCTGGAATTTCAGCTTTTTCAAGTACTACCTTTTCTCACTCATGGATGCTAGTTTTTATTGTTTGGCCCTTGGTCTATTTCAACCCGTTTTTCCTTAGCTTAATTCTCTATCGAGCCATGTTAGGCACGTTAAACCTACGTTTAAATGCTTATGGATAATGTCTCTATAGCGGTTATATTTTAAATGCAAAAATTGTTACTTAATTACCTTCCAAGTAACATTCATCGTAACACACACCTGCTGTAACGCTCCTAACACTCCTGAATGTATTGATAGCACGCCTCATTGTTGAAAATTCTCTTGTCACGTCGTTTCTGCTATGCTACCTTAAAATATTAAGTCTCAAAAATTTTATGCTTTGTATTTTTACTAAATAGATATTATCAACATTTTAAAACTCTACTTTTAGGTGCTAGTGTTGTCATGTCACTACCAATTAACTAGCACTCCCAGTAAATAAAAATATTTGGTAGCAGCAGACATAATATTGTTAGTTTTTTTCTTTACGCACGTGTTCGTGGATTTGGAGTGAATAACGACGCCACTTTATGAAGTATCGACACACAGTTTATTGGCCAGTATTTTTCAAGACAGCTCCAAAATCACGTTTGAAGTTGTCGACGAACTACTATAAACACTCTGAAACAATCAGCAACATAACCTTCAGGCTATCAAGCTATAACGGTGAAGACAGCTTCACGGCAAAGCACCAGAGTACTGCTCCCAACTCTACACAGTCGCTCTCGGAACTCTACATACTCTCGAGACTCTTCACGCTACAACTCGCGATGCACTCGACATACACCAGAGTACAGCTCCCGACTTGGTTCGGTCATCCTCGGAGCTGAATAAACTAAGATAAACCTCGACGCTGCACTAACTCGCGATAAACTAAGAGAATCTCTCGATGCACTCGACGACCAACTCGGTACTAGACTACGAGACACTCGCTCACTGACTCGATAGATTCGGTTTGTATATCTTTTGGCTTGTGTTCGAGAACATTCTAGGCTAAACCAGTAAGAATTCGTTCCAGAAGGTTCTCCATCCACCTATGGCATATCGCTAATTTCGTCTCCAAATGTCGCCAATTGTAGCAATCCTGTCCTTGTTTGCCATTTTCTGGCAACCCTAAACCTGTTTTGTGGGGACGCTATCTGGACATTTCGTAACAATATATTATAATTTCACGGCTATTTCCAATAATGTTGAAAATCAAATATCGAAATGATTGTAAGTCACATATTTTTCAATTTTCCTAAAAGTATTGTTTACTAATAGTATACATGGATTTCAGTTATGTAAATGAAAATTTCTCTCACTGATTTTGAGGTCAGCATTAAAATATATTACATTAGTTTCAAAAAATGTTCTTCCAGTTCAAGATGCAAGAGAAGCAGCTTATGCAGGAGCATCTGCCATTTTAGTATCGAATCATGGTGGTAGACAAGTCGATGGAACTCCTGCTGCGGTAAGCAGAAACAATTAGCATGTTCACACTTCTGTATTTAATTCATATTTACTTGCTGTGCAATATGCAATAGGCAATTTTAAGCAATAGGCAATTCTTATATTCCTGTTTTAAAAACTTCACAATGTGAGTTCGGACATATTAAAAGCATTTGATTTACAACAAATTTCAATCCCTGACAAATTTTTATTGTTTTTCTTGTGTTTCGTAATGCATTCTAAGGGAGAGTGCTAGAGAAGAAAAGGTATGTATATGTAATATTTCTGAAGCATAGAAGAGGAATCAGCTTGCAGTCGTTGTGGATTATCGTGAAGGCTTACAGATGAAGACACCGAAACATGAACTTCAAAAATTTCCAGGCATATAAAATCATCTCTTTCGATATTTATAAAAATTATAATGGAATCCGATTATTTTCTATGATTTAATCGTAATAAAATATAATAGACTGCTATATACACTGAAGAAAATGGGACAGTTCTATATCTCCCGTTCTAGTGCGCCGATTGACGAAATTCAACTTGCGTTTTTCGTGTCTTGAAAGCGCGACTCAACATATGTATTATATTTATATATGGCATTGTTCTAACGTAGGTATTTTGACACAAAATGGGACTTTTCTGAAATAACATACCAATTTGTTTCCATATTTCGATTCTACGACTCAAATTATTCCTAAATATTGAATTTTGCAAAATTTGAAGCGAAATTTACGGAGACATTGAAACATTACGTTGGAAAAAGAACTTGGAGCAAACTTTTCAGATTGCGCCAAGAGTGATTCATTTGGCGAACTTCTTAATACATGGCAACCTATTTTCCTTTAACTTCCATTGTGTACAAGCGGAAGAAAGTCACATAGTACCTACCTTTTTATACACACTGTGGATGAGCGAAAAAAAAGTCACACAAAATGCCTAAACACATTTGATGTTATTATCGCTTTCAACAAATATGCCAAATTTCAAAACGCGTCAGTACATAAATTCACCTATACCTTCGTAAATTTTGAATAAAAAAATCTAATTTTTGCAGGTATGCTTAGAAATGCATCTACTTCAAGATGCTGGTAAAACGTTTATGTTTGTTAATTCAAGTCACAATTTTTTTCGAAACATTTATTAAAATTATTTAAAATACATATTTTAAGAATAAATTATAAGCAATGGACGAATGCTATTTGAAATTAACCTTAATTTCGAAATGTGAAAGGAAGAATCAAATAAGTTTAATAAAAAAAGAGATATTAATAAATATATACCTAATTCAATTAACATTAAGCAGCTAAAATTTTGAGAGCTAATTCTTTAAAAACTACTCTTGCACAAAACTTGGCAAATTGGCATAATTTGAGTCGTGGAATCGAAGTATGGAAAACAAATTGGCATGTCATTTCAGAAAAATTCTGATTTTGTGGCAATATACCTGTATTAGAACAATGCTATATATAAATCTAATACATATCTTAAGTTGCGCATTCGAGACATGAAAAATGCAAGTTGAATTTCATCAATCGGCCCACTAGAACGGGAGTTTTAGTAGTTTTTTTTTAGTCCAAAGGGGCTTTATCCCTGAAGGACTATTGTTTTCGTTTTGCGATTTTGCTTTGGAACTATTAAAAGTCTGAATCACTTTTCTAACTACTGTCACCAAATATTGCAGCCCTGTATTATATTTAAAGAAATTAAATAATAAAGAATCTGCATTAAAGTATGTATATTTCTCCAAATGTGATAAAACAACGGTACCTTACTCAAACGATTTGAAGGCGAGCAATGGCGACACTCTACGGGGGGGGGACCATTTTTTATCTAAGACGCGCGTAACTGTGTATCAGAAATTCTAAAGATATACTCATTTTAAAATTATTTTTCGATATTGATATTGAACTGAATTTTATGGTTTAAGTGCGAAGAACATGATATTTAATAAATAAAGGTAACACATGAAACATCAGAAAACGCCCCTTTGGACGTAATGTAAAATCTGAAAGCTTTCAGACTTTTTTTTTACTTCTTCTTTTTTATTTCGCTCATAGAGACGCCTGAACATGTATTATTCCCTTTATAGACTTTCTTTTTATGTTAACAGTAATCAAGTTGCTCAAAGCAATGTAAGGAAACTTCTGTACCTTTACACTTTTTTTTTTACCAACATTCCCATCAGTTGTTGATATTTTATTTCTACGCATAAAAAATCATTTTCAATAATAATGAAATCGGATTCATTTCTATGAAACAATCATAGCGAAATATGATAAATTGCTATGTATATTGGTTCTTAAAATTAAGACGCCGGCAATTTAGATGGGGAAACAAAGCGACGAGATTGGAAGCTAGCAAAATAAGAATAACGTAATTAATTGTCTGCGGTATTTGTACCATGTTTGTTGTACAAGTACAATTAAACTATGATTTAACGGTTAGCAACGTTACATAACGATAGAAATATCTCGAATTCGGGAGAACAAATGAATTTAGGGGAAGAGCACCAAATTTAGAATATTAATTTTTTGAGATCGCCAATTACTTTTTGAAGCAGCTATCATATTTTGTATTATATTACACAGACACACACACACACACACATATATATAATTTGGAACCTTCAAGACTTCATATTATTGAAAATATCATAATTTTTAAAGTCCTAATAATAGTTTAATATTTAATTCCAATTTGAAATATTTCTTGTTTTTAGAAAGTCCTCGTAACGATTATGATACTTCAGGAAAGAGACCTTTTTTCATAAACAGAAAAAAGTTTCTAAATCTATTATATACTTTGATAATAATAGCAGATATTAAAAAAAATATTGTTGTGTGGGTACGGGAAAATAAAACAATTGTAATTACAATTCTAAATAAAAAGCTAAATAAATAATTCGTAACACTGCCCCCTTCCCAGGGACTGCACGTCTCGGGCAGTACATTCCCTGGACAGGAAGCCAAACTTACAACTAAGGCATCAATGCAATAATAAACATTACGTTACAATAGCAAAATAAACAATAATTGCAATAGGTAACTTTCAGCAAATCAAATTGCTATCAAACCACAAATACAAATCAAATACTATCAAATATTAAATACAAATCAAAAACTATCAGATACTAAATACTAATCAAATGTTATCAAATAACTAAATACAAATCAAATACTATTAAATACTAAATACAAATCAAATACTATCAATTGCTAAATACAAAAAGAACCATGGTCTTATACTATTTACATTATTTTTTACAATTATATACACTACGTACTATGGCCATAGTAAGGAACTAACCTGTAGTAATGAACTACTTTCGGCTTACAGTTCGAGGACTTACGTATTCGAACCACGACGTCGTTCAGCCGATTTAGGACTGTGTACGGACATTCCGAGGTGACTGTAGTTTCGAAGGGGATCCTTTGCGTCGAGTTGGATTTCACAACCACACCTTGTCTCCTTCGTTGAATCGATGTTCAGTAGCTCTCGTGTCGGTATCAGGTCTTCATCTTCTTTGTCGCCACGTTGACTCGCTCTCGCACAAAATTATGCATCACTTCAAATCGGGCCTGGAGATCTTGGGCGTATTCCTCAGGCGATGAAGGCGCATCCGGAGGGCGACCAAAGAAGAGATCTCTAGGCGGACGAAGATCACGCCCGATTAGCATCTAAGATGGAGAATTGCCCGTAGTCTCTGTTTTCTCTTTGATCCTTTTATGATTTCGGCAGCTTTCTGAGCCAGGTCTTTCAGACAACGCGTCGGTGTTTTGAGGTCGGGATCCCTTCTGGTGATGAATAGATATTTCCTCTAGTGCTGAAAGTAGTTTGTTGTTTTTGAAGTCCAAGGAAAAATTGTATTTCCTTAAAACGTCGAATGCTAGTATGAGCTGTAATATCAGCCACATATGCCGTATGATAGTAAGTGGCAATTCCAGAGGTGATGTTCAAGTTTAACTTTCCATCCGTTTCGATTTTCTCGCCAGACGCAGTCTGGAGGGTAACACAGGATGACATCCAAATCAGTTTATCCTTAAATTGTTCAGCTAAACCTTTCCGGATGATGGTAACATTAGCTCCTGTATCAATGATCATATTGCGAAACTCCATTGACATTCCCATTGCTGGATAGTCCATTACTGTTGCCACACACTGCAGAAATCGTAAGCGCTTTAAATTGGGTTTGTTCGTTATTGCTCAAATTCTGCTCCGCGATATGATCATTAATTTGCTTCCGACGTCGTTGCTGGAAAATTGGTTTATTTTCCGTACCCCGGGCTGTTCTGCAGTTCCAGCACGTTGGTTTCTTGTCACTCTTTTTCCATCTCATGGCATTTGATTGCCTGTTTATATCGTCCATCATATTTTCGGTGCTCCGTGTTGTTCAGCTGTTCCTTCGCATTTACCCTAAAGAACCGCAGTTCCAGCACTTTACGTCAATTTTTTATCACTAACATACCGTCTGAAGGCATTGGCTTGTCTGGATAAGTCATCTAAACGAACCATCAATTGATCCACTGGCTCGTGGATTCGCATAGCTCTGACTGGGTAGCGATCTCTACGAGTTGCTTCCTCGGCTGCCTCGAATTTCATGGCGTAAACCAGAGCACGTTTTACGTCTTTAATATCCACTATTCACAGTGTTTCCTGTATTTCAGGATCCCGGATGTCCTCGATGAAGTATTGCAGGGACAGGATTTCATTTGTTTCTCTTGCGCACTCCGTGAAGACGATGTGAGACAACCTTTCAACATCCGTGGCGAGCTCTTGGAGTGTTTCGGTAAGCTTCTGTTGATGGGATTTTAATTGAATCCTACTGTAGTCTTTCAAACATTTCTCCCCGAAACTCAGCTCCAATGCGTTGAACAGAGTTGCGAAATCTAGTATTTGGTTTTCGGGAAGAGTCTGAAGGATATCCGCTGTGGCTACATCTCAGAGAAGCGGCGAGATGACAGGCCTTAGCTTGGGAATCCCATCTGTTTGCTTTCGCCACTATTGAGAATTGTGTCTTATGTACTTGCCAAGAGAACTTCTCATCGTATGTGGATAATTTCAGGTAGGAACGAACAGGCATTGGTAGAAATTAAAAACCATCACTATTGGTCCCTGTCGTCGCTACGAATTTCTTTAAATTATCAACTTCTTTGGCAACTGCGGAAACCCACTCATCAATTTGTTGTTGAACGCCAGAAACTCTTTCTTCTATTTGTTCTTTTACCGAAGAAAGTCTTTCTTCAATATTGCCAACTTTATTTTAACAACGTCAATTCTGCCTTCCAAGATTTGAATTAGTTTTCTGTTACGTAGGTAATTTCTCTTTTCATTTCCTCTTGATCTGCTTCAATCTTTTCCTGAACAGCCTTCATTTCATCTTTAACAGATTCCTGAACAGCTTTTATCCTTTCTTGACCCACTCTCATCTCTTCTTTAATGGACTTAATCTCTTCTTTAACAGAATCTTTCATGAACTCTTTAAATAATACTTGGCCAGCTTCGATCCTTTCTTGGAATGCAGCAGAGGCAGACACAAGCTGTCTCAATTGTTCTTTCATCGCTCGAGTGAATGGCATTCAAATACCCCACTCTACGTTTACTGACTGTTGTGTAACTGAAGCAAAGAGCAAAGGATGCTCGGAAGTTAGTTTTTTTAGGAAAACGTTCCTTGCATAAGGTATCTGGCCTTTTAATTCTTTATTTAAACTATATTATCACTCAATAACACCAACCTTCAACGCTTTCTTTATACGAGATGATAAAAGGAGGCCATTTTCATAGGTCAGAAAATTTTCCGCTCTACTTTTGAATCAAAACTCCCTCAAAATACACTATAGCTTGCATACAGTAACCGATTACGTAATTATAACCTTCATTAGTCATAATTTTAAACTACATTTTTCTATTAAGTTTACTTCTTAATTATATCACTCAAAATTAATTTTATTTATTTTATTATAAGTCATTTGCAATAATTTCAATTTACTTTACACTATTAATTTTACTTCTAATTATGTTAAGCAAAATCAATATTATTATAATTATTCGATTTCTGAAATCATCAAAATTTTTATATTCATTATAACAACAGTCGCTACAATGACATTTAAGCTTTATCAATATTATAATTAAATACTCAATTTTGCATCATTTTCTGTATTGATATTCATCTCAATATACAGTGGTGAAATAAATTAAGAGAATTTGCATATTTTATCGAATTGCATGAAAAGAACTGAACTGAAGAAAAAACCACAGTTTCTAGATAAAAATGCAAATCTTGTACAGCACATGCGTAAGCGTACACGTGTGTTTAGGATGACCCAGCAGAAAAACAGGCTTTATAAGCGCATGGAGGGTAAGACGAATTCCGTTCGCTAGCACACCTCGGTGAATTTCTTGGTGTTATCTTTCTGAAATCAGTTAAATTCATATCGCAACAGTAAAAATGAGAAACCACCAACGTTTAGATGATGGAATGAGGTGTCGAATTGTGGGGAGGCTAGAGGCAGGCCAATCGCAAGTCCTAATATGCAGAAAGTATAATTTAACGCCCAGCGTCGTATGTAACCTATGGAAACATTTCTAGAATCCATCGACAGAAAACCTGGGCAAACTCGTCGAAGAGCCACGACAGCCACAGAAGTTTGCTATATTTCCAATTTAGCGAGGCGTAACAGAGGAGCTACTCTTTCTCAGCTCTATCGGGACCTGTATGCAGCCACAGGAACTCGCGTAACAAGGGTGACTATTTCCAAAAGACTCAGTGAGAGAAGGTTGTTTGCCAGAAGACCGGTTGTTTGCGACCTGCTTACGTCTACGGACAGGAGAGTCCGATTAGCATTGTGCAGGCAGCATAGTGCTTGGAGTACGGCGACCGTTCTGTTCACCGACGAGTCCCGATTTAGCCTAAACACCGCATCTCTTCTTACTTTCATACGGAAAGAGCCAGGAATCCGCCACCTACCCTCCAATGTCCTCGAAATCAACAATTATGGCGGTGGCGGTGCAGGTCTGGGCAGGCATCATGTCGTATGGCTGCACACCTCTCCACGTCTCTAATAGAGGCTCTGTGACTACTGTGAGGTATAGGGATGATGTCTTGGAGCCCTATGTTCAACTCTTTTGGGGTGCAGAGGTTGGCGAGTTCATCTTACAGGACACGAGGCCATATAGAGATCTTCTGTCAGGTCTCCAAACCTTAACCTTTTAGAGTGTGTCTGGGACATTCTGGAGAGGGCAACTGCAACTCACAAACCCCTCCGAGAGCATCCAGAAAATGAAAACAGCGTTGCTGAACGAGTGGAACCAATTAGCACAGGCACTGATAAACTGTCTTATTTCCAGTGCCCTGATAAACTGCCTTATTTCTCGCTGCGAGGCCTGTATGGCTGTAAGAGGGGACCATACCCCCTGCTAATCCATTTCTTTTGTGTCTTCTGCAACCGCTGTTTCAGATCTTCAGACTCTCATGAGTGTTACACACGAACATGTGTGTCTATTATAACTGTTAAATGTTTATTTTGTTTGCATTACATCAACCTATGTTCACACTAAATTTTATTAAAATCTCTCCACTTGTTCTGGAGATCGTAAATCAAATGTGAAAATTCTTTTAATTTATTTCACCAGTGTATATAGTTCGGTTAACATCTGTTGCGCATGAATATATAAATCGAAATATATACATAACAGCTCTTTTGTGTATATACTTATATGAAAAAGAACTCGATTAATTGACAAGTATACATGCTGACATATATATATATATATGTGTGTGTGTGTGTGTGTGCAAAATATAAAATATTTAATCTATCTTTCCAATAATAAATCTTTCCAATAATAGCCTTTTAACAACTTCCGTCTTCCTTCTAAAAATAAAAAAGCAATAATTTCTCCCTGCAATTTTGATGCACACTTATCGATTAAATCTGAACGCAACATTTTGACATTAATCTATTATGTGATCTGAAATGGAATTCGGTATAAAAAGGATAATTACGTCACTCGCTCTTCTCTTCGCTGTTTTCTTCTGCTGCTTTTAGCTGCGTCACCATGCCGCTCGCCGCGCAGTGTTTAGTTTTCAAACTTCGTGCATTGTTTAAGGAGGTATTAAGCTGTATAAAGGGTATATAGTGCAGGCCATAATGCTGATGAGCATCATCAAGAAATAAAGTTATGTCTGGAATTTACCGTCATGTCTCTCTTCAAGTGTCATCTTTTTAACTACGCAGTTAAGCTTTACTATCGCCAAATCCGTTGCAAATTTCTTTCTTTCTTCAAGTCATCGTATTACATATATATATATATATATATATTGCAGACAAAGCAGTTAATGACGTCAGTACACATACATTGAAAACTTACAGCCTTCAACAGCTAGTATACATAAGAAGCTATAAACCCAAATACTAGAACCCTCGTCATGCGAGTTCCAGGCTTGCATATGAAGGCCACAACAAATTGTCTACTCATGATACAGTGGCAGACTAGCTGGAATCAGAATACCACAGGAAGAAGAGTTTAGAAATGCATCTCTAGAGTCAGTAGAGGGCTCACTCAAGAGCAGAGTTATTGTAATTCCTCACTGGTCATGAGCTTATTTGAGTTACTGAGAACCCTTTCGACTTCGTGACAGTGATCAATGCATCTGCGAAGCAGCTGACTCAGATCATTAACATCTTTGTTTGAAGGTGAGCCAAGGTTGAATCAAGGTTTGATTGAAGGTCTTTCCGAAGGGGAGCCTTCGGAAGCCAGCTAATAAACACTGCTGCGCTTGGGTTAAAACACTTTTAATAACATGTATCCCATTAAGCGTATTAAGGAATGCACTAACATTTCACTTCTGATTTCCAACAATTCGGAGCCATGATACACTTCCCACCCTAGTGCCGTTGTTGCATGTCATGTTGCTTTCCAAATTTTCGGCACTGACATAGAACTAACTATATTTAATTATCTTCTCATCTCGTGCAAGTTTTCCTATGTCTTCAAGTTCGTTCACCAGCTCCCCTTAATTTTGTATTTTATTTTTCTGAATTCCATCAGTTGCTTTCCCTAGCAAAGACAGATTCTGGGAAACTTGATCTAAGGCACTAAGAAATGATTTTACTCGTCGACGGGACTTAAACAGGCCGTAAAACACCTTTCCTAAGCGAACCGGCTGTCGCGCCAGCGGAGAAAAGAAAACTAGTATGCATAATGATCTCCAGTCAGAGAAATGACCAATAATTTAAACTGAGATTTATTGCACATCAACCAAACATTAAAACATTACATTTTATAATATTTCATGAGCATGTGTAATAAGATACAGAAAGACATTTTAAGTAAAAGTAAATTAATGTTACTTATGACCTAAACAAAGTACGTGAAAATACATTTATAATCTATTATGCATAATTAATATGAAGAAAGTAATTAGTAGTAGAAATGGTAAAAAATTTTTATCCAGGGGGAAGAATAAACATTTCTCTATTTACATATTTCTATACTGGTTTCCATTCCATAATTATAACTTTGAAATAATATAATTATCATGTTTGTTAATTAATTATAATTTTTTCAGCTTGATATCTTGCCAAGTATCGTGAAGGCAATGAAGGAGATAGCGGGTCCTAGGGAAGTGTATGTTGATGGAGGCATTCGAAGCGGAAGCGATGTCCTGAAAGCCTTAGCTAAAGGAGCTAAGATGGTCTTTGTAGGGAGACCTCAGATATGGGCTCTTGCTGCTGGGGTAAGCACAAACTTTGACATTACGACTTTTTACATCCACATAATGCTTTTAGAGGACAACAAAATGTGGCTGCTCTCAAGAAGTTAATTTTAATAATTAACGCGTTATCTGTTTTACCAATGCTTCCTATAACTGCATATAATAAAATACATAGCAATACCTAATTGAAAACCAGACACTAATTGTAGTAATAAAACTTAAAGAATTAACAAAATAAATGATGCGAACTTTAGTAAACTATCAGTCACAGTGACTGCCTGCTAAGCTACAATTCCGACTTCATTACGGTTCCAAAATTTTGTAGGAATTTATTTCATCCACTTAACAGTTATTTTATGTTGAAGTAGCTTTCTAACTTGCAAATGACACTTTCTTGCCAGCATGTAAATCCTGTAGCGTGCGTGAATTCAAATAAGGTAGAAAGAACTAGTATTTGAGAGATAGATTTAGAAGGTGAAATCAGAGCGTGTTCTGCCTGCCGGAAGGCCACTTTGCTAGCTTTGATTTATTAGCGATTAGACTTTTCTGGCGTTGAGCTATTGTTGTCATTAGGCTTGTTGCGTTGACTTTTCGCTTGCGCGATAATTAACTTGCAAGATCGTTGGGTTAAACGTAATTTAATTTTACGTTATTAATTCTCTTTTGGATCTAAGCCAAAAATGTTGGCTTCTCTAAGCACAAGCTGGTGATATCTGTGAAATTGTAAGATTTATCCTAATTTATAACAGTTATTTTATGCCCCTTTCCTATCCCTTCTAGCTTCAGCTTACAATTTCCTATCAGAATGTATTTTCAGAAACGCGGTTAATGCAAAGGAGTGAGAGTAGTGTTTAGATATTTGACTGACTTCGTTGGAGAGCCCGAGTTCCTGACTAGCGCGCGTTTGCCTTTGGCTACTTCTCTCTAAGCTATCGCTTCGCTCGGCCGTACTTTAGGCCATTGATTGCTTCGCCAATTTAATTGAGATTTAGGGGCCACTACTTAAAATCTTGAGAGCTTCGGCTATATCTTTTAGTTTAAATTCTTATTAATTTAAGTTCAAGCCCAACTGGAGGCTTTGCTGTAGTTCCCAGACAGGAGCGGACTGTGTCATATTTATTTTGAGAAATAAAGGGTAGTTAACCCTTCTTGAGTCTTACGTCTCTGTTCACACACATAAGTAATTAGTGTAGGAGTGTTAGAAGTTTCGATGATTCAACTGTGAAATAAGAAGGTGAAACCCCACAAACATTATTTGAGTTAATAAAGTGTTCTTTACGCCTTTCTCCTGACTTATCGCACTTAGAAATTATTGTCTGAACAATCTTCTAATGTCTAGCTCAGCTTATGATAGCAAAACCTATTCATATTTATAAGACCATTTGAATTATTTGAAAAAATTCCAATTAATATCTTAACACTTACGAAATTTCCTAAACTTCAGTCATCTTACTTCCTATGCTTAAAGCAACTTTTCGACAGTAAGCAGCAGTTACAATGGAAACGAAGGTAACGTTATGGTGTAAAGTAACGAGGTAACGTTAAGGTGTAAGGTTGTGAGGTAACGAGGTTGCCGAGGTGACGTTAAGATGCCATCCTGGTTTTAACCTATACAGCTTGCCGTACAATTTACTCAATTGTCCTGTCTGAGCATGTCCTGTGACGAATGAAGTCATATAGGAAAGTAATTAACGTAAAGTCAATTGTTAGTATAACTGAAAAAATCCCGCTTTCGGTATTGTAAGCCATAATTGCATTTATTAGTTTCTTTGGTAGTCTTTCGTGTATTTGTTCATGTTTTTTCAGATTATTGAATTACAATGTATTTTATTGTGTCAAA
This sequence comes from Stegodyphus mimosarum, assembly GCA_000611955.2. NCBI lineage: Eukaryota > Metazoa > Arthropoda > Arachnida > Araneae > Eresidae > Stegodyphus > Stegodyphus mimosarum. The sequence goes on from KK120110.1 coordinate 81,291, forward strand.
AGTTGCATCTATTATGTCCACGCATGTATGTAGTCAAATAACGCGAATCCCAAATAATGAATGTAAATAGGTTTATTGTATTAATGTATTCAAGTGTCTTACTGTAATCAAGCCCTCAAGTACATATCTAATGTATTCATGTAACTTATCATGCATTAAAATGTATTTAATTGACGGATTGTATCTGAAGCATTTAAAAATTATTATTAATATGACTATTATTAGTATTTGATGCATTATTATTATTTTGTATGCATATGTATTATTTTAGTATTTAATGTATTATTATTATTTTGTATGAATATGTATTATTTTAGTATTTAATGTATTATTATTATTTTGTATGAATATGTATTATTATTAGTATTTGATGACGTATTTAAGAATTATGGCAACGTGCGCCCAAGAGCACCACCAATGCATTCTATCAGCTAATGCTCATATATTCATGCAGCTAATGCATCCATGTAACATCATCTAGGTGTTTTGTTCATGCGACATTACAGAAAAGCAAATGCATTCCCTAGGAAGGCCTTCTGAAACTCGGGATCTGACGGTTCAAGTTAGCGGGGGGCATGGGACATATACCTGCTTGCCTTTGTTAGACAATAAATGTTTCTGTCCTCCGTCTCCTGTCACCTGTCTCAGAAGTTTAATTTCTCTACCTCGATTTCCTAAATCATCCTTAGCAAGATCTGAAATGTTTTCAGTGAGTTTAAAGTCTAGCCACCAATAATATTGTTGCGTTATGCGGGTTCGTGGATTTGAGAGTATCCGATGAAAACACGATGCAGAACAATAAAAAGCACAATTTATTTACAAGAATCACTATTTACAGCACAGTTCCAAAATTACCTTTAAAAGCGTCGAAAATCTACAATAAATACTCTGAAACAAACAGCAACACAGCTTCAGGCTGTAACTGTAAAGGTAGCTTCACGGCAAAGCACTATCTCGATCGCTCTCCGTTCACAAAACTCTCGCGTAGCTTAGCACTCACAGTAAGCAGCTATTCTCACAATGCCGGCTCTCAGAAACGCAAGGGTTTATATAGCTTTTCCTTAGGTTCCACAGGTTTCGAGAAATATCTCGACAGAAAGTTATTCTAGAAGCTTCCTTATTGGACCATGGGATATCGCCAATTTGGTCGCCAAATGGGCCATAAAGTCGCCAATCTGGCAACCCTACCATACACTATTTTATGACAACCCTAGTGTTATGCCGGAAAGCTTATATACAGGCGCAACCGCCGAATTTTTCGCAACAATATCATTAATGTATAGGAGTCGTATGTTTCAGTTTTGTACAAGAATATTTTTTGAGATAAACTTCTGTAAAATATTATCGAAGCACTGAAATTAACATTAAAGGAACATAAAATAGGTGAAAATAAAATGAAATCGGAGAAATCTACATACGAAATTACACGCTAGTTAGAACTAGGTAAACGGATTATTTCTTCCGCGTAATTTCATAGATATTTCCTAAAGGGCCTTATTACTTCATTTACTATGAATGCATTTTCAATATACTTTTATTTACATTTCAACAATCAGTATTGTCTGAAATAGTTTCCAATAATTTTTCGTCACTTTAAATTCTCTTATGTTGTGATTTAAGTGTCAAATCAAAAAAAAAGTTTATCTTGCTTTCCTAAAATCTCCATTATCTTCATTTCTAATGTACAACTCCTAAGTCGTCATCCGGAAAAATGAATGCCTACTTCTCTTTATCGAAATTTCTAAAATTTAAGCTGCCTTCAATTTAAATTAGCGAAAAAAAACGTGCTTCATTTCGCAGCGCTTAAACATATACCAATATAACAGTAAATACCAACTTAAGTCAACAATAACTAAAATAGGAAACTCATTCCTTAAAGCTCTTTGTCATTCACGCCATAATATATTTAGACTATCATCGAAACCTTTCGCAAAATTCAAATCATAAAATTAGATCACAGTAATAAAGCTTATAACAACCTATTCATTATACTATTAGAATCTTAACAATTTTGAATACAAAAGTATAATAGAATTAAATCTGAAAGGTTTCAGATTTTAAATTACGTCCAAAGGGGTTTTTTACATTTCGTGTGTTGCCTTTATTTATAAAATATCATGTTCTTCCCATTAACTGTAGCTGAAAATAGGTTGACTATAAAATCCACTAGTACTAAATCCACATCAGGTTGTAATGGAGATAATCCTTTCTTTCTCTGTTCCATTCCAGACATTGCTATTCTACAACTAACCCAGACACTACTTTACTCTACTTGGCATATCATGTGACAGACAGGTGTGTGAAATGTGGGGGAGGGTTTGAGTAAATGTTTTAAACATTGGGTCATGAAGTCAGTTTGCATTCTGAAATACCTCGAAGTAGACTAAATTTCTCTCTTTTTTGCATGCTAAAATTTTGGAGAAGAATAATAATCCAAAGAGACAAACGAAGAAACCAACTAAGAAAATCGTTAATGAGCCATTATCTCACACATTTGTTGTCAATAATTACAATCATTGAGATGCGTAAGATTTATATGGATAATTTCTTTACTTTCGATGAATTATTATTCGTTCTTGCAAATAAAAACGTCTTCGCTACACATACTGTTAGAGAACACAGAATGTCTAAATGCCCGCTAATACCCTCTTAAACAATGTAAAAAATGGAACGCGGCTCTTCAGATAGCAGTTTTGATTCAAAAAACAAAGTTGCAGCAGTTCAATGGAATAACAGCCATATGTTTCAGTAACGTTCAATTTTGAAGAAACAAAAATTGTATCAACCGTAGAAAGAAGAGTAAAATGTGGCAGAAAACGGGTAAAGATACCAATGTGCATTGCGCGCTACAATAAATATAAAAACTGAGTTGACCTATTTGATAATCATGCAGCAGCTTATGTTACTTCAATTCAAGGAAAGAAAGAGTACTGGCCTTTATTTGTTAATGCATCTAAAACAGCATTTGTTGCTTAATGGAAGCTCAATCAGTTATTTAGTGATGATAGTCTGAGCCTGCTTGATTTTCGAAGGCACATAACAGCTGCCTGTTTGAGACTTTATATTCCAAGAAAGCCATCTTGCAGAAAACGGGGTATCCAGCAGTTTAATGAAGATATTCTAAAGCTTGAAAATGAACATGTTCTTGTGAAAAGCCCATAAAGTAGACAAAGAAGATGACAGCTAAAACCTTGAACAGCAAAACCAACATCTATCTGTAAAAAATAAAACATTGGACTACGCTTAAGATGCATTCTCCAAATCCACCTAAGTAAAAATGTTTAGCAGCGGATTATACCATTGGCGTATTTATAGGACAAACTGTATTGATCACACTAACAAAGCTTTCGTTAAGTTTTCTGATTTTACATGTATTACATAGACTTAGAGAAACACATAGTTAAGAATTTATAAAAAAGTATGATATTTTTCAATGCTTGGTATGATATGGGTTGAGAGATAACTCTGCGATAGTTCGTACCCCGAAAAATATGAACTTCATATGATGTCGTATATTTTCTCTATTTTATTGCTCCCCAAAATTACGTCTAGCCATAGCTCATACAGTTATTAGTCGATGGAAAAAATTTGCAAACAAATTTACAAGGAAAACCTTTCCTTACAATGCTGAATTTTTAAAGGTGCTGTAACATTTTAGCAGGAATCGAATAATAACTGCGTGCTATCGTTCTAAGCATTCTACAGATGGATACAAACGCTGAACGGAACTCAAACAGATTAGTATTAGTTATCATGTATAACCGAAAACTCTCGTTACTCGAACTCATAAGGATCTTAGATTTCACCAACGCTGATCTAGACTGCTGAGTCAGTATATTATATACCAGACATGTAGTTGTAGTTTATTTTAGCTAACATATTATTTTTATGTTAAGTTTTACTGCACGTTCTTTTTATTCCATCACTCTTCATCAGAAAGAAATTAGTTTGAGTTCGAATTTGTAGTTCAAAGAGAGTGCTGTGGCAGCCACCTAGTAGCTATTTCGGCTGAGATAATTAACCTCCTACCTGGCCGGCCTGTATATTTGCGAAGGGAATTTTGGACATATCAGAACACAGTGTTAGAAATCTCATTAGAAGAAACCGAATTATTTAGCTGTTGAAGGTTAGACTGTGTGTCGTACTTGTTTTAATATTCAAGTTACTGAAATACCGCAAACAACGTTGACTACTAATTGCTATATTTTGATTGTACTGTAAGACATAATTTTAATAAAACTTTTAATTGTGCTTTATTTCTCGTAGGTATTATTGAAGTCTAGTTTGTTTATCGTTTCTACGTGAAAGCACTAATTCTTCCAAACAAAGAAGATTAAAAAAAGCGATTAGATAATCACAAAATTTAACTTTATTTACTACCGACAGGATTCTAAATCTTCAGAGTGTTTTATTAGATGAGATTAATTCTCTTGTCCTTTTACTGAAAGTTAAAGCTACAGATATACATACTTATACACTGATGGAAAAAAATCCCAAAGTCAAGAAAGACTTATGTTAAATAAGCAAAATTTGGCAGGCATATTTATACATCTGAAAGATGACGTCGATTCAAATTTCATGCTTCGCGCATAAGCGAGGCGCTAGTAGCGCCATTCAGAGCTTGCAAATCAAGTTTGTTTTAAATGCGTGCTGTCCAGTTCGTGAGCGTTATTTATCTTTTAAATTTGACGCATTGAGTTGATGTTAGTCAAGAATGCCTTTAAAAAGACGAAGAAAGCATTATCAACAGCTCACTGAGTTTGAACGAGGTCCTGTAATAGGGCTACGAGGAGGTGGATTTTCTTTCCGCGATATTGCAGAAAGACTTAACCGCAATGTATTCACTTTGCATGATTGTTGGGAGCAGTGGTCAAATGAAGGTACTGCTGCAAAAAGACCGGGTTCCGGGCGGCCACGTGGAACTACTGACAGCGGAGACCGCCATATTAGGCGTACGGCTTTGGCATATCGTACTGCTTCTGACGCAGAAATTCGAGCTTCAGTTGATACCACAGTGGCACAACGAACTGTTACAAATTGTTTACTTCAAGGACAACTCCGAGCCAGGCACCCTATAGCGTGCATTCCACTGACTCAAAGCCATTTCAGTTTGCGACTCCAGTGGTGTCAAACCAGAGCTTATTGGAGGACGGAGTGGAGATCTGTTGTGTTTGCTGATGAAATCAGGTTCTGCTTTGGTGCCAGTGATAGCCGGGTGTTGGTCAGAAGGAGGCCAGGGAAAAGCCTGCAACCAAACTATGTGCGGCCTAGGCACACTGGACCTACACCTGGAGTAATGGTCTGGGGAGCAATTTCCTATGACAACAGAAGTACTCTCGTGGTTATTCAAATTTGTGCGTCACCTGGTAATTCAACCTGTAGTGCTGCCATTCATGAACAGCATTCAAGCGGCAGTTTTCTAACAGGATAACGCTCAACCTCCTACCGCTGTTATAACGCAACGTGCTTTACAGAGAGTCGACATGTTACCTTGGCCTGCGAGATCACCAGATATACCTACAATTGAACACGTATGGGATATCTTTGAACGACAATTCCAACATCATCCACAGCCAGCACTGATCGTCCCGGTATTGACAGAACAAGTACAACAAGCATGGAACTCCATACCACAAAGTGACATTCGTCACCTGTGTGACACAATGCGTGTACGTTTGCAGGCTTGCATTCAAAATTCTGGAGGTTACACCGGCTATTAATGTAACAGCATTTCGCACTTGAAATGCATTTTCGGGAGCTTAAATTAACCTGTCATCTTGAAAATTTGATCAGTTAAACATGTTAACTAGACAAATGCATTGTCCAAATTTCATGACTCCACAATAATATTTCTTTGGTGTTAGGATTTTTTTCCGTCAGCGTATATATATATATATACATGCGTGTGTGTGTGTGTGTGTTTGTCTGTAAAAACTTCGAAGAGTATAGTGAGATACTTGCAATCATGGCTGGTCTAACGAGGAAAATTCATTGGCAAACCATTTTTAAGCCAACAAAGATAATTGACCTAGTAAAGTCACCCGAGGAAAGTTCTTCTTTTTTCAATAGTGGGCACTAGCCATTTTAAGCTTTGGCCATTACTAAGGCCAGAATCGGTGGTCATTTTACTTGGAGGCACCTAACAGGTAGGCGAACGTTGCCTCCAGTGAAGGGATAGACAGTTTACATCCTGACTTCTTTTGTACTTGGGCCCTTTGTAAAGTGGTTAATGACTCTGACAACCGTACAGCACTAACCACTTTCCCATCTGGTTGACCCTTATAAATGGTATGATGCTCTTTTAGCAGAGCAGCAAGCTAGAGAAGAAGGCCCATATTGCAGTTAAAAGATTTCGGTTAAGACTGCTTCAATTCTAATTGCTTGCCAGAAACTTTTAGAAAGGGGATCCCCTTTCAATATGGTTATCTCGAGATAACCATATTAACAATGAGAGCTTAGGGACTACTACACTTTATTACGTATTATTAAATCAATCAAACATATATACGCTGCTTTCTGTCCAAAGATTGAAACTTCAATATGAGGTGCACTGTTTTAAGGTACGAATTAAAAAATAATTTTAAGCTCAGGCGAAATTAAAGTGCGTGCAAAAAGTAATTCTGAGACGCTTAGAAATTCAAGAGACCTCCAAACCTTTAACTAAGTTAAAACAAAATAGGAAACATGAGCTGTCTTTCGAAATGTTCACATGAAATGAGTTCTTTTCTTCATTACGCGCCGCTGATATTAAACTATCAAGTTTCCGAAATCCACGCTAAATTTGGAAACTCTTCCAGAAATTTTTGGATCATGTTTCATCTAATTCCACAGTATCAAAACCAGAATGGATTTTTTTCATGCAACACATGTCGTTTTTAATAAGAGAGCTCATGAATCGCATTTTTGTAACTAATTTGAGTTTCCTAATGAAACTACTAGTTTAAAGGGACGGAGAAATCTTATTTTCATAAATGCTTATCAGAGTGTAGCATAATCCTGCCTATTTGACCAGATAATTATGCAGTCATAAACTTCAGACGCAAGTATAGCAAAACAGTTTTGAAAGAAATAAATGAACGCTTCGCTTTTATAAATTGAGATATTCTTGTTCACGTCCCGTCTACTTCTATGCGCCTTTCGTAAAGAGTATGCTTGTCATGCATTATATTTCAATAGTGATTCCTTTTTCTCATTTACGCAATGAAAGAAACCTCATTAAGTGGCAATTCAAAATGGTGATTGCATAAAAGGATAACTGCATTGCATAAAATATATTATTGTTTAAGTGTTTAATTTGGAAGTAAAACAAGAGAAATATCGGGATTTTTGTTGCTTAGATCAAACTTCTTAACGCGACCACCAAATATTATATCTCCATAGGTGTTGCCGTTTCTCGTGATGTAAAACATTGTTTTGCAAATCGGAATTATACATTGCTGAAATGAAATCAGTTCTAAAACCATACGCATACACAGTGGCGTAGCTAGAACGTTTGTCACTGACGCCGGTCTCTGAGCTTTCCTCTTGGGGCCATTCCTGAATTTACCGCCTCTCTTGATATCAAATCAAATAACTACCAAAAATTGTAAATTAAAACTATATGCTTATTTCTGAAGGAAAGCATTAATTAAAACATTATTACAAATTAATGTAAAATTATGTTATTATTATTCTTTATTTCTATTTATTTATTTTTTTTCACAAAGCCATTAATGGTTGTAAGGGTCTATTTGATTGCTTTTGCTATAATGAAGAGAAGAAAGGTTTGTTAAATGCAAAATATACATTCGTAACTCTTAAATATTTCTTAAACAGTTTTTATTTAGGAAATGTTCTTCATAACTAGCAACACTTACGGCAAATGGGAGGTAAATTCACTCTAGTATTATAATATTTGGAATTTTCATCTGGAGATTGTGGCAACAGAAATGTTACATTTTCAAAGGTATTTTTCTTCAAGTCCTGTATTGACTGCTACTGGCAAAAAGTGTTTGAGTTGCTTTTGCAAACTGAAGTGGTGCTATGTATTGTATAGGTCCTATATATTGTGTGGTGCCATATATTTAGGTGCTAAATATTGTGTAGGTCTTACATATTGTGTGGTGCCATATATTGTGGAGCCATATATTGTGGAGCTATATATTATGGTCCTATATATATATTGTAGTCCTATATATTGTGAGTTCTTTCACATGTTTGTATCATAAGATTGTGAACTTAAAATCGCTTGAAACATTAAAAATTGCTTTAAGTATAAACTATTAGAAATAGTACAAAGTAAGTCAGAAATATGGCTATGCCTTTCATTACATTGCGTAGCAATATTATGGCTAGGATAATGAAGTAGGATTTTCGCTGACTGATCTTTAAACTGAAGAACAATGCATAATAATACCGATTAGACTCACTTTATTGACATAAACTGCTTAAATAATTAAAAGGCTTGATAAGATAATGGTAATAATTCTTTTCTAATGCTATTTTCATAAGCAGAGGTTTCTTCATATTTGTAGACGTAAATATAACTGATGTTAAGAATGAGTAAATTAAATTTTTAGTACCTTGAAATGTATTAAACGCTTTAATCCTTTGTTATACCACTGAACAAGTTTATAACTTACGAAAGATATGAGTTAGCATTGATTTTTTATTTTTTCATGCAGATAAGACATTTTAACCTTTTCTTTTTTTTCCATTTTACACAGGGTGCAGATGGTGTGAAAAGAATGCTCAACACTTTAAAGTCTGAACTGAATGAAACTATGATTTTGTCAGGTAATATTTTTATTTTTATAGGTATTCATATTTATATTATACTGGAAAATCAGGCGGTCATACAAAATGACTGCTGTTCTAGATATTATAAATTGTAATTAAAATGATTTGTGCAAAGGTGTCTGCTAATTCAAACTGAATTACACAGGGCGGACGGCGAGGACGCCCCTTTGCTTACTGCCCCACGGGGTTTCCCCCTTCTACTTGCTTAATTGCTTAAAGTAGAGTGCAATGAAGCAAACACTGGCGGTACATTTCTTTCTTTACTCAGTGGTTTCTTTTTGTCGAGAATGCCGTTTTTGTTCAGCTTTAGCTCCTTTTCTCTCCTCTTCAGAGCTGTATTTTCTAGAAGGCATTCTTAAAAGAAGTTACGTTAAGAGGTAGTTTTTATGTAAATCAGACGATTGCCAATGCAAACAAATGTTCACCTTCCCCCTGACACACTCAATTTGCGTTCAGCTGAAAATGCAGTTTAAAATACAATGTCGGAATAACATCAGGCAAAATTTTAAACTATTTACGCGAAAGGATATTTAGCATAGGAGTTTGGGAAACTTACCTGATGAGATGTAATACGCATAGCTCGTTAGTTGGTTTCGTCTCGTTTAATTTCTCAACATTTGCAAATTTCTAGGTAATTGATATGTAAATATAGTTAGATGCATAATAAGCAACAATTGTATGAATTAAAAATATTTAAATACCATGATAATTTAATTAAAACAATGATAACTATTGTGATAAAATTTATTTTACTATTTGAATGCCGTGGCAACTTCACCCCATTGGCTGGTACAGTTACGCAAGCAACCAATAAACTATCGGCGACAAACAGACACTTCAGCCGCATATAATAAAGATGTATTAATGTTGCATTTATTTTCGAGGTACTGCCCGTTATCTTAATAATAATTTAGATTTTCAAAATAATTTAGTTAGTTGGAGCGTTATCTTAATTATAATTTAGTTGTAACCACTTAAAACTAAATCTACTTTTTAAATGCTATAAACTCGTAAACATCAGTAAACAATATCAGTAAACAGGCATCAGTAAACAACCATATTTTGCATGGAATAAAATTAAACTACTGACTAAGGTTTTTGAATTGTTTGAGGCTACTATACATTATTCATTGGATTCCAAAGCAAGTATGACACAAACAGTATTAATGTATATATAAAATGAACTAGAAATTCACATAATTTTTCTGAAAGCGTTATAAATATTTTATGAATTTTCCACAGGTCACAAGGCACATATACAAGCTGTTATCGGCACTTCGGGCACTATTTGTAACATGGTTCTTCAAGTGTCCTATGCTTCTTTTTCTTGTAGTATATTAATGACTGATTTCTATAGATATCCTCTCTGTCAGCAATTCTGGAAGAGCTGAGTTCTTTATTCACATATGCAATGTTGTCTTCCGTAACTGCTGTACCGGAATAGCGACATCGGTTTAATAGCAATTCTTTAGAGTTTCTTTACACACATGAATTTCTGAAAGCTAATTTAATTCCCAAGAAATAAATTAAACCGCGAGCGCGAACAGTGGGTCTAGCGCATCCGTGCGATTATACAAACCTTTCTCAATGCACGCTTATTTCACGTAAGTTGTTGAGGTCCAGTGTAGTCGGGTCTGAGGTCGACATTTTTATGTTTCCGATGTTTTTTCGCTAGGGCTAGAAAAAAAAAGTCGGAAAGGGAAAAAAAAGGAAAAAATGAAGTGTTTGTCCAACAAAAAACCACAGAAAAACGAGAACGCGCTGTGTCAAATGTGAAAAATATTTGTATTTGGAACACACGACAGCACTTTGTTTGATGTGCTGCTAATATGTTTGGTTGCATGTTTTTCTCTGTGTTTATACTACTAATAAAGAATCGATATAGGGAAAAGGTATATTATTTTTTCCCAAGCTAATATATAATACGCCTTTCTACTCCTTTAAGAAATTTTATTTCATGAAAGCATTTGGAAAAATTAAAAATGTTAATGTGCATATCTTTGAACTTTGATCATAAAATTTATTATTGGCATAAATGTAAAACATTTTCTAAAGATTTATAGTTTTTTCATACAAAAAACACGATGCTGATCTTTTGGACCTAGTGCGCGCGCTCGTGTATTTATTATGAGTGAGCGTGCTCCCAGGTTAATTGTAAATTTAGGAAATCTTGAAACTCAAAAATTAAAGATCTAAATTCGGAAAGCACATCTGGACAGCATTTGAACAATATAGAGTTTTTTGTTGTTTTGTTCTTTCTTTCATTGTTTTATTTTACATGTTTTCCAATTTCAGGAATCCGAAAACCGAGTGACTTGAAGACGACAAGGCAGCTGATACCTCCAAACCCAATATTTAACTTGACGGAACAACAATGGCCTACACTTCCTCCTGCTCATGCGCAAGAGGATTTAGAAGAATATAATTGATAAACTATGAAATTTCAACGATACTATTATTAAAGCATCTGTTACGCAATTAACACTGTGATGTTTTCAGCTTACATCTATCACACAGAAGCCGATCTTACAAACTTATATCACAGCTTACACATATCACACAGAAGCCGATCTTACAAACATATATCACAAACCTATAGTCAAGCTGAGGGTTAGTTGTAACAGGGGCAAGTGGTAACACGCATAATACGCAGTGGGTTTTAAAGTTTTAAATCAGAATATTAACTAAAAGTGATTCTTATGACGTGCCTTATCACGTAAGCACAGTCAGTGCCCCACCGATACATGCAGTGAGAGATTGTGCGCATGTGCTCCATCTTAGCTAGATAATGAGAAAGAACATTTCGTAAATATTGATTTAAAGTAATTTAACTGAACTTTCTAAAAAATATTTCCGTATTTAGTTTGCCTATTCACTCATATTTAAAATACATCTTTAATTTTTATTAATCGTAATATTTTTTTAAACTAAAAGAAATGTTCAAAACTATGCGATGAGTTAGAACCTGTTACAACTTACCCCAAGATCTTGATTCTTGTAGTTACACTTTCGTCTTTAAATGTTAGCTTTCATTTACTTCATTCTATCTAGTTTTCTTTCCCAAAATAGGAAATTCTCACCCTCAAAGATTAGATTTTTCCTTGAGGTTTCATCTAGAAAACAGTCTAACAGAGCCCGACGCTAAACAAAATCTGCGTTCTAACTGAGAAAACCGAATCAAAAGCAGAAAACGAATATAAAAAGATAACTAACAAACAACGTAGAGAAATAAAAGATAAAGGAAAAAGACATGTTAAAGAAAACATTCTAAAAGAAAATAAATAGATAAAATGGAGAGAGCGATTCTGATGAAGAAGAAGATTACAATATTTAATTTGAAAAGTGCTGGAGCCCGTTAAATGTGTGAATGAATATAATGAAGAGATAGTTAGGCGATAGAAAGCAGTCAAGGAACCATAAATACATTTAAAAATATAAACATTTTCAAAATATTGTTACAACTAGCCCCTAGCTTGTCTAATGTATATGGACAAACATCGAAATAATAACATTTTTCTTTTTTCGTGGGAGGGAACAGTTTTCCTTTACTCATAGACTTCAGTTTCTTTGCGGAGATATTGTTATAAAACCAATCATACATTAACAAAATCTCTCATAGAATCCCACAAAATGATTATATTTTTAAAACCAATAATATCAGTTCTCTTGCTCTCAGTTAAGAATTTTGAGAATTAGTGCGAATTTAAATTAGAATCAAGAGATTTAGAAAATGAAGTACACTCTGATTTCTAGTTACAAATATATTTAACTTTTCATTCCCCGTCTTCGGCTGTAAACAGAAAGCAGGAAAACTACGTTGGTAGAATAAGTTGGATTCTTGGATATTCTATGTGTCTGGGATATTCTTTAAATTAAAGTGGGAAAATACTGAATTCGGGATTAAATCTCCAGATCGAACTACCTGTTTTCAGCGACATTACCGCTCGGCCGCTGGTGGGCCGCCGTTAAGGGCTGAAAGTGCGGTGAAATTTCTGTTGAAATATATTTTTTCGCCTTAAAATCGCGGATATTCCTATTCATATTTGATTCCGTCGTATTTCTGAAAGAAATCTTTTTATAAATGCAATGAAAAGACGTATAATGGACATACTAGAATTAGAACCGGTAATAGTGTCCTGCCTTTCGCTACAGTAGTCAGATTTATGTACTGCCTGTCTAAAGAATAGAAGGCCCGGTGGCGTGGTGGCTAGCAGCAGCACCACAGGCCCGGGACTCGATCCTCGGGCTGGGCAATGTTGACTCAGCCTTTCACCCCCTTGAATTAGCCGATAAAATGAGTAAGTTTGCTTGGGGACAAACATCAGGGGTTATGCGACAAGCTGACCATTTGTCCAAGCAAAGATGCACAAGCATTCCGCAGCCTACGGTTAAGAAAGCAGATATCAAAGCTCTGCCAGCCACGGTTTTCTAAGGGCTGTTTGTGCCGAGGAGTTTAATTTAGTCTAAGAAATAAACCAGTGCAAAATTTTGGTACGAAGAGTTGGAAGGTTGACAAGACTGAGATACTTAGATGCGAGCGAGCTGCGTTTTTGATAAAGAAGCCGAAGAACAAAAATGATTAGTGGTTAAAATCTGATCATTAGAAAAACATAAGAGTCTCTTCGCTTTCGTTTTGCTCTTGCAGTAGAGTTTGGAAAGAATATGCCAAGAAACAAAAACAACTTTCTCGGTGAGCGTTCCTAACGGAAATGCAGCTAAATTAATGCAGAAAATAAACGAAAACATAACGGAAGGAAGTATCATGTATTCTGACTCTTGATATAAAACTGAAGAACTGAAAGGAAGCTAAATTTTTACACTAAACGAAGAACACATTTATCTTGGTTAGTCACATACACAACTTTGTCAGTGTCGAAAATGGAGTATATACTCAAAACTGGCGTAACAAAGAGCCAACGAAGTACCAATGAATTTATAATTAAAGTTTAGATTTGCAAAGAATTTGATGAACTTTATAAATGGCAATAGATATTTGGAATTTTGATTTAGTGTTTTTAACTGCATTTTTGTTTTAATCTGTGTTGGTGTGTTGCATTAAGCATGAGGCTGACTATTATCGGCCAGGGGTGCAGCATATTCGTATAATACATTACCAAAGAATTTGTACCGTTAAACTAAACATAATGCTTATCCAAAAATATAAAAGGGATTTTTCAATAAAACAAGGCATTCTAAAGTCCCTAGACAGCCAATAACTTCTGCTGAGTATTTCCTTTTCTTTCTTATATTTTTGATGTTATGTCACTTTTTTTTTTCACGTAACGAAACTGCACATTTGTTTTCAAGTGGACGACATGAAAATTTGAAACAATATCTAATAAATCATGGCAATTGGACAAGAAAACTGCAATATGTTTTCATCAGCATTTAAATTATTAGTAGTGGCGATCTAAACATTTTATTTTATAATCCCAGTGCTTAAAGTACGTATTATTTTTAGAGAGTTACAGATAAGTTTCCAGTTTCTATAATGATTGCTGGTTATAGTTTAAATTAATCAAGCATTGTAAATCAAATGAAGTTTCGTATACAAAGGTCTTAATATATTCTTGTTAATTCCTTGTTCGAGTAAACGAAGTATTGTAATCGCGAAAAATTTCGGATATCGTATTTCAAAGAAAATATCCATTTCAACCGGTCTTGAAATCATTTGAACGATGTTTTTGCATCACATCTGTACGTATGGACAGACTAAAGGACAGTTTTTGCCAAAACGTATTGGAAATCGGATTTAAAATGGAATCAGAAGAGATTTTTCTTTACTCGTGAACGTAAGTATGCATGTATCTCGCAAAGCTCAAGAAGGAGTATCTGTAGAATGTTGAAATTTTATACATGGGACTGCTATAACATGTAGCTGTGCACCTCCGTTTTTGTTGCAATCGGCAGCATCAGTCGTACATATATAAATTTCCAATCTGCTACTTGGCCTTGGTGAGCTTAGTTTTTTTGTTCTTATACGTTGGTAAATTGTGCATATTTTTGCTTTAAAAGTTATTGAATTATGTGGCTTTAATGTTTCAGTTAAGTTTTTTTGCCTTTAATTAATCTGCATGCAATAGTTATAGAATTATAGACAATTTAAAAGTTTAAGTGTCGAGTTAATCCTAACGAACCACCATTTGTTTACATTTGAAACTTAGTTGAATAGTGAATTGTCTGCACCTTCAATGTCTTTTTGTCGAGTGGGATCAAAAGTCAATCTTCAGGTTTGTGCACCAAAAAATCTGCCTTCTTGCCCGCTAGCCAATTTTTTTCGTAGAAACTCTAATTTTAACTGTAAAAAAAGTTCTTTAACTAACTGTATTTGGTGTTCTATATTTTTCTGTATTTTTCAATTTTTGATGAAGCTGTTTTGAGTTCTTATGCACTTTTGTTAGAAGTGAATTAAGTGAGAAGTGAATTAACTGAATGAGAAATGTATATCTAATGAAATTCGAGGGAATAGGTTTAAATGAAATGCAGCAAAAACGTGTATAATTTAGTAGGTTAAACGAGGATGTCATCCGGTGTCAACATCAGATTTTTTTGTAAACTGTGACACCGTTTGTTCCTAAAATGCAGAAGTATATTTAACGTCATACTATATATAACGTCATATAATTTCCAACATTCAAAATAGTAATAGTTAATATACTTCGAATCCCAAATCAAGAGTAATTAAATTCTACATTATATAAAGATAAATTATGTTTGAATTTTTAAGACTTTTTTGAAGGTAGTTGTTTGTTAGTTATGATTATACTAAAATTCATACTTTTCTACATTTTAAAACATCCTTTGAAGTTTGTGCTTCCTCTTCCTTTTGATTTCTTTTGTTTCATTTTCCTAAGCAAAAATTGTTATGGAAATTGCAGAACTATTACGAATATAATATTATAACGAATTTTCTCCCTCCTTTCCGCATGCTTTCGTAGTGTAATTTGAAGCCCATTCGACGCGTATTCCAGAGGTTTAGGGTTCGAGTCCCAGCCAGGGCACTGCACACTTTTTTACGTCTTCTACTGCAAAATAAGCCAGTGGCTTAACAGGTTTAAGAGAAATGTTATATGTGTATCATAACATAGAAAAATGTGATTTATTTATAGAAAGTGTTTTGACTATTCCTGTGTAGTCCGAAAACAAAGAAAATGTTACTTATGCACTCATTTTGCAACAGTGAGAATCGAATCTATGGTCATTGTAAGACATTTATCGCAAAACAATGTACTCATGGCACGTAGGAATAAAATAAAGTACATTAGTCTGAGAAATTTGACTTTGCTTGCATATGACAGTTTGAATAAAATGGAAGCATTTTGGATATCAATTAAAAAATACATTTTCATCCCGCAAAGTGTTTTATATTATATATTTAATGACTAGATTATACAAAAATGAGTAAACAAAATTCAGATACATGTGAAACAAATATAAAGCCAAACTTAAACTATTATAGATCACTTTTTCATTAATTATTTAAACAAAAGCTCTAATATTTTGCAGAAGTTAAAAAAGTAAACAAAAATCATGCTATAACAAAAATGATTCGTAAGTGATAATTGTGTTAAGTGCTTTGGAAAAATTATCTTTTTGCAGCAGTGATTTTGAATTAAATTAAAAGAAAAAAACATTGAACAGAGTAAATTTGATTTGAGTTTGATAAATAACATGAGTTTGCTTACTCTACAGAGATAAATCTAAAATTGGAATTCGATAATTCCTGCTCAGGAAAACAATAATATTTTTTTTTCTTCCGGATAATATCTTTTGCCTGATTTAATATTGATTAGTACCGAAAAAAAATGCCACTCAAGAGTGTAGAAAGAAAGAACTCATGAATAAAGAAAATGTTAGATTTACTAAGTTGCTACAATTATTCAGGCGAAATAAAATAATGGATCAGTGTTGTTCTTCAGATAAATGTGGAAGTTGAGTTGGACTGAGAATAATGGAAGTAGCTGTTACTGGTTGTTGCTGAGCACTGCCGTCACTCAGAATGTAGTATCGTCATTATTGACACAAGTGACGAAGTTTTGTTGTCTTTGCCCTAGTTCCGTGAGGTTATATGTAAGTTAAAAAATATATTTCCATCATGCAAAGTGTTTTATATTATATATTTAATTAGTAGATTATACAAAAATGAATAAACAAAGTTGCGATGATCAAACTTTTAAATAGAATGTTTAATTAGTTAAAATTATATAAAAGACAAAAACTTTTAAACGACACACACAAAATTTTGTTGTTTAAAAGTCATTGTCCTTTTGCACTGAATATGTTCTGCTTCTTCTATGAGTAAAATTAACCTTAACCCTTTCTCTCTGCAGCTATAAGTTCGTTAAGATAAATTTAAAGTTAGTTTTCTCACACTATCTCTTGCCCTTTCCATAGATCAGTTTCTATTTACACTGTATACAACAAAAATCTTTTCATGGAAGAGAAACTCATTTCTAATGGATGTAAATCTTCAATTAATGGCAACAAAAGGACCTAAGTAGGTGAAAGCAACACTTCAAGCAATGCTCATTGATGAAAATATAATTGATTCTGGTAACGGTAACGTAAAGTTTAATAGTTTGAAGTTTATTTTGTCGTCCTTATTAAACAAGCCACCTTTCTGAACTACATGACTATGATACTGACCCTCCCGAGTTCATCACCTCACGATTTCTGCATTGAGACGCTGTTTCGTTTGCATGCACCAATGTATTCATTAGATCCGAAATATGCTCGATGTTCGAACTACTTAAATGCATATGTCCTTCAATAGATTCTTTTGTGTACACCTTTATTTTGCAGCGATGTTATTTTAATTCATTTTAATTTAATTTTTTTGAGCATATCATTATTTTCTGTGCTTAAAACCAATCAGTAATTCCAATGAAGTTTTGTTTTTGTTTTAACCGTTTGAAGCCAAAACGCCCGAAACAACTTTCATTCAGATGACCAGTACCGCCCGATATTGCGACGTTGTTTTCATCCATCTCCCCTTCTTAAGGTATACAGTAGCAGGTGCAGGTTCCCCAAATGCATTGTATCAGTTTATTGCCTAGGGCTTGTCCTAAAAGGTTTATGGAACATTCTTTGTTAGGAAATAGAAAGTATGTTACTTGAAATCTTCATATCTCTTGGTGCGTTAATGGACGGGGAGGGGAGGAAACGGACGGGATGGTTAATGGACGGGGACGAGCGTTTCAGTATTCTGTTAGTGAAAGCGTCGGTTTTCTAAGGGTTAATTTATTTTATTCCCTAGCACTAAACATCCTTGAAAATGGAAAGAAAACAATTTATTGATTTAAAATGAAAAAAAAATTGCTTCATAACAATTAACATTAGTTTTAATAGAATTATAATTAAAATTGTTGTATTTCGAAGTGAAATTCAGCGCGAGACAGATTTCGAAAGAAAGCTAAGCCCGAAAATTAAAAATGCAGGAGCCCGTGCATTTAACATTAACAGTTTATCTCGTTAATTCATATTTAAACTGAATAAATGTAATTGAATACTGCGTTAGCTCTAACAGTAATTCCACCCTCTTTGCTATCCAGGAAACTCGAGAATCGGAAATTAATAGAAAGATATCGCGCGGCGGAATGAAAGCTATGAAAAGCCAGAGAGAGAATATCCCAGTTCAGTTATTTAGTCAGTTGCTTTGTTAATGTTTTACTAGTTGCTTTAGTTCCGCTTGAAGTGAGACATCAGATTTAGCTTTCTCTTTAGATGTGCCTTTGGGGGGGCATTGCCTTCTATTTAACATTTTTAGTAATTTGAACTATAACTACTAAATTTACTGCGTAATATTATGAACACTTGTATGAATATCTGTGAGGAATATTCCAGGGTTCAGTTATATTTCTTTTGATAAGAATAAGTTTTATTAACCTTTTATTCGACTTGGGTATTCAATCTATTACGAACCTGTACGCATGCAACAGTACGTTTCAGTGTACTTGTTAGCATGAGGTTTCTGCCGGATTACAATGGTCTAAATAGTTGATGCAACAGATGATCAAACAGCCAATACCAAAAATAGCACAACCAGTACCATACCAAAGTTAAAATACTTATTCTTTACTTACTTTTATTAGATAATAATAAGATTCCGATTCTCTGACGAATCGAATGATGCATTAATTAAAGTAATCAACCAACATAACTGTGTTCCTGTCCGCATATAAGCATTCCGTGTCACGCAGCACGCACGGGGAAAAATCCGTTCTTGTGATTGGATCGAATTTAACGACTAGATTGTGTTTTATGGGGATTGGACCAGAATTCAGGAATTTAATTCGATCCCCGATGATCTGGCTTTGTTTTATATGTTAATATTGACGTTGACTCGTCGAGCGTAAGAACGAAATAATTATTTTTGATTCCCCCATTTTTGCTGTCATTTTTGAAAGCATTATTTGCAAAATTAAGCATTGATCAGCTGAGTTCATCTGTAGTAGTTTAAAATCTAAATGTCAATTTATTTTAATTCCCCCTTCTTCTTTTTTTGCATATACATATTACTAAACATTATCTCTTTTTTATTTTCCTAACAGACTGTAATCTCAACTGGTATCGATGTTACAATCATTATTTGAGTAGTTAAAAATGACATTTAAAAGGACGCAAAAGAGCTCAAACATTTAAAACAAAATACATTATTGAAATTCTTACTTCAGGTGCTTCTTTTTACTAAATGCGAAAGTATGTAATTATTAATTTTTCTTTCTTTTATTTCAATACCACTAGCTGCAGCTACACGCTTACGTTACACACATTTTTGCTCTTCGCCTTTTTGAATCATATTAACCAAGATGGTGATGTCACTCATAATGCTCGGAATAATAACTATGTAGAGTCATTAGGTTTTTTCGATGCTGCATACGTGAAAAAATGTACAGTGCCCTCATCGATATTCGAACTCTGAACCTCCCGAATACGTGTCGAGTATGCTTCTAATTGAACCACGAAAGCCTGCGGGAAAGGACGGAGGAAATACCTTGCATACTCTCCTTTTAAAGAGCGAGTGGATATTAGAGGAGCCAATCGCGAAATCCTGGTGATGACGAATTATCGTCCACCTCCTTTAGTTCGAGCGCCACTGTAGAGTCCTCAGGATTTTTTGAAGCAGGAGAGGTGAAAATTAAGCAGTTCAGTTTTTACAGTGTAAGATATACGAAGCAAATAATTTAGACAGTTTGACTAATTTGCATCCCTAATATAAATAGTATAGCGAATATAAGAAACGCACGCTATACCTAACACTCTGTAAACTCTTTGTTGATTATCTGACTGCAGCCACGGCACACGCATTCCCTTTTTCTAATATAAAACATCAGATACCGCCTAATCGTGAATACCGATGTTGACTTCCGACGTTGACCGGCCACGAGTTCGAATAACGTAAAAGACAAGGATCTTTGTAAATGTGTAGAGTCAGTGAGGCATGGAGCACTCTGAATAATTAAGCTTCTATCGATATCGAGGGTGATTAGGTAGAGGTCCCTCATTATCATGAGGAGAGAATTTCTTTTTAACGCTAGACTAGGAAGCTTTCTTTGTTTTCTTTCCGCCATCGACGGAATAATAGGCCCACTGTGTTAGGTACTTTTCAGCCTGTTGGATCCAGTCGATGGAATTAAAAATAAATAAATAAGTAAATGGAAACAAAGAGCTGAGAACTGTGTCCTCCGGGAATTGTTTACATTTAGAGCTGAGTGCTGTGTCCTCCGGAAACTGGCAACGCTAAACGAGGAACATTTTTTCACTATTATGGATAGAGGTATACTAAGGATATGGTATAGGCTCCGGTACAGATGTAAAGATGAACAAATATATTACAAATTGTGAAATGCACTAAATCAGTTCTGGATTAATCATATAGTATTAAACATAAATAAAAACAAAACAAGACAAAAAAGACATGAATAAAATTAATATGTGTACATAGAGGTCTGTTGATGGCACGGTGTCCAAGGAAAGGAGTTACGCCAGGCTGTCTGCAATAATGTTAGCAATGATAGTGCAGTCCCTAATGCTGAGGGCAAATTTATTCTTAATTGTGTTCTTTAACCATGACGGTATATTGATTGCAGCTGGTCTTTTTAAATATAAATTCACTGTGTGCGGGCAATCATACAGATAGTGTTTTTGGTCAACAGTACTGCCACAGATACATTGGTCGCTGTCTCTTAGGCGAAATCTGTGAAGATAGGACACAAATAGGCCACGCCCTGTCAGATACTGTGCGAGGTGAGAAGAGCTGCTATTTAAATTCTGGTTCACTTTTGGTTGAAAATTATAGTCTTCTGCCTGTAGGGCTCGAATCTCAGTAGTGTTGCCATTGTATCATTAGTTCACAATTTAGAACTGTTTTCAGATATGAGTGCGGAAGGGGCATACTAATGCTACTCACATGAGGTTCATTAGCTGCGCCTTTCGCATGCACATCTGAAAATGTGCTTGCTGCTTTTAGAACTGTCAGTTCTGCTTGATATACTGAGTTTCTGGGATGAAGCATTTTAGCCCAGGAATGGATTATGTGGTCACCGTCCACTGCACACCAGGCACTGCCAGTTCCGAGTTCTCCTTTGGAGCCACCAGCATAGACGGTTGAGGATTGTAATGCACGTGGTGGATTACAGTTTATTTCTATATCGAAGTCTGCAGAATTGCAAGGAGAGTGGGCAATGTGATTCTCGCAGTCCGAGGATACATAAGTCTTACTCCAAACTGAAACATCTTGTTTTAGTCTGATGCTCTCACCACAGCAATCTTCCTCTGCACCACCAAGTGCAGGGCCGGACGACCTGCCAAGACATTTAATGCAATTGTTGGAAAGGTATGAAATCCTCAGCAAATGCCCAGAAGAAATGGTCTTTGCCCCGAGTTCAATGTTTCTTGCATGTTAATCGGGACATTGACGCCCCACATTCAGTGACTGTGGCATACTATACTCGGAGCATCTGCGAGGAGGCAGCCAGCTAGGAGCAGCAGTTCTCCGCATTGTGCTAGACAGTTTATGCAGGATTTCTTTAAGATTTTTGATGTGAGGGAGTCAGGAGAATCTGTCGTCTGTAATCACACCCAAGCAGCGGAAATGTCTCACAAATTGTATATTTCTGCCTTGTAGGTTTATGTACGGGGTACGCTCGTGCCTTTTTCCTGGGCTATGTAGCATTCCTTTTGTTTTTGTTCTTGAAATTGCGAGCTCGTGTTCACTGGCCCAGCGGACTATTTTGTCTATCGCTTGAGAATTTACCTCGTAACTTTAACGGCTGTGTCCGTTTGAAATAAGCATGAAGTCGTCAGCATACGCTATTATTTCTGATGTTTCATCATCATTAAACAGGTTGAGCGCGGTGTCTGCTACCAGGTTCCACAGGAGTGGACATAGGCAGGAGCCCTGCGGACAACCTTTCGTCACTTTTTTCATGTGGATGCCTCCGTCCGTTGTAGCTTGAATTTTTCTTTCACTCAGGTAGCTGTATATCAAATCAAATAAAGCTTTGGGGCAATTGATACCTTTGAGACATTTCAAAACATCATGCCACCACAACGAATCGAAGGCAGCTTGAATGTCTATGTTGAAGCAAGAGCATGCAGTTTATTCTGTTTGCTTCTAAGTACCATGTTCCGTAGGTGATTCAGTGCGTGATCCACTGACGCTTCAGCTATAAAGCCATATTGCCTAGCATTTATGAGTTTATTAGCATGAATGTAAAAATTCAGTCTTTGAAGTACTATTCTTTCGATGATTTTTCTCACGGCTGGGAGCAGGCAGATGGGCCTATAGGAAGCAGCCTCATTTGGATCTTTATTTCTTTTTAGGA
The DNA here is from genome assembly GCA_000611955.2 of Stegodyphus mimosarum. Classification (NCBI taxonomy): domain Eukaryota; kingdom Metazoa; phylum Arthropoda; class Arachnida; order Araneae; family Eresidae; genus Stegodyphus; species Stegodyphus mimosarum. The sequence goes on from KK120110.1 coordinate 103,895, forward strand.
AGAGAGCAATTTCTGCTGTTTTTGTGCCCTCTGGAAAGTGGCGAATTCTCCAACACACCTGTAAATGGGAGAAATGTATTGCCGAATACGTGTTATGCACTGCTTTAAGAATGCCGTTATCAAGCCCATCCGGACCTTGGGCCTTACTCGGATTGAGCTTTTTGATTACGTCATTCAGTTCCTTTCTTGTTGGCAGAGGCGCAGAATCAGCAATGGACGAAGCATAATACTTTTCAATACTAGTTCGTATTTCCTTATGCTCTGTTGTGTCTTTATGGGGATCATCATATTGAAAATTGTTTCCAGTATATGTGACACAATGTGGGAACTAATGTTAGCATTCTGACAGATTGACGCAGTTAGTCTGGTAGGTTTGAAGACCTTATTATGAGCAACTTTGAATAATTTACCAGTTACGTCCGTACAATATTTCTGCCAACATCCCAGTTTATCCTTTAAAATCTTCCGCTTGTAGACTTGTAGGCGGTTTTTCCAGAATGTCATTCCCAATGCCTCTCTTTCAGTTGAATCGCGGCAATATTGAAAACGGCAACTCGGCTACGTTAGGTAGCTAACATGGAATTCCACCATGGAGTTTTACTTAGCGCAGAGTAACTTCGCCGTTTAAGTACTCTATCACAGACCAAATGCAATACGTCTGTTATCATATTGTATGCCGTATCGAGCTCTTCTTCATCACTTGCATTATCAAAGGCTGCAACTAAATGAGAAACATGGCACGTCGAAGTGCTGCCAAATTTCTTGGAATTTATATATTTTGTTTTCCATCTATTTTTAACTGCGTATTGGTGTTCTAAGTCAATATCAAATCTAATAAATCGATGGTCACTTAATTATGGGCAATCACTCCACATATTCGAACTGTTTGTTCTTGAGTAAATGGTGCTAGCTGTTAGCGTAATATCTGGCCGTGTGGTCCAGAAAATTTGAGGATTGTCAGCTGAATTAACTATCGTCAAGCCAATGAAATGTTTGAAAGTCCAGAACTGGCACTGCTCTTTTGCTTCCTTCCGGTGCACCTCAAACAGGGCTTGTGGCATTGAAGTCTCCTGCAATAATTTTGCTGCGAACCGGAAGTGCCACCACATATTCTAGTTCAATCAGTGCTAATGCGATATCAGGTGATGGCAGAATATAGACACTTGTGAAAGCAATGTTCCCATTAGAGCTCTTAAGCTGAATGGTGATTGAGTATTCACCTTTGCACATTAGTAATAAAGAGAGCAGACCGTTGTACACTACTGCAGCTAGCTTACAGGTTCACTGAAATACTTTGAAAGAGCTCATGCCTACAATTTTTCCATTTGTGGTGTAATATTCCTGAAGTAGGGCCACTGGAAAGTTACTTTTCGTTATAATTTGGGCTGCATTGTTTGTTGCTGCCTCGCATCTCTGGAGGTTCCCCTGTAGGACGGAGAAACCCTGGAGTATACTTTTGTGTACAAGATCCGCCCACTTTGCTTAATGTTGTTAAGCTGCTCTGAGGCGACTGAGCTCCGCTGTGTGTGCTGGGCATATTCCTGCACTTGCCGAGTGTGTTACTTCGCATGTTGTGCCTAATTTCTTATTCGAATCTTCGACATTAATACAGTGAGGTGTAGTTTAGGTACACCTGCCAACTGAGTGTTCTTTAAAACAGGTAGTACACGCGGGAGATGACTTGCAAGTGTGGCTGATGTGGCCTAGCTTTTGGCAGTTGTAACACCTCTTCACTTTGAAATATAGTCTAAACGTGCACGAGCTAAAGCCAACGAATACACGGGGGTGGTCTTTTACAAGGTGAAAAATGCTGGTGTGAATATCGACAATCCAATTGTTATCACCTGAGGACTTATTTGCAGGTGTCCTTGGTATTATCTAGAACTGAGTAACTAACGGCGCCAGATTCATAAAAGTCCTGTCTTATATTGTCAGCTGTGGCAGCTTGGCACACCGTAAACTATCACTGAATGTTTTCGAACGCTCAGAACTCTCACAGAAACTGTTGAAGAAAGCGCAGGTGTTTCTTCCATTGATTTCTGAAGCACGTCTGTGTGTTCCCTAGCAGTGCACCGCAACAGCAGTTCCTTGGCCTGGGTAATGCGAACCTTTTCAGCCGTTATGCCTAATGCTCTTGTGCTTAATTTGGAAATAAGCTAGACTCTTAACCTGCTCAGGAGTTCGATCTGAATCCTTGGGCTTAAATAGCAAAACGTGTTCAGATTGCTTTTTTCCCAGCGGCTTTGTATGGCACTTTTTCTTTCGAACTTAAAGGAAACTCGTTTGTGTCCGTCTTGTATTATGTATCTTCTGTAGTAGAAAGACCAGAAGGCTGTTGATTTGATTAATTTTACGCTGAGAAAAATTATACGAACTCTAAAAATATGTAAATGAATGTTTTCAATGTATTAAATAATAAACTAATTCCTTTATCTTCCAAACTTCAATCATCACACATAATGCTTTGTTGTAAACTCAAAGCAAATTGCTACAACGCACACTAAGGGGAAAACAAAATTCCGCTTAATTTTCGAACCTGTAAGCAACAAATTTAAAAGTTCTACTCATTTTTACTTCCTTGTACCTAGTCAAACAGAAGTATTGTAATCCCGAAAAATTTTCAGTATCATATATCAATGAAATATCATTTTGACCGCCATCGAATGCAATTTAACAATGCTTTTGTGTGACGCAAACACAGAATAAAGGACCCTTTTTCCCAAAACGAGTTATAAAACTGATTTAAAATGGAGTCAGAAAAGATTTTTTCTTGGCGTCTGTGCGCACGTACATATTTATGTACGTGTGTATATATCTCACATTTCTGAAAAACAAGAGCCTTACTATGTTGAAATTTTGTATACGTGCTATAACGTGCAGACGTGTACATTACTGTTATAATATGTAGATTTGCATCTCTATTTTGGTTGCATTCGGCCGCACCAAATATATATCCACTCTGTTACTGGGCTCAGTGAGCTCAGTATCTTTATTCTTAAATGTTTGTAAATGTTTCATTTTTTGCTTTAAAAATGATTGAATTATGTCGTTCTTATCTTCCGGTTAAGTGGTTTATGCCTTTAGTTAACCTACATTATAGTTGTAGAATTATTAACAATTTAAAAGTTGTTTAAGTGCTGCTACGCCTACTGTTTTTAACCATAGCAGCCATATTTGTTTTTATTTGAAACTTAGCAGAATAATGGATTTGCTGCCAATCTAGAGAAACTAAACTTCGCAACAACAAAGTAACGTCTACTTTTATTATTGCGAACTAAATTATGCTTAATCCATTCTGGAATTGTCAGTTGAGTTATTAAATTACCCTACATATAAACACAGCATAGCGTCCACAACAAATCAAGTCAGTTTCTACGCCTTCGCTATCTTTTCGACGAGTAAGATCAAAAGTAAACTTTCGGTTTTGTGCACCGAAAGATCTGCCGAATTGCTTGATTTTGCGTAGAAACTGTAATTTTAATTGTAATTTTTTTAAATTACTTTAACTGTATCTGGTGTTTTATGATTTTCTATATCTTTCAATTTGCTTCTTTGCTGCGAACTGGGAATAAAATTAATTGAATGAGAAATATATCTCTAATTCGAGGATGGTTAGGTTATTCAATTATGGCAAAGCACACGAGGGCTATCTGCCGAAAGGGAGGGATGCCTTCATGGAGGACTTTCTAAGGGAAACTGGCTCGTATACACTTTACACATGGGGAAAACCACGAAAATGCCCATGCAGCCAGCCCGTTCGCGAGATTCAAACCTCGAACCGAACTACCGCTGGTGGGCTGAAATTCGAGGAAAGAACTTTAAATGAAATACAGCAAAAATTGCGTATGATTTAAATATTTCGTACAAGGAAGTCATAAGGTGTACATATCAGATTTTTTAATTCTACTTTTAGGGAAAATTGTTAAATTAAGAAGCATGCTTAAATGTCTGCATTACATACAGAAAAAAATTACTGTTTTAATCTTCTTAAAATTAATATGTAGAATCTGAAATATTTATAATTTGCATACATCTCTTCATTGACGAAAAAAATGACTACTGTAGCCACTGAAGCTCATAAATGCTACAAATGAAAATGGAGTAATAAAATAGAAGTACGTTTACTACATCTACCAACATGTCGAATACTGATACTATAAACGGGCAAAAGTAAAAATCGCTTATCTAATTAAATTAAAATATTTGCATTGCAAAAGAGTTTCTGCCGATACATTTGCAGGGGATTAAAGCATAAATATTTTAGAAAATTATTTCGTCAGCAAGATATGAAAGCTGTTCATGACACTACAACATAGCCTTAGTTTAAATAGAAGTATTTTCTTTGCAAAATGATTAACGTGTATTCAGTTTGCAATGAATTAGGACACACAGATTTATTTTAGGACGTCATTTGGAATAAGAGCTGACTAAGAATTCTGTTTACGCAACTCATAAATCCTACTGAAAACAAAAAAAATTATTTCCATTGCAAAATATTTGTTTCCTGTTCGGTTGTAGCATATTAAAGCACACGCTAATGTTTTAAGAAATGATTTCGTCAATTAACTGAATTTGTACGCTTGATACATTAACAGCGTATTATTTTCGAAATTCAGAGTATTCATTAAGAATATAATTAATAATCTTCCAAACAAATAGTGAAAGCTGATGTGTGATATGATTAGAATGGGTGAAAGTTATGATTTCTTTTCCTCTTTCCACGGTAGTTTGGACAAGAAAACAATTCAGCTAACGCAGTTTCGAGTCAATCATTCTAGAATTTTTACGTTCATGCAAGTACTTGGACTCCTCTTCGATGTTTCCCCCATATCCTGCCAAGAATAAGACACAATCAATTTTGCCTGGTCCAATTCAGTTGTTAAAGTCCACCTTCGAATTCCGGCCGTCACATAAATCCTTCATTTGTGACGAGTGGACAT
>KK120111.1:0-15576 GCA_000611955.2 Stegodyphus mimosarum
GTGGGCGCGTGGGATATCACATACCCCAATGTTTAAAATACGGTAAAAACAGTTTTATTTGGTTTCAAAGCTGTTTTTCTTTTATAATACACGAATAAGACTTAGGTTACAACAACTTAATTTCCAAAATAAGCTTACAGAGAATTAAAAGATAAATGAAAATAATAACAAAATAAACATCCTACCTCTAAGTTTCATTGCATCTCTAATACACAATGCAACTTATTTTATTTGTTTACACTTTGAACAAAATTCATTCACGTGTTCTTAGCACAGAAGGATTTTAGATTTTAAATATAGCATTCGCGGTCTTCTGTCCTTGGCTCCAGGGCATTCATCGAAACTTTTATACGTAGTTGCTTCGAATTTTGTATATTCGTTTGAATTATTCCTCGAAACTTCTGTTCTTCTTTTGCATGCAGAACGTAAGTTTCTCGCTAAAGTATCAATCGCTGATCGTTGTTTAATATATATATATATTTTTTTATTAGTCGTAATGCTATGTCGCTCAGAAACAGACATCTGCTGCTGTATATGGTTGGTGGATTAGCAGTTGAAAGTAATATAACTCGAACATTTATTGCAAAAAGGAACATGACGATTGGCCACTTCCTTGTTATTCTGGCAGTTGAATAACTTGCTGCCATTTCATCCACAATTTCCACTGAAAAATATATAATTTCTGGCGTTTTCTTTTCTCCAGTAGTGTCATCGACAGCATCATCGTTATGTAATGTTAAAAGCATAAAAATAAATTTTCTTTTCTTTAGGAATATAAGAAATGAATGCTTTATCGTTTTCGAAACCAAACAGTGTAGAAAATATTCCTACTTCCATCTTCACTTTCCGAAATGCAATCTTCTTCATTTTCAAATATTTCTAATCAGTCTCACAACCGCTGGATTTCCAATTCATAGGGAGTCATTTTTTTGCCATAATGCGCTTAGAAATCTTTTAAAATTTAATTTCAAATAAATTAAAATCCCTTGCGAGTAGAAATATTTACTGTTATACTCTAGAAATAAATTTTTAAAATAAATATTCAGTCATAAAAACACTTACGTGGACAGGAGTGTGGGGTGTGTCGCACCCCAGATGCAATAAAATACCGACAAATCCTTTTCTGAAGCACACAGGCAACGGAAAAGCAGTTACAGAACTGAATGTAGTACATAATTTCAGTTTCACAAGTCAGGAATATTCCACTTTTTTGTAGACTTGGAGCATGATACACCCCACGCGATTTTCCGCGGGTTAAATGACGACAACGCTAAGGATGTTTTGCAGTATTCCAAAACACATCTTGCTTTTTGCGCCATTTTCATTAACAATGCCTCGAGCGTCGATTTCGTAACCGGAAGATGTTTCCTGTTGCCAAATAAAACTTGTATAATTGTAGATTCAGAAGTGATTTGTTTCAGACTTAATAAATCAATTACAGAGTTTTTACTATTCTATTCTTTTTGTCCCATTCAATATTAAACACACTGCACTTACAGTACCGAGAGCGAGAGAACTTAGCAAAAATCCTATATTAGACAAACAAATACTTAACATACTGTAACAGTTTTAAATGTTGTTGCTAATGGTTTGTACAGTTTAAATAGACGAACATTAATATGTATCTGAATGGCAACGTCTTAAACGCACGAAGAATTTAATTATATTTATTTAGAAAATAGTTTAGAATTCGTTTTCTCTTCTTGCTTGTATGACGCCATTTTAAGCATTAAATAAAGTTTTTGCTGTTTTCCATCAATGAAGTTTGCTTCATTTGCAAGAAACGTATCACAATACATTAAGTGATTTTTGATTCAAATGAGGAGCGGTGAATCATATTTCGGTCCGCAAAAATCCTATCAATGAATCTGGATTAAGAATTTTTAGGAAAATTGTACCTTCAAAATGTACACTGAGCCAAAAGAAAAAAAAAGGAGGGGGGTCAGTTTTGTATCATGCATTCCTACTGGGCCGATTGACGAAATTCAGCTTGCGTTTTTCATGTCTCAAAAGCGGGACTTAGGCTTTGTTTTAGATTTACATACAGCATTGTTTTAATATAGGTATTTTGACACAAAATCGGACTTTTTCTGAAATGGTATACCAATAGTTTTTCCATATTTCGGCTGTACGACTCAAATTAAGCCAAACTGCCAAGTTGTGTAAAAATCGCAACAGTAGATGTTAAAAAATTAGCTATCAAACGTTTAGCTCCTCAATATTAATTCAATTTCGTATATATTTATTAATATCTCTTTTTTAATTAAACTTATTTGAGTCTTTCTTTTACATTTCGAAATTTATAGGTTCTTTCCAAATTCACCCATTTTTACGATTTATTTTAAATATTTGTATTTTTAAATAATTTTCATAAATTTTTCGAAAAACATTTTGAATTGTAAGCTATCAAATTTTTACCATCGTCTTAAAGTAGATGTGTTTCTAAGCATACCTGCACAATATTAGAGTTTTTTATTCAAAACTGACATATTTGTTGAGAGCGATATTAATTTCAAATGCAATTTAGGCACTTTGTTAAAATTATTTGAAACGATGTGACCTTTTCTTCGCTCATGCACAATGTAAAAAGGAAAGCAAAACAGATTGCCATATATTAAGAAGTTCGCCGAGGGAAATATTCTTGACGCAAACTGAAAAAAATGCGCCAAGATAATTTTTTGAGTTTATCCCTAAATTTTGCACCGAGTGTTACAAAATTTAATATTATTAGAATGATGCTATATATAAATCTAATATATATCCTAAGTCGCGCTTTCGAGACATGAAAACTCAATTTGAATATCGTCAATCGACTAAGTAGAACGACAGATATCGAACTGTGCCTCCTCCCTTTTTTTCGCCGTGTGCTTTCTTTGGAGGTTAGAGGAAAAGGCACAAGGAATATTTTATGGAATGCGAATTGTCTTTTTGATTGAGACATTTAATATTCACAATTTTAAAGTAAAAGTTGTAAGACTTTTGCTTCCATAAATGAGTTATTTAATTTAACAAAACAAACTCCATTCAAGAATTGTTTGAGTGTTTAAAGGCCAAATCTCAACTCCTTAGAAAGAATACGGAGCAAATTAGAGATTCCTTCTCTGTACAATAGAAATTCAATGTCATCTCTTTAATTACAGTTTTCTGTAACTACTCATTGATCTTATTTAAAATCCTGGAGAGGAAATGAAAGAAAAAAATCGATAGCAATATTTTACCCGCCTTTTGTAATTATTTAAACATGCATCATATCTCTTATTACGTATTAATATCTATGAGTATTGAAGCACTGAGCTATCCATAATCGTATACCCATGGTTGTAAGCATCTTCGATCCTTGACACATCACAGCCTTGTCCATTAAGAAATATTTCCGAACTCTCATGCTACGAAATTCTAAGGTGTATGACCTACAGTATGTAAAGGCGTCATCAGTCATTTCTCAAATTTGTAAGCAGACTACATTGAAGATCAAAGCGGGATCAGCTTATAAGGATTATGATCGATCACTTCGTAGGCTAGTCCTATATTATTTCTCGAACAAGATAAGCCTTGTGATGCAGTTTCTATAGCGTGAGTGGTCACATGTTTATTAAAGTGTGTATAACTGCAGTTTTCAGTTAATGGCAGCAATATTCAACCTTCCAGTTATCCCACCTCTTCAGCGGTTCTGAACTTGTAGAGTTTCCTTTAGTTCAACTAATGTATTATTCAAATGTTTGTTATCTTTTCTTAACTCCTCAACTTCCCATCGCATTTCCTCTCCCGGATATAAAGTTAAGTGAAATGAGTATTTAAACAGAGGAATCTTTAAATTTGTTCAAAGAGTGTTTTCGCTGGCCAGGGCACGTTTCATTTCTGACCTTGCTGTGACTTTCATACGCCTTTTGAACATTTGAATAATTATCACGCCTGGTTGGTTTTCGAGCCAGCCTTGTTAGCCGTAAGTGCTAGTTCAGCACTATTCTTTTAATTTTGAATATATTTGTGTCACACGTTCTTAATTTTCACCGCAAATAGTCGTTGTTATTGTACGTGCCTTTCTATTTATAGTTGGAATTAATAAAGGGGTATTTTCAGCCTTCTGTGCTGGTATTACTTCACGTCTATGCGAGATGTTGCCAAGTTCATTAGTAGGATCTAGATTATTATATGTGGCCAAAAAACCTCACATCCTATAAAGTTAAGGAATCCTCTCCTAATACGGGCGATGTCTGTTAGTTGTAAATTAGAAATGCTAGCTGCATTCGTTTGTGCCCACCTCTTTGCGTAACTGGAATACGAGCTGCGCTCGTTCATGACCATCAAAAGGTTAAGAAGTCCGAATAAATGTAGTCATCGCAATCTCAGAAGAATGTTACTAATAGTACCTATGATCATGCTAACTACATTCTTTTACGGCATTCCCAAAATTAGCTGAAATTCTACCATTTCTAATTTTAAGCGTAGAGTTAGAGATATTAACAAAAGTACATTTTTATCAGATTTAAATGTTATATTTCGATGACCACAAAAACATTTTTCTCAAATACCTAATTGCCAACATATTTATCCCTCATTTTAGGGATACTTTCCTTTACCAGGTAGACATTTGAAGCTATCCTTTCATAATATTTTATCTGTTTACATGCATTCTCTCAGCCTTACAACACAGGCCATTGATTAAAACATTCTTCGCAAGAGTCTCGCATTTGCGATAAATAATTAAACGTGGATTTCTATAAAATTTATACCAAAATTTAAAATTGCAAAATTTAAAATGAAATGTTTTATACCTTTTTTGTATGTGATAACCGTCAGTTAATTAATTTAAGTAATTTTAAAAATCTTGAGGTCGTTAAAAGCGCTGAAATTATTTGATGAAACATATCTCCTGAGAAAACTATGCAGTAAAAGTTTAGTTTAAATTAGCAGTTCTTCATTTTATGTTGTAAGGATTTATTTATTTTTAGCCAACCAGTTATTTTATGTTCAATAACTTTACTGTCATACTCGCTTTAATTTTTCCTGCCCAAATACAAATTTTAGTGCGCGCGTATTCAAATGTTATAGAGAGAAGTAGCATTTAAAGGAAGGTATTAGATTATTTAATCAGAATGTGGCCACCTGCTGAAGGCCATGTTACTAGTTAAATAGCAGTTATAGTTACAAGTTAATAGTTACTAGTCAATAGCAACCTCTTTACGGCCCTACGGTAATTCTTTCCATTAGGCTTATCACGCCTGTATTAGGTCTGAGCCAATTTACGCGTTTTTTACTGTATACAGCTTTTGGCTAACTTACGACTTACTTAGCTTTGGTTTAAATTCATTACTTTTGCGTTAGGTCAAAAATGCTGGCTAGTTTTGTAAGCATGAGAAGTGTCTTCCGTTAAATTTCTGAATTTCAAGAAAGTGCCTTGTACACCCTTTGTACGTTTATTTGTTTTCGTACTGAACATAGTGATAAGCCACTTAGCTTTCATACTGAGTCTTGAATTACTTTATGATTCTAAAGGAGGTGAGACTTTTTCTTTTATTTTACTTTTCTTTCAATGCAACTTGACCCAATCGAGAAGATGTAAATTAAATTCACATTTGAGAAAATGCCTTGGATATCGAAATAGTCGTTAAGGCTAAAGGAAGAGAAATTATTTAGTAACAAACTCTGTGTGCTATTTAGAAATGTTTTTGTGGATGCTGAATTTTAGACTAGGTTATATGAACAAGGGAAAGCGAACCAGGGCTATCTGCATAAGAGTAGGAACGACATCATGGAGATGAAAAAATTAACAATGCAGCTGGCCCCTTCATCTGGAATTGAGCCCAGATCAAATTTCCAGGATTCAGTGCTTGTAACCACTCGGCCACTGGTGCAATGTACTGAAGGAATAGTTCAAAACATGAAACAATCTTGGACGTGAGCGTAAGTAACATTTAGGAAAACAAAAATATTTATCTTGTCTCTAGTATGTAATTTTTCCCGAGATTCTTAGTAAGATAGACGAACTCTGTAAAGGGAAGAGGGTTGGCAAATTATGTATCCTTTGACTGTTATGGAGAGCTTTACATTAATGCAACTTGAATACTTGCAGATTTGCAGAAAATGAAGCACGTTCAAGCTATACTTGAATTTCAATAACACTGCAAATAGCAGAGTAAAATTATTACTTTGATTATATTATATTTTGGTATACAGTATTTTAGTTATTACGCTCTGCACAAAAGAATGGGACAATTTTATAGCTCCCGTTAGATAGGGCCGTTTATCGAAACTTAATTTGGGTTTTTTATGCCTCGAAAGCGTGATTTAGAATATTATATTTATGTATAACATTGCTCTAACTTGGGTATTTTGACGTAGAATCTTTTACCTATGCTTCAATTCTAAGACTCAAGTCTGCCTAAATATTAAATTTGCATAAATATTACGCCTAAATATTAAATTTTGTAAAATTTGGTGAGAAATTTACCGAGAAAATTAAAAATTTATCTTGGAGCTCTTTTCTCAGTTGCGCCAGGAATAATTCGCATGGCAAAATTCTTAATTTATGGTAACCTACTTTTCTTTACTTTTAGAGTGCAGGAGCGGAAAAAAAAGTGCATCGTTCATTCTTTCAAATAATTTTAAGAATGCGCGTAAACCATGGTTGGCATCGCTCACAATAGGTATGCAAAATTTCAAAACGCACCAATATATAAATTTACGTATATCTTGGAAAATTTTGAATAAAAGAGTCTTAAATTTTTTTTGCAGGTATGCAACTACTTCAAGCTGATGGTAAGAATTTTGTAAGATATAATTCGAAACGTTTATCGGAAAATTCATAAAAAATACTAAAAATACAAATTTAGAAAAAGAAGATAAATAAAGAAATATCTGCTAAATTTTTTTTGGATTGAATCTAAATTTCCAACTATGAAAGAAGAAATTAAGTACGTTTAATAAAAAAATAGATATTATTAGACATACAGCAAATTCAATTAGCACTGATGAGCTAAAATTTTGATGGCTAATTTTTTTTAGAAATTACTAGTGCGAATTTGACAAAACTTGGCACTTTGGCATAATTTGTGTCCTAGAAACGAAATATGGAAAAAAATATCCTTGCCTCTTCACAAAAATCTGAGTTTGTGTCAAAATAATTATGTTTGAAAAACGCTATATATATGTTACTGTGAAACACCGAAATTGGAAAATGTCGACTTTCACCGGAGAATGTCAGCATTCACCAGATACGTCTGTGAAAGGTCGAATATAACATTGCATTCTTGTACATTCGGACCCTCATCGGTGTATGTCGACAATCACAGATGTGCTCTGGTGTAGGTCGAAAAGAGAGGCGACTGGCCGTTTCCCATAAATGCAGTTTTAAAAGCAAGGGCTCTTGTGCAATTCAAAGTCTCATAATAGTTTAAGTTGTTGCAGTTAATCAGATTTGAATCACATAATTTAGTAAGTTTTTTATTACTATTATTTTAATTTCTCATTTACTATGCACTGTATAATTAAGTAAGTTTTTTAACTTCTATTATTTTCTTTTCTCATTTTGAATGTATTATGTGTTTTAAGTACTTGTGTGTTTTTTTGCGACTGAATAACGGAGAAGAAACTATAATATTCTCATATATTCAACATTCACCATTAGTACATGGTGAATGTCGACATCACCGGTGTAAGTCAGAAATAAGAGCATTTGGAAAATATTTCGGACATACACCAAGCGACTATGTGAATGTTGACATTCACCGGTGAAAGTCGACAATCTCCAGCTTTCGGTGTTTCACCGTAACATATACATCTAATACATAATACATATTCCAAGTCTCGCTTTCCAGGCATGAAAAATGCATGTCAAATTTCGTCAATCGGCCAATAGAACGAGATATATGCAACAGCCAAATTTTTTTCGTGCAGAGTGTACATTGAGGAATAAATTGACTATCAGAGGAAAGTCTAGTTGGTAAGTCAAATAAAGTAATGGTTAAGATTTTGTATTAAGCAGTTTAAATACTCGCCCAAGAGAGTTATGTATGCTTGCAAGAACTGGAAACGTTCCTGTGTCCAACTGAAATCAATTTGTTGTCAACCCCTTTGAAACGCTTCAGACATTTGCTCGCATTTGTGCATCACGAGTCAACCGCTTGACCGCATCTCGGCCAAGATAAAGTTCCTTTTCTTTTTTCCCTTCCCTTTCTTTTTTTCCTTTCTTCGAGCTGAACACACTGTGTCCGAAGATGAATTCGATAACCCACGCTCCAAGAACTGGGATTATTCTCCATCCTGACGGAAGAAACGGATGCCAGTCGCCATTTCTTCCCCGCATTCATCACTCAGAGTCCAACGAGAACTTCGCCCACCATGCATTGTCGCTTTGACGGATTGAAAATTAAAAAAAAGCGCGAATTCAAGCCCTTCTATAAACTGATATCTTTTCCTTGCTTTTGATAAAATATTCCTACTTCACTTAGCAAGTAATATGAAACCATCTGTGGTATAATATTTAAATGCGAAATTCGAGGGAGAAAATAATCTTGCTATATTGGTTAGACAATCATGTATGAATGTCGTCCAGTACAAGAGCTCCCAACAGGGTCTGTATTGACCCACTGGGGGGGGGGGGGTGCAATTTTAAAGGGGATTAATTATAACTAAGTGGTCGATAATCGAATACGCACCAGCAATTAATTGGCATAAAAATATCTTCGATTAACCAAACAAAAAAATCATAAAAATTCTAAAGAGGGCTCAGCTATTAACGGGTATTCAGCTCTCATTGAGCTCACAGTCTACCATTCTGCTTTTCCAGTCACTCCTGCTAACCCATATCTTTTTTGTCTTTTTAGCTTTATTATTAAGCATAACTTTCTTCGCACTTGCGCCATATACAGTTCAGCAACAAAATTAGAAAAATTTTAAAAGCAACACCTGTTTTGAATTCCTGATGAAGCGCTTCTATTTCTTTTTCACAATTTATAGCATCGATGTACAGTTTTCTTATTAAGGTGGCTTGTAAAAATTTTTTGTCTCTTTATTATTAACGTTTTGTGTGATAAATTTATTAATTAAATTAAATACCACGCTCTTCGCACTTAAGACACATAAAATTCAGTTGAATAATAAAATCGCAAAATATTTAAAATTACATCACAACATTATTACATTTAGAATTCACGGTAGACACTCTCGCTCGCTGGAGATACAAATGTTTTAATTATTAGTGTTGCCACTGCTCGCTTTCGAATCTTTGAGTCTGTTAAAAATTTATTAATGTTTTACAAAATATGAAAGATAAATTTCGCAATTCAAAATTCGATTTTCCATGTGGACGTGTTCAGGTGGAGGATTATGTTATTCAGAATTTGATGGACCTTTCCACAGTGTGAGGAACATACATCCATTCATGCAGATTCTTTAATATTTTATTTCTTTGAAAGTAATACAGAGCGATAACATTTCGTGGCAATAATCTGGAAATTAATTCAGAGATTTAAAGGGAACTGCCGCCAAATCCCGTTTTGAAACCAAATGCCCATTTGGACTAAAAATTGATAGTTAATTGTTTGTTGATATAAAACTGTATTATTTAGTAAGGAATAAATCATAACAGAGGTATAAGGAAAAATCGAGAAATAATTTATTTGTAAACTAAAAATTTCCTTTTTTTTTGGTATTTATACGATTATGTCCAATTTGAATTGATGTATTATTTGAAATTCACTTTATAAAGCAATAAGGCTAACCTTTATCAAGAAGCACTTTTAGTCACTTTCAGTAACTTCTTTTTTTCGAAAAAACTAAATAAATGTTTGACGCTATAAAATTAATTTCTAGTTTTAGCACATCTTTTTATTTCAGTTAAGAAATGTTGCTCAATGTATGAGACAAGTGTGTGAAAAAATTTCTTTTTAAAATTTAAGATTATTCATTACCCGTGTAACCTAAGGGCACGATAATAAATGGTTTTGATTTTAACCCAACATTTAATCTACTTGAACCAATGCAAAAATGTATTCATTAGCCCATCAGCGGCAAAGAGGTAAAGTTGTTGAACGCTGGTAGTTTAGTCCAAGGTTCGAATCTTGCAATCGGACTGACTGCATGGCGTTTTCGTGGTTTTTCCCATATGTAACGTCTACATGAGCTAGTTTCCTTTAAAAAGCCCTCCACGAAGGCATTCGTCCCCTTAGGAAGACAGTGCTATTATCCTTTGCAATAATCTAAATAACGCATACCAAATAAACCAATGTATGCATCAATATTATGCATAAACCTTGGAATATTCTGGAAAGAAAAGAAAAATTATTTCAAAAAAATTAAAAATGTATTTTAAAAACGACGAGTTTACTTTTTTGAAAACTGTTAGAAGATGATGATATAAACAAAATGTCTGAAAATAAGCATATATGAACTTAGAACTAATTTAACTATACTTAATGCTAAATATTAAAAAGCATATATTTTAAAAAGCAAATAGAAACATTCACACTTAACCATATAGAGTTCCTGACTTTTATCCTGTTAAACTAAGTGTCGAAGAACCTAGTGAACTTTATGAAGACAATGCAACAACTCATACTTCGAAAAGTACCATCGCATTCCTTTATAAAATGAGGACTGATACATTTACTGTATGTACACTGCTCGATATTGAAGATGTAACACCAAGAAGGATTGGTCAGAAATTTATGAGTAGACGCACGTCACTGAGTTATGCGAATGGTGTGAAATGCGCAGCTCTCCGACGCACGTGAAGTAAGATATAAGGGAAGGAACGCGCAGAATGGGCAATATTCGTGTCGTTATTTCTGCCAGGCGAATTATTGAAGAAAGTTGGTTCTTGTCTCGGAGGATACGTGTAATAAGAGAGAGAATGCCAGGCCGCCTTCAACGAAGGCACTTCCAGCAGATAGACGATTTTACGAGGGGTATGGTGATCGGACTGAGAAGGGCGGGTTGGTCTTTACGTCAAATCGCAGCTGATACCCACATCGATGAGAGCACGGTGCATCGGCTATGGAGAACATGGTTGGAACAAGGGAATGTGGGAAGAAGGAAGGGTGCAGGTGCAGCCAGAGTGACGTCAGCACGCGTGGATCGACACATCCGCCGACAAGATGTGGCGGTCCCGCAAGTCACTTGTACCGCGATTCTGCAGCATGTGCAAGATTCCCTGGATGTTCGAGTGTCAACGAGAACCATTTCCCGTCGATTGGTTGAACGTTGCCTGCACATACGGCGTCTGTTATGAAAATTGTCATTGACCCCACAGCATGGACGCCAACTTTTAGAATGGTGCCGGACTGGAGCGATGTGGATGACAGAATGGCGAAACGTCGTGTTCCCAGATGAGTCACGCTTCTGTTTATCCAGTTACAATCCCCGCATACGTGTGTGGCGTCGACGTGGAGACAGATCTAATCCGGCAGTAACTGTGGAACGCCCCACCGCGCGACAACGTGGCATAATGGTTTGGGGTGCTATTGCCTGCGACTCCAGGTCACATCTAGTTCGCATTCAGAGCACTATGACGGCCCGACGATACTTGGATAATGTACTGCGGCCGGTGGCAATCCCCTAAATCATTGGCTGCCTAATGCAATTTTTCAGCAGAATAACGCCAGACCACACAGTGCTCGCCTCTGCCAGCATGTGCTGCAAGGTATACAGATGCTTCCCTGGCCACCGTACTCTCCTGACCTGTCACCAATCGAACATGTGTGGGATGTGATTGGACGCCGTTTTCAGACTCTGCTCCTGCCTCGTTCAGAAGACGAACTGTGGCAAATGGTTGAAAGAGAATGGAAAGCCATCCCTCAGGACACCATCCGCACTCTTATTGACTTATATGCCTAGACGTGTTTCTTCGTGGATCTAAAATGAATATATCTAAAATGAAACTAGTGAATATGTAGGGTACTATACATGCAATTTAAACTGTGGCAGCAGTAATGAGCAAAGTATTAATATGTAATATAAAATACTACTGTATTAATATGCAAATGAAACTAAAGTATACTGTATGTCTAATGTACGTATATATATGTAATTTGTGTATCACTATGAATAGGTTCAGCAATAATTTAATAACGAATGTATAGTTCAAGTATGCAGTGAGTAATGAACACAAATATGTAGTCGAAAGGAAATTTACTGTATTCGTAATGTAATGCAGGTATAATGTCAATGTGTGTTAATGTATGTTAATGGATATTTATATATATTTATGCGCGTTAGAAACAGGTCAAGCCTAAACAATCTAAATCTGAGTAAATGTCACGCACTCTGTACCATATGTAAGGTATATTATTTGCGGTATAATATTCTCGTATATATACTACTGTATTAATATGCAAATGAATCAAAAGTGTACTATATGTTTAATGTATGAATATATATGTAATATTAGCGTCACTATGAATAGGTTCAGTAACACTTTAATAACAAATATATAATGCAAATATGCAGTGAGTTTATGAATAGCACAAGTATGCAGTCGAAAGAAAATGTACTGTATTCGTAATGTAATGTATGTATGTAATAATGTTAATGTGTGTCAATGTCTGTTAATGTATTTCTAAGTATATTTATGTGCGTTAAAAAAGTATATTTATGTGCGTTAAACAGGTCAAGCCTAAGCAGTCTGAGTAAACTTCACGCACTCTGTAACATATATGAGGTATAATATTTGCAATTCAAATTGCGGCAACGGCATAGAGCAAAGTAGTTATATATAACATAAAGCTCAACTGCATATACAAGCAAATGAAACTAGTTAATATGTAGGGTATAACATATGCAATATAATCTGTGGCAGCGGTAATGACCCAAGTATTAATATTTCACATAAAATGCTACTGTATTAATATGCAAATGAATCTAAAATGTACTGTATGCTTAATGTATGTATATATATGTAAATTGTGTGTTACTATCAATAGGTCAGCAACAATTTAATAACGAATGTATAGTGAAAATATGCAGTCAGTAATGAATAGCACCAGTATGTAGCAGAAAGGAAAAGTGCTGTGTGCTTATTGTAATGTACACTGGTGTGCAAAAATTAAGGACGAGATGGTTTTTTCAATATAACTTTGTACAAAAGCTTTCCAAATCAACACATTTAATACCGTAAGATCCCCAATACGTAAGGACATGAGTAATGTAAGCAACACTTGCTAGAAGAGAAATCAGAGGGATAAAAAGAAGCTTTATTGAAAAAGTAGCATGGAGGCCGAAAAAGTAGCATAGAGGCGACTGAAGGCCGAAACATCCCTGTGATGGGTGTCCAGCAAGAAACATCCGGTCTTTAATAGGGGATATGAACTCTTCTGACTGCTAGGCAAGTTTCACATCATTTGTGCATGCTCGATATGTGGTTGTTAATGAGCTGTTGAGACACTGCTGCTCGTTCCTCTTGTAGCACCAATCGCAGTTTCGGAATCGTTACTGGCGATAAGTTACGTGCTGCCACGGGTCTCCCTAGTAAGTTCCGTACATGCTTGACGGGATTTAGATCCAGAGACCTTGCCGACCAATCCATGTGTTCAATATCTTCACTCTCCAACAGCTCTTCGACAGTAACTGTGCGATGAGGTGGAGCGTTGTCGTCCATGAAGAGGAACTGAGGACCCATAACCCTTGTGAAAAGACGCATGTAAGGAAGAAGAACCTCGTTACAATAGCAGTCCCAGGTGACGAACCTCCTTGGGAGATATGAAGGTCGGTCCGGCTACCAAGCATTATGTCTGCTCGAACGAGAACTCCGCGACCTCCAAAACAGTCCCTTTTGATGATGTTGAAGGGGTTATTGCGTGTTCCCCGCTCTGTCCAGATGTGTATGTGTCTAGAATCGCAACTCAGACTAAATCTGCTCTCATCTGTAAAGAGTACTCGTCCCCATTCATTGTCTCTCCAATTCCGGTGTTCCCGGCACCACAGAGAACGCCTTCTCCGATGGGCAGGCGTTAGAGGTACACACCGTACAGGGCGTCGTGCAAACAGACCACCACCGTGCAGTCTTCTGGCCACGGTAAAACGCGATATCGGTCGTCCAGTCGCCTGTGTCGTGTGTCTAGCGATTTCTCCCGCTGTCTGCCGCCTGTTTCTTCTGGCCTGTAAGGCAATATACCGGTCATCTGCGGGTGTGGTTCCTCGTGGACGACCACTACTAGACCCCCGGATAGCTGTTTCTGTAGTTTGAAATTGTCTCCAAAGTCGTGAAACGATGCTGTGAGCAATTCCGTACTCTGCAGCCACACTTGTCACACTGCGGGCTTCCTCTAACTTCCTAATGATTCGACCTCGGGTAAAAACATCCAGATGTCGTCTAACAGATTGATTATTCGCCATTTCTCGCTGAGGCAGCAACTCCGTGTGATTTTAACTGCTATACGGCGTGCAATCTCTTTGCCAGAAATACTGATCCTACACGGACAACATGCTTTATACTACTCAGACACTCCCCCATTACGTCTACCTGCATATCTGCGCATGCGCTACCGTACATCACCTGATTGGTCTTTCTGTCCGCTCTGCCTCTTCGTTCAGCTGATATGCTGATGTTTCGATTTCGTCCTTAATTTTTGAACACCAGTGTATGTATAATGTTAATGTGTGTTTAATGTATGTTGATGTATATTCATGTTTATTTATGTGCGTTATGAACAGGCCAAGCCTAAGCAGTCTAAAACTATATAAATGTCACCCATTCTGTAGCATATCTGATATCCTGAGTAACAAGTAAGCCAATGTAATATGTATATCTTGATGTAGCTCCATGCCCTTGTTTCGCCCAGTATATTTATTAATATACTGCAGTTGGAGAGGGTGACTGCCCGGGGGCACTTTGGTCAGCGCGAATGCCCTCTGGATGGACTAGGTGCTGGATCTTGTGCGAGGGGCCTGTGTGATGCCTCCCTCTACTAGCCTGCTTTGGATAAAGGTGGACGTGGTGCTGTACTGATTAACCGTTATGGTAAAGGGATAGTGCCCACGTCCTCCGTCGCTTATCGCTTATTCTACTGAGCCGACACTGTCCTCGCTCTGTATTCTGACTATCATTTTGAAATAAAGATCCCTTATTGCTGCTTGCTGTCTCTGTCTTTTTTCCAAATTTCATCACTTTCTGACCACTCCTTCTTGGTGTTGCATTTTCAGTGTCGAGCAGTGTATATCTTTCCAACGTATTCCTGCATAGTCAAGTCGTGGTGTTCCATCTATGTATTTTTGTGCCTCTAGTCTCTTGACAATAGCTCTTTCTAAGCTCAAACCTACCACGACTGATGGACTGTGGAATGTAGTAAAAGAGAAATAGAAATCAATGTTTCTAGAAATTCTGCGAACAGCGCTTCTAGCATGGAAATAAGAATGCAGAGTTGTAGTCCAGAAAACAGGCTATCAGATCGATTATTTAAAAGAATACGCTTTATATTTTAAAGATTAATTAAAGGGCCTTGAATTGGTTCTAAGAATGTGTAAACGCTCTCTGCAGATTAGTCATATGTAAGGACACGACATAATTTCGGCAAATAAGTTGCATTCGTGATTTCCTCCAAGTGTAGAGTGAATGCGAGTCAGTTTTCATAAAACGCTCTT
>KK120111.1:15593-40479 GCA_000611955.2 Stegodyphus mimosarum
TCGAAAGAATATCTCTCAGTAAACAGATTGCACTCTGCACTGGCGGCCGAACGGTAAAATTGCTGAACACTGGTACTTCGGTCCGGGGTTCGAATCCCGCTAACGGGCAGGCTAGATGAGCGTTTCGTAGTTTACCTGAGCCAGTTTGCTTTGGAATATCATCTACAAAGGCATTCCTTCCCTTAGACAGACAATTCTTAATCAAATAAATCAAACCAAACCTTTAACAGACGAAACTCGTTTGCTTTGTCTCATTAATTAGCCAACGATAAAGCCCACTGCGAAAAAAAATGGTGTAGTTTTATACCTCTCCTTCTACTGGGCCGATTGACGAAATTCAACTTGCGTTTTTCATGTCTCGAAAGCGCGATTGAGGATATATATTAGATTTATATATAGCTTTGTGGTAATTAATATAGGTAAACAAATTGACATTTCAGAATTCAGTCCGATTTTTTTTCAAAATACCTGTATTAGAACAATGTTATATATAAATCTTATTAGCTAATTGTTCTAATACCTGTATTAGAACAATGCTATATATATATAAATAGAATTTGAATTTCGACAATCGGCCCTGTAGAACGGGTGTTAAAGAACTGTCTTTTTTTAAACCCTTCAGTGTACATGACGTCAAAATAATGCCGATGTATGGTTACGTATAGGATTGCCACAAACTCTGGCAGAAAGCGCAATATATGAAAACGAATTAAAAATGCATTTCTGCTTAAGAATTTTTATTAGTTAGCATAAATTAGCCTACCATGTTTTGTACCAGGTAAATATTAAAATTACTTTCTCAGTTTTGTCCACAATGTCCCTATTAGCGATTCATTAAGCCTTTTGTCCCAGGAATGAAAAAAAGAAATTGTCCTTATCACACAGCCTTCATATAATTCCTGATAGTTAGCTACCAGATAATCATTGTCTTTCTTGCGTGAATCAACAAATGTTGCTCCATTTCAGGAAACAGAAAGAAACAATTTGGAGCCAAATGTGATGAATGTTGTGAAATCAGTTCTTTGTCGGCTCAGTCAGCCGTTGTATGTTCGACTATCAGGTGTAGAAGTGGTGTTGGCACCTCAGGACTTGGACTCGAGCTCCATCCTCCATCGAAGCTGATTGATTATTACAAAATATTGAATGGTCCGAATAATTTTTTATGATAAGGATTTACCTGAGAATTAATAAGTTATAAAGACATTGTCCCGCGTTTAAAATTGTACAGGTGTTGAAAAGCTGATGGCATGAGGTTGTTGCTAAAAGTTCTTTAAATTCAAATCAGAGCACATCGTTACAGCAAGGGGAAACATTTAAGGCCACATTTACAATGCATTAATACAGAGGGAATAAAATATGTACTGGGCCGTTGTGATGGAAAACTAACAGACGTGTTTTAGTGACTTCTTCTTAACTATTGTCTCCTTCATGGCAAGTCGTAATTGAACTAACATGTTAGCATTATATAAGCGTTTTATTCTGGTATTATTTGGCATATGATCAACAACAAGGGGTTTCTACATTTCTCCAAAATTGGTGCCAAAATTCTTCTCCGTAGACTTCTGAGTGTTGAACTTCTTGCAGGATATGGCAGTCCCACTGTATTTTAACTCTGATCGCTTGTTTAATTTCTATATACTTCTGAGTAATGAGGTTTATTTCTTGCCGTTAGATGTGAACGAAAATTTTCACCATCGTTTGTCAAAGAGGAATGCTTTTCTATACATTCAACCCGATATTACGTCACATTTGGCTTCCACACTTTGGCTATCCACCTGGTTGGTGAAGACTTTCGAGATCAAAAGCTCTGCAATCAGTATTTTTTCAGTTGCTCCAATTTTATCTCTAATACCCATTTCCATACAATCTGAGAAACGGCCGTTTATATTTTCCATCATATAGTCCTTAAACTTGATAACATTAATTTGTTAAACATTAATTTATTTTGAAGCAGGAGGCGTGAAAAATGACAAGTACTCTCGCGGGGATTCAAACCTGGACCTCTCAAATGCGGGCCGAGTGTGCTACCATTACTCTACGAAGGCTTGCTGGAAGGAGGGAGAAAACACCTTATATACTCCAGGTAGACCGGGTCGTATTCCTCTCATTTTTACCTCATGTACTTTCCCCTTCTAAAGGGTGACTGGGAATTAGGGGATCCAATCGCCAAATCCTGGTGGTCAAGTACTGTCGTCCACCACCTTTTAGTTCGGTCTCCACGTGTAGAGACATTAAGTTATTTTGAAGCAGAAGACACGAAAACTGAGTGGTACTGAGTGGTAAGTGGGGATTCGAACTTGGACCTTTCAAATACGGGCCAAGTTTGCTACCATTAATCTGCGAAGGCCTGCTAAAAGGAAGGTGGAAATAGCTTGTATACTCCAGGTAGATCGGGCCGTATTCCTCTGATTTGTACCTTATGTACTTCCCCCTTTTTAAAGGACGACTGGGGATTAGGGGTTCCAATCGCCAAATCCTGGCAGAGAAGTATTGTCGTCCACCACTTTTTCGTTCCGTCTCTACTTGTAGATATGTTATCGGCAAAGTATGAAACACCGGCATTCTATACAGTGCCTCGCCATTGCATATAATGCCGGACGTTTTTAGGTAAAGTATGAAATATGAGAATTTTTACATACTTTCCTAGACATTGTATATAATACCTAGGTATTCTGTAGCATGACAAATGCTCTTTAGGCAAAGTATGAAAAAAGTTATGATAAGGCTATTATTTAAAAGACGTTCATTCCTCAAAAATTCAAGTCTTACTTTGAAAAATTAATGAAAATGTTCCATTAAAAAACTGTTATTCGAAATATGTAAAATAAAATAGTGATATGATGTCGATACAACATAATAAGTTTGTATTTTCTATCTGGCTCAGACTGGGAATCAATAAGGTCTACCGAAAGCGGAAATTAAATTCAGAAACAATCATAAGTTTCGCATCAATGCCCTTTTAATTCATACCTTTTTGTTTTTTCTGGAATGGCACAAAGGTATTTGTAGAGTTCAATATGATTACACGTAACGTTTTTTGTAGTTGGTTGAAAATTCTTTTAACATTCTGTCACGTCGTCCATGTGCAGTACTAAAACGGAAAATAACTGGGCGTCCGTTACGCAGTAGTGTATAGTACTGACGTTTTCTTTAACAGGGTAAATGAATGCACTTTCGTTTTCCACAAACATCCACATCCTAGCAATTCAGCAGCCAGTAGTCCCATGGTTCCATCTGAGTAGTCATTTTGCCTTTTTTACGTCATTTACTAACGTCTGGTATGTAGTTTCGGCTCTTCAAAACGAATCAGAAGTGTATCAGTGCCGGTTTGTCATTTGGCATTCCGTAGAATGCCTAGGCAATGTGTGAAATATGAATCGTTTCATACATTGCCGGCTAATTTTAGGCATTATACACAATGCCTAGGCATTCATTCGAATCTGGATCTCTCAAATACAGCCCGAGTATGCTACCATTACTCTACGAAGGCATGCTGGAAGGAGGGAGAAAATACCTTATAAACTTATCATACATTTCTTCAGTGGTTACAGTCACTCGGAAGTCACGTCTTTGATCATCATAGAGTGTGCTTTCCCTGTTTAAATACAGTAGCCGAACGTTTGATGATGGTATCTGAAAGTACTAAATCATCGTAGGTTGCAAAGAGAACGTAACTTATTGACCGCATTTAATGGCCTTTCAGAAATAATGTTGTTTACGTGCACTTTCGTTTTTGTACCTTAGAAGAATGGTGCAATTATTTCAATATGTTTCATCGACCTACAATTATTACATAATAATGTTAAGTTAAATGACTCTCGCACTCAGACGGTACTAAAACTTTAGATATTCAGTACTTTACAATTTAAACGAAAATTAATTATATATCACCATGCTTAATTAATGAGATTCGTTTGCTGTATATAAAGGAACCAAAACTTTATTCTTGCCAGAAAGTCTAGTTGCATATTGATGACATGATCTTCAAAGATGCAAGTACAAAAGATTTAGAAAACTCAAGACTTGAATTTATTACACCAGCCATAGAGGGACTAAGTTTCCTGTAATAGTGAATAATGGATTTAGTTGAATGGATACATATGTATGATTTGGTTCTAATCGTGCATAGAAAATTCAGTAGGGTAATGTATATAAAGACGATGCACCGTAATGATGCATGAAGAAATCTCAGAATAAATGTCAATAAACTGTTGGACGTAATTTTGCATGAAGTTTTCATGTGAAGAGTTTCAAATAAAGTAGTAATGATTGTAATATATGTGAAAGGTTTTCATTCATAATATTCAGATTTTAATATGAATATCTCTTAATTGTATTTTAAAATACGAAACATTTATTAAGACGTAATCATAATAATAAAGTTTATAAGAATAAGTTTATATATTTATGTTTTTAACAGCAAAATTTATTGTGACTAATTTACTTAAAAAGCTGGTTGAATGCGTAGAATACAGTGTTTATGCAGTTGGATTGATAAAATGAAACGTTATTACACAAAATATTAAATAAATATGTGACTTAATATATTTAATCATTTTAAATAACTAAATTGCGAAATTGAATTTATTTAGAAATTTAAAGAAGTTAAAAAAAAGGATAGATAACGTTTCCAAGCTGTTAAAGTTTTATAGTCACATTTAAAAAAAATCTGATGTGCACACCACATGCCTTCCTTGTACGAATTGTTAAATTATACGCATTTTATCCTGGATTTCGTTTAAACTTATTTCCTCGAATTCATTGCAGATATACTTCTCATTCAATTAATTCAGTTCTCACTTCGCGACAAGGCAAAAATACATGAAACCTCAAAATATATTTTTTAAAAATTGAAGAAATATAGAAAAATATAAAATATAAATACAGTTAAAACAATTTAAAGAACAATTTCTACAATTAAAGTTAGTTTCTACCCAAAAACAAGCAATTCGGCTAGCGGGCAAGAAGGCAGATTTTTCGGTGCACAAAACTGAAAGTTTACTTTTGGTCTTACTCCGCAAAAAGACACCGGAGGCGTAGAAACTACTGAATTTGTCGCGGACACTGTGCTGAGTCAATACATGGGATAATTTAATAATTAAAATGATAATTCCAGAATGGATTAAGTATGATTTAATCCGCAATAATGAAAGAAGGCGTTATCTTTGTTGATGCGAAGCGTTATCTTTGTTTTCGGGTACCATATTTACTTTTGGTGCAATTGATTGTCACCAAAAAGGGACGTGTCCAACTACATGTTATAGCAGTCCTATATACATCGCTTGAATGTTCTGAGTCTAATCGTTTTTGAGCTATAAACATACATAGTACGCACGTACAGACGTCACGAAACAAATCTCTTCTGAATCCAATTTAAATTAGTTTTATGATTTGTTTTGGGAAAAAGGCTTTTATTTTGTTATTACGTACAGATGTTACTCAAAAACATCGTTAAATTGCATTCGATAGCGGTCAAAATGGATATTTTCCTTGAAATAAGGTACCCGAAATTTTTCGTGATTACAATAGTTGCTTTACTTCGTACAAGGAAAGTACGACTTTTAATTGAGCTTCTTTTGATCTCTTTAGTTGATAATGATTGTTTATAATTAAATTCCAGAAATATCTCTCTGTCAGTATGTTTATCAATGAAGGATTCATTTGGTCTTTTTGGCATCTTTGGTTTTTGTTATACTAAACATTTGTGTGCATATATGATTTTTATAACTTTCCAATAAAATAATTTTTAAAGTAAATTTTTTTCTTCCGAAATGTAACTTACGCAGCTTTCTTCTCCTTCTTGAAAGTGAGTTTATCAGGTATGGGGAATTTCTGCTAAATAGCATTTTGTGACAAACGCACCAAATCCAATAATTTCTAGCTCTATTTGTTTGGGTCGTTCGCTTTGTTTTCAAAGTCTAACAGTCTCTTAATAGAGCTCAGCTGCAAGTTTTTAGTATTGAGAATACCTTAAATAGTCAACGTTATCAGAAGTTCAAGGTCTGTAGCATCTTGCGCCGATAACAATTTTTTAAGATGTGTCCTCAATGGGTACAACCATCTTGACCACTGTAACAGCCTCTCTGAAGGTATAACCTTCAGATCTGTCTTTTTTGGTAGTCCTCTGGGCTGTATTCTGCTCCAACCTTTGAGATTGTCTTTTTTCACTTTTCCCTTGGATTTTTTCGAACCAAGTACTTTCTGCCAATTTCGGTTCTCGGTCATGTTTCTTTTTTTTTGTGCTCCGGACATCTTTTTTTGATTCTGATTTTATCTAGAGATGCAGTCGTGCTTTTAATAGCTTTCTACTCTTCTCCAGATGTCGACTGAATAACTTGTATAGAGGTCATGTCTACCTCTCTCGATGAAGGATTCATTTCTGCTCCTTCGACTGATTTACTCTGGTTTCATTGCTTGATGAAGAAATGTCTACTTCAGAGATTTTGCCTGCAAAAGCAGAGTTTCTACGTATATTGTCATTTTCAGCCATATATAAAATGAAAAAGTATAGGATCAAAAATGTCCACCCAGTGTTGCCTGTTTCTGGGTAAGACAAAATACTCTACAATTTGCTAGGCCTTCTAGAGGCTCCTTTAAGACACTTTAACCGCAGTGTAATTCAGCCTAGGCACGATTCGCAGAACACCAGGATTAACACTTTCATCGCTAGGGACGAAACAACTCGTCTTCGAGGAAAATTCGCTATGCGCGAAGGACGAGATAACTCGTCCTCTACTCAAGGTTTTTTCCTTATTATTGCAGCGAGTCTTGCGACTTATTTCATCGACATTTTAGGGTGTAGCAGTCCGTAATATTTTGCCTTTACAAAATTTCTACAAGGTGGCCCCAACAGCTCAATTTGTAGTGCTTTCACCTTTACTACGTTTCTCGTAGATTCTCTTTCACTGAGGTTGTCTTTGACTTTTTCACGTCTCGTAGGTTCTCTCTTTCTCTTTCACTTTTTGTACGTTTCTCGTTTTCCTTTTCCTCTTCCATTTTCTTCTTTCTTTATTATGTTTCTCGTTCACTTTTATGAAGTTTCTCTTTTCTCACTTTTATTACGTTTCTCATTTTTTCTTCACTTTTATTACGTTTCTCATTTTTTCTTCACTTTTATTACGTTTCTCATTTTTTCTTCACATGTATTACGTTTCTCTTTTTCTGTCATAAATCCTCCGATATGTCGCCCATGGAAGGATAACATTACTTCGACATAATAACAGCAACCTCAAGTAAGGCTATGCCAACACGGAAGTTTCTCATATGTAATTCGCTCAAGATTCGCCGAGCACTTGTTATCTGTGCAAAACATGCACATCAAAGTCAGCATTATGTGCAGCACCTTGTTTTGAAAAAGATCAGAGTTTAGAGAGATTATAATTTATGCAATATTTAGGATTTTTATTTTATTATTATTTTTTATGTCTGTAAACTGTCATTACAGTGAGAAATGTTATTGATTGTAACTGATTATTATTTTTCAAAGTAAAATAAATAAGTTTTAAAGAAATTTGTGTTTTGTTTCAATTTTAGTGCTGCGGAGAGTGACGTAGGCAGATTTAGCGCAGAGGATGGGACATAGGCGCGTCATTACCGCGATGAAAGTGTGAAGGGAGCGGGTTCACGGCCTTATTTATTATTCGAACATATCTTGTCAGATAACACAGGTCATCCGGCTGTTCACCACCTGTCGACGAGCCTGGGAGGCACTCAAACCCCAGGTTGTGTAGCTCTAGTAATATCTCAGCTTATAATAATGTTTCATAATTGAAGTATTATAGTTATAAAACAAGATAAAGATTTAGAATCCCTTTTAGCACCATCTGCGAAGAGCCTGTGTGCTATTTATTATCATGCAAATGAGGCATGAATTACACTTTTCACGACATTTGCCTAGGTTTGTCTTACAGTCTGATATCATAGAGAGGGCATTTTGTCTCGCGTCCAAAATGAAAGCAAGAACCTGTTTATACTTTCTCCCATCGTTCTGAGGGTCTGCGAGAATTCTCGCTGAATTAAATTTCTCAAAAAAAAAAATACTATAACTACCTGGAATTTTATGAGAAATTTAAAAAGTGATGATACTCAAAGAGCAGGGATCTAAAATTTGTGAACCTGGCGAAAACATGAAATTATTATGCGTTTTCTAATGCTGCTAGGTTTTAAATGAATATTTTAAAATCTAGCAACAGTACCAAAAACCTAGCAACATTACTATTATTCTGACAACAATTCTGGCAACAACAGAACATTAAGCTACTGAGGTGTACCCAGGAAGATTAGAATAGATGAATTAAGCATGACGTCACAAAAAGGAAGCCAAGGAAATGTCAACAATGTGATGCCGCTTCTTATCTTATATCATCTTATAAATATTGTAACTGAAAACCTTTCACTCATCCAGCGCTTTATTATTTCATTTAACTGCCTTTTTAATTAAAAATTTCTAAATAATATTCTAAAGTCATTATCCTTGTTGAAGAAGGAAACATGGAAAATGTGCAATAATCTCCCCGCGGCAGGATCTCGGGAGCTCACGATGCTAGCCATATGTTCTTCCATTTACACCACGACGGTAGATATTACCCTATATTCTTCCCCGCTTAAAGGATCACTGGAGGAGCGGAAACTCAGTCGCTACATTCTGGCGGTGACTATTCCTCGTCCAGCACCTTTTAATTCGGAGAATGCTGCAAGGTCGGAGGGGGCTTGTGGAAGCAGGAAACATGAAAATTGTGCAATGCCCTCTGCGGGATTTGATCTGTGGATCTACCGATGGTAACCATGCGTACTCACAAGTGTACCAAATAAGCCAAGCCGTAAGGAGAGGAAAAATGCTTTGTAAGGTTTATCCTAAGTTTATTTACAGTTATTTTAAGTTTTGTATCTTTCTTATCTTGTTCTAATTTCAGCTTACAATTTCCTGCCAGAATGAGAATTTAGAAACGCAGTGAATGCAAAGGACTAAGAGTACTATTTAAGTCGATGCTTTACCGACTTCTACAGAGAGACTGAATTTCTGATTAGCGAGCGTTTGCCTTCAGGCTACAGTCTGTCCTAGCTACTACGCTCGGCCATAATTTACGCCCTTGCTTGGCTTCGCCGATTCAATTAATATTTAGGGGCCAACTACTTAGATTTCTGATAGTTTCGGCTATGCTCTTCAGATAGCTTTAGTAAAGCTTAATTTAGTTTAAATTCGTAGTTATTTAAGTTCAAGCCTAAGCAGAGGTTTTGTGTATACTCCAGGTGTCGATTGTAATTATTCTGAAAAATAAAGGGTAATTAACCCTTCTTAAGTCCTACGTGTTTTGTTCACACACTTAAGCGATTATTCGCTTGTTAGTGTTCGTGGGGTTCTAAGACAGAACTTTCGGATTAAATAAGTAAAACCCCACAACTTTACAGCATTTTTGTAATTATTGTATTAAATGCAGAAATCATTGTGGTTACAAACTATTAAAAGACAGGATAAATACAGAGGGTGTTTACGTACTTTTAGACAATGCAAATAGAGTGTTTCATAAAAATAAATAAAAATAAATTAGAGGTAATACAAATATATACAAACTCAAATGCAAATATATACAATGCAAATAAATGTATAGAGTGTTTATATCTTTTCAGAGCGATTTTTGGGCCATTTAATTAATGTTTATAATGTAAGGAGTATTTTTTAAATGTTCGGTCTCATAGCTTTTTTTTCTGGACTTTAATTCTATATCCTGATTTTCATGATAGAAATATTTTCATACAATTACCAGGAATATTGGTTTCCATTCCTCTTCTAATGCCCTACTGGGGGTGGTGTTGTTGCAAATACTCCTTCTCTGACCTATACTCATCCCAAGCCCACGAAATTTCTCGTGGCAAGGAGAGCAAGTTTACGCTTGTCGTTGGCAACAGCCTTGAGCACCTTACAGGTGACAGTGCCATATACACAGTCCAGTCACATTAATGTGACCACCACGTACTTTCCATGTCAGAGTTAAATAACCAATCACAGAAGGCAGGTGGCAGCACAGTGCAGTTGAGCGTATATAAAGGGTGTGTGAGGGCTTCGGAAAACATTTCAATCGTTGGCGTAATGCAGAAACGAAGCGATTTATCCGATTTCCATAAGGGCATGATCATTGGCTTTCGGGCCAAGGGTGGAAGCATTTCCGAAACGGCTGAGTTTGTGAACTGTTCGCGTGCCGCCGTGGTAAAAGTGTACCGTGCATGGCAAAATGGGACTGTCCAAAATCAGCGACGTGGCAAATGTGGTGCACCACGGGCCATAGATGACAGAGGCGAACGACGGTTGCGGAGATGCGTTCGGGCAGATAGACGGGCTACCGTTGAGCAACTGACCACCAAAATGAACCAAGGGGCTACCAAAAGTGTCTCCCAAAGTACTATTCAGCGAACATTGCTGCGTCTGGGCCTCCGAAGCAGACGCCTGGTTCGTGCACCTATGCTGACTGCTGTTCATCGACGGCGAAGGCTAGAATTTGCACGCCAGTACAGCAGCTGGACGTCCACTGAGTGGCGACAGGTTGCGTTTTCGGATGAATCGCGTTTTATGCTCCATCGGACAGATGGACGTTGGCGTATAAGGCGTGAAACCTCTGAAAGGAACCACCCTGCAACCATTGCCGGAACGGTCCAAGCTGGAGGCGGGAGCATTATGGTCTGGGGAATGTTTTCCTGGCATTCTCTAGGTTCACTGATCATTGTGGAAGGCACAATGGATCAATACAAGTACGCATCTGTCCTTGCGGACCATGTTCACCCCTACATGCGCATTGTTTTTCCTCAGGATGATGGCATCTTCCAGCAGGACAATGCGAGGTGCCATACAGCTGCCAGTGTACGTGCGTGGTTCGAAGAGCACCAGGATGAGTTTACCGTCCTCCCCTGGCCAGCAAACTCACCTGACTTAAACCCAATCGAGCATCTGTGGGACCATCTCGATCGAGTTGTTCGCGCCATGGATCCTCAACCGCGTAATCTAGCGCAGCTGGCCACGGCATTAGAGTCGGCATGGCTCAACATCCCAGAGAACACCTTCAGGGACCTATGTGACTCTCTTCCTGCAAGTCTCGCAGCAGTCCGCTCTGCGAAAGGTGGTTATTCTGGCTTTTGACAGATGGTCACATTAATGTGACCATCTGTCACAAAAGTCCAGTCAAATGCTTTTCAAAGTATGACTTGTTGCTTTATATTGATGAAAATTCATTCTTTGAAAGTCATTAGATTAGATCTTCTGTGTATATCGGAAGTAAATCTTCCTCTTGAGTACATTGAGTTGATTTTATTTTTTTTTTCCTCAGTCTTTTTATTTTTAATTTCCCTTTGTAAAAGGATTCTGCTACACTAATAAACGCCTTACTGAAATTTTCTTTGAATTGAGAAAACCAGGTTTTTATACTCTTTTTCTATTCATGTTCGATAACTCATAGACCTTTCCTTGTTGAAGTTGCATAGGTAATACCATGCTTCATCGAGACTCACAGTGGATTTTCATTTATCTCATGCTGTTTAGTTTGAGATAAATTCGTATGTTTTGCTCTGGAGCTGCATGCTTCAATTAAAGCTGTTGAACCTTTTTTTTTTTAACTTTTTTAAATTTAAACCTTAGTATAGTAATTAATTTATTGTTTCTACAGGCATAGAGCAATAAATTAATTAAATATTATTTTTAAACAATAAATTAGTAACATTATTATTAATTAAACATTATTACAATAAATAAATTATACTTATTATCTTGAGACTTTGCAATTGATTTCCGCCTTGGCGTATTTGCGCTTGCGACCAACGGTTTAACTTAAGAAGCATTAGAGATGGTACGTAGTTTTTCGGGTATTCTCTTCGAGGTTATTCATTTCATATAGAAGTTATAATTTTCTTCTTTTAGCTTTCCAATTAATAATATTGCTGATTTTTCATTTATTAATTTTAATGTTATTCATTTCACATTTTTTAATTGTGGAATAGGTACATGTCTCTCTGGAAAGCGCAAAAACGTATTGTTCAATCTACAACTTCTAGTAAACGTTGTAGTAATTGTTGAAGAAAAATTGTTGTATTTCTTTTTCAGCATGAAAAATCTAAAGCGAAGGTATGCCGGAAAATTAAGAATACATGATTAGGTCCATTTAACATTGAGTAAATGGGTCCTTCGGCGAGATCGGTAATTTGGAGAGAAATGGGCAAAAATCGCAAAATTTGGCGATCATTTGGCAACATTTTAGTGCGGTCGCTGTATCACCGTAATATGTAACGAAATTTAATGCATGTAATTGACCACTATGTTAGCTGTAACCGTAATTCCACCCTCGTATTAATTTCCAGTAATTTCGAGAAGCATGAAATACTAGAAATATCTCGGCGGCCGATTGAAATCTATTTAAGGCCAAAGAAAGAGCATCTGCTGTCAGTTGCTTAGTTATTGTTGTTGCGAGTTGTTAGTTGCACATGAGCTGAGATATCGGAGTTTTCTTTTTAGATGAGCTTTGCATTGCGTTGTATTTATCGTTCTTAATAATCTGATGCGTAACTACTGATTATACTCAGTGATACTGTGAAGTCCTGTAGAACTATTTCTGTGGAAAATTTCAGAAATTTGAAGTGCTTATTTTGATAAATAAATTTTTATTAACCTATCATCTGACCTGCGTGCAATCAATCTGTAACGATCCCGTACGCGCGCAACTGTATATAAAAGCAGCATACGATATAATAGATTTTAAATAAACTTCGGCTAGAAATTTCAATTCCAAAATATTTGCCCTTTTTGAATTTTTCATCAAAACTTTGTAAAACTGTGTAAATAACTATTTGTATATACTGAAACGGATATTCTCTTACATACTGTTACGTTTTTATTTCACGTGCGGGTCGTGGATTTGGAGTGAATAACGACGATACTTAATGAAGAATAGAAACACAATTTATAAGACATTATTATTCAAGACAGCTCCAAAAACACTTTTACAGTCGTCGAAGAACTACTATAACACGCTGAAACAATCAGCAACACAGCCTTCAGGTTATAAGGGTAGAACGGTTAACACAGCTTCACGACAAAGCACTAGAGTATTGCTCCCGACTCGGTTCCGTCGTTCTCGGAACTCAACTTACTCTCCAGACTCTTCACGCCACAACTGGCAATGCACTCGACAATACACTAGAGTACAGCTCACGACTCGATTCAATCCTTCCCGCAGTCAACACATTCTACGATAAAACTCGACGATGCACTAACTAGCGATACGCCAAGAGACTCCCTCGATCCTCTCGACGACCAACACGGCACTAGACTTCGACACACTCGCTCTTAACTGACTCGACTAGGCTCTCACTGACTGACTATCAACTCGATAGACTAAGCGCTGACTGACCCTCCGCGTACCAGCAGGGCTTATATATCTTTTGGCTTGTGTGTTTGAGGACATTCTGTATTAAACCAGTAAGAATTCGTTTCAGGAGGTTCTCCATTCGTCTACGGCATATCGCCAGTTTTGTCTCTAAAAGGGCGATTTCTCGCCAAATGTGACAACCCTGCCTTCCATTGCCATTTTCTGGCAACCCTAAATCTACATTGCTGGGAAGCTATCTTACCGCGGCTAGACATTTCGTAACAATACTTACTAATACCTAAATTTCATTTCAGGTATTATGGAAAATTTTAACTAATTTATTCGCGAAAGCCGTAAGTTTCTAGATCTTACTGAGAAATATTAATTGAAGAATTTTATTTTCATTAATTTAAAATGATGTAATTTGTTCGTATTAAAAACTAAACAGGTAGATAAATCACTTAAGATTGTCTTGCCATTTCACACTCGAGAGGCGAAGTAAATAAACTTCACATTTTTCATTTATTGACGACAGAGTAGGAGGAATTAATTTTTTATTTGTATGTATTACGATTTATGGGAAAATATTTAAACGAAACTGTTATATTCTGAAACTGAAGCAAAACAAAGAATTTAAATCTTTAAATAAACTACAACTGATATTTATTTAGTATTCAGTTTTAATACTTGGTTTATTAATTATTATAACATGACAGTGAGACATTTATCGATGTAATATATCGTATATGAAACATTAGTCGGAGCTCAGACGACATAATCTTAAGTGAGACAAGATAATCTGAAATAAAACGAATTGGGTTCTAATAATCGGTGCACAATTTACAAAAAACGATGAAAGGAATTTTATTTGCGCAAGTATTTATTAGAAATCCTTATCTATACTATTAAAATCTATGCGCGTCTGTCTGCCTGCTTGTTTATGGTATTATCTCCTCCGGAACGACGGAGAATTGGGTTTCGAGAGAGATACCCCCGGATTCTGAAAATTCGTGGAAAACCATTTGGACCATTCTCATCTTCGTATAACTTTAATCAGCTGGAATATTTATTAAAGACTCCAAAAACGCTAATTTTCACACTCATTTTTCCATGTGGCAACAGTCTCGCGCTTTGGAGAGAAAACAATCTGCTTTATTTCGAAAAGTGTGGCCATTGCTCGCCTTCATATCGTATAGAGTTTGTTAATAAAAAATTGTTAAGTTTTACAAAATATCAAATAATAAAACATAAAAAAAAATATGAAAGGTTTCAGATTTTAAACTACCTCCAAAGAGGCGTTTTTTTAACGTTTTGCGCGTTACCTTTATTTATTACATATCATGTTCTATGTACTCATGATTAAATTCAGTTCAACAGCAATATCGCAAAATAATTTTAAATTGAGCATATTTTGAGAATTTCCGATACACATTCTCACGCGCTGGAGATAAATATGTTTCTTCTGCACAACGTTCCCATTCTTGCTTTGAAATCCTTGAGTTTATTAATCAAAAATTCGTTAACATTTTACAAAATATGAAATAGATAATAAAACAAATTCCAAATTCGGTCTTCCAGTGCGCATATTCGGATGGAAACGTACGTTATTCAAAATGGTTCGGTAAAAACCGACGAAACTAGTCCTGTGACAATTTGCAAATATAACTGTGATTTTTGTTCTTTGACGAAATTAATGCTTAATAATATTAAGTTACATACCGCCCATCCGGTATGGCGGTTAGCGACGCTGACTGCCGTATCGAAGAGCCCGGGCTCGATTCCCGCAAAAGGCATGGATGTCTGTAAGCGTAAATGTCTGAGCGGCATAGTGGCACCTAAATATGTGCGAACCAAAAGTCCTCTCGAGACACTCGGACGTGAACTCTCCAGGGTATTCTGCTTCAAAACTGGGGGCTGATCTGAGCAAAGTCGTACTGCCACCTGTGTGGTGCCCAAAGCTCTTGCCAACGACAGAAGCAATCTTGCCTCCTTGCCACAATGAATTTTGTGGGCTTGCTCTGATATTAGACAAGGAAGGTTAATCACAACAACAATAAGAATTAAATTATATCAGTTCTTGAAAATGTACTTATTTTATGATATTTGTAGAGTCTTTAAGTTGTTTTGAAGCAGGAGAGCACGAAATATCAGCAATGACGTCGCTGGGACTCGAACCTGGAACTCTGGAATACGCGCCGAGTGTGCTAACCGTCACACCACGAAGACATGCAGAAAAGAGGAAGAAAATACCTTATATACTCCTCCTTTTAAAGGTGGACTGGGAATTAGAGGACCGAGTCGCCAAATCATGATGATGAAGAACGCTCATCCACCACCTTTTAGTTCGGGCGGCACTGTAGAGACATTAAAAATTTTTTGGAGCACTCAAACTGAAGAACGTGCAGTGCCTTCACTGGGACTTAAAAGCTGGACTTCTCGAATACGCGCCGAATGCGCTATTCGTTACACCACAAAGGCATGCAGAAAGGAGGGAGAAAATACCTTATATAATTTTTAAATGATAAATAAAAACACTAATGTTTAAATTCTTTCGCATTAGATTTATATATCACACTTCAGTTTAAGAAGCTTGTAAACTAATGAAAGACGTTTGGAAATTAAAAAGTTTGTGAGCATTTTCTTTGAAGTTTATATTTTTTACAGAACGAAATTTTGTACAAATATTAAACTGTTACTGCATAATGAAAAATATAACGCTTATGATCATGAAAGTGCATTACATTAAAATTCTAAGAATTTTATATTTAATAAATAAATTTCTGCGATAGATAAAAAAATTTCCCTTTGCAATTTTTAGATTAACTTTTGACAGTGGATTCTTCCAACTCTCAAACTTGAACACAATTCCTTTAACAAAACTAGCTTTCCCCGCACTTAATAACGCGTGATATTCCTCACTCGCAAATTTTCCTCTCGCCTGGAATGGCTCATCCAATATTCAGAACGATGACACTGCATAATCGGCAAATATATCAAATGAAATATGCATTATAGTTGTAGTCAGAATGTCCACTCTTGACGCCTGATGATGAATGAGAAACAAACCCACCCTCAGCTTCTGTTCACAAACAATTTATCATCATTTCCAGTTCCAGACTTCTGTCGAGAATTAAAGACTCTTTAATTTCTTTCATTCTTATTCCGGGTGAAAGTTTATTTCAACTAAACGTGCTCTGCAAGTTGAACACTAACAGTTGAAAGAGCGGATCAAGCGTGTGTAATGTTTCATCCTCTGTGTGTAGGGCTATTAATAACTTCAGAGATTAAAGTTCGGGATAAACATTAAAATTTGTGGGGGTAATCCAGTGGCGTTTTATGTGATGAGTTTCTAGTCTTGTTCCTGAACATGCCAAAATATGGAATTCAAATATTCATACATGTAATGGCTTCCTTTATATTCGCGAGTTTATTATGTTAACGGACAGAAAAAAGTTATTTTTCATGCGTTAATGGGAGACAATTTGTTCGCTGTAAGGAGGCTGAAAATGCCGATATTCTGTCAACTAATTTATGATGTCCAGTGAAGTTGGTGATTCACCAAAGACAAGGTATGTTTCGTTCTATATGTGTTACCGGGAATGTAGGAAGTGCCGGCATTTTATAGAAGGCCTAAGCATTTTCCAGAATGCCTGGCGCTTTTAGGCAAAGTGTGAAATATGAGAATTATTAGATACTTTAACTAGGTATTGTATATAATACCTAGGCATTCTATAGAATGACACATGCGCTTTAGGCAAGTAAGGAAAAAAGGTGCTGATAAGCTAAAGGTGCTTTCTGAAAAATACAATTATTATTTTGAAAAAATAATGAGACTGCTATTAAAAAACATTCATTCTAAATAAGTAAATAAAAAATGGCAAAACATATTGTTGCGAAAAAGTTCGGCGGTTGCGCCTGTATGTAAGCTTTCCGGCATAGCACTAGGGTTGCCATAAAATAGTGTATGGGAGGGTTGCCAGATTGGCGACTTTATCGCCCATTTGGCGACCAAATTGGCGATATCTCATGGTCCAATCGGATAGCTTCTAGAATAACTTCCTGTCGAGATATTTCTCGAAACGTGTGGAACCTAAGAAAAAGCTATATAAACTCCTGCGTTTCTGAGAGCCGGCATTGTGAGAATAGCTGCTTACTGTGAGTGTTAAGCTACGCGAGAGTTTTGTGAACGGAAAGCGATCGAGATAGTGCTTTGCCGTGAAGCTACCTTTACAGTATAGCTTGACAGTGTATTGGTGATTGTTCCACGGTTTTTATTATAAGTTTAGCGTTGCCGGGAAGCTACCTTTAGCCTGAAGCTGTGTTGCTGATTGTTTCAGCGTATTTATTGTAGATTTTCGACGCTTTTAAAGGTAATTTTGGAACTGTGCTGTAAATAGTGATTCTTGTAAATAAATTGTGCTTTTTATTGTTCTGCATAGTGTTTTCATCGGATATTCTCAAATCCACGAACCCGTATAACGCAACAATATGTCACTCGTACCGCAAAACTGTAATCAGGAGCCGTAAGCAAAATTAAAAGCAAATAAAAAATAAAAATATGTAAATAAATAAAAAAAAATGAAAACTTTCAAATTTTATACTACGCTCGAAGAGGCATTTTCTTTAATGTTTTGTATGTTACCTTTATTTATTAAATATCATGTTCTTCGCACTTAAATCATACACTTTGAGGATCCTTGAATCTTTGCAATGACTTGAAAAATGTGTTTTTGATTGATGTTTTAAATGCAAACTGTTGTGATTGGAAGCTAGACTTAGTCTTGCGGATCCTTCTAGTCAAATGGAGAGTTATTGCTAAGTCTTAAACAACTCACGAAACACAGAAGAAGATTTGAATAATCTCTTCTATTTAGTCTTAATATACTAGAAGAAGCACAGCAAGTACTGCAGACAAAACTTCCAATATTTGTGGATATTTAAATTAAACCAATTAAATAAATTAGTTGATAATGTAGTCTAATACTCGCATTAAACCGACTAGGCCCAGATATTATATTGGCGCCTGTATAAAACATCGGCTATCAAGAATGCTAAAGCCGGAATGTAAATTTTCATCACAGATGGTGAAAATAAGATAACACCAAGATACGACTGCCAGAAGTCCTTATGTAAAGATTCAGAACTCAAAGATACACAAAGCTAATTTGCATGCTGCTGTGGAAGACGGAAAAGGAAAGTTATAATAAAGTTTTAAATCATAATTACTGGTTAATTAACGTAAGGTACTTTACAATCATGCTTAATTATTTTAAGAACTGGTTATTTATCTTTATTTGACTTATATGATAGCTTTCTTTGGTGTAACAAAGTTCTTTCTAACAAACCTATACTTAAATTAGTCGAATGAATATAGTCTTTAATGTAATTTCAAATAAAAGTATGCTCAAGTTAATCAAAGAAATTGAATATTAATTTTGATTTCAAATAAAATCCGGCATAAAATAGATGAAAGTGAACAGACCAAATGTTACTTCATTTTAGTACTTAGCAACATATTTTCTTCACACTTGCCACGAGATGTACAGAATAACTTTATTTTGATAATAAAAATAGATAAAAAAATCTGAAAGGTTTCAGATTTTAACGTTTTGTTAAATATCATATTCTTTGCACTTAAACCACAAAATTCAGCTCAACAGCAATATCGCAAAATAATTTTAAAATGAGTCTATCTTTAGAATTTTCCGATACACAGTTCCGCGCCCTTTAGATAAAAAGGTTTTTCCCCTCCCCCGTAGGGTGTTGCTAATGCTCGCTTTTTAAATCGTTTGTTTGATTTGTTCATGAAACATTCGCTAAAGTTTTACAAAATATGAAATAAATAATAAAACAAATTCCAAATTTGGGATTCTAGATGCGCCTGTTCGGATGGAAACGTACGTTATTCAAAATTGGATGGCACTACGTACCGTTTATCACATTTGGAGAAGTATACATACATTTATACACATTCTTCATTACTTAATTTCTTTAAATATAATACAGCTCTGCAAGATTTGGTGGCAACAGTTTGAAAAGTGATTCAGACTTTTAAAGTTTCCTACGCAAAATCGCGAAACGAAAACAATAGTCCTTCAAGGACAAAGCCCCTTTGGATTAAAAAGAAATTCAAAACTACTGTTCATTGACTTTCGAAAAACATTTAGTCTTTTGCATTAAAAAAGCAAAGCGAAACATAAAGAGACGAATTACGATTTTCACAGCGGGAAATAATAAACATTAACAGTGCCCTCACAGAGATTCTAAGCACAGGTATTCCAGTTACTAGCAGCATGGGCCAATCACTTAAACTACGAGCGGACACAGGAAAATTGTGATAAAACTTTATATTCTTCCCTTCCCTAAAAGAGAGATTGAGGTAAGCCACGAGGCGTAGTCTAAAAAATAAAAGTTGTGACGATTATTGTCGAACAAATTCTTTCCATAGCAGAGATCATGGTCTTTCTTTCTAAGCAGAAAATAAGAATTTTCAACTATTCCCTTGCCGAGATTCGAACCACGTTTCTGCTAATTGTTATCTCGATGTACTAACTCCTTCCGTCACCTTTAATGTTGTCATGATCCTAGACCTTTCAATCATTCCTAAAGTCTTGACCAATTCAACTATGTCGGTTCGTTTCCATCAACTTATGAATATTATTTGTCAACTCCATTCGTGGAAAGATAAAATGGCACACTCACGCTTGTTTAACAATAACAAAATAAATTATATTTTTATTCCTGAAATGCAAATTACTTTGTGAAAAGTATTTTTTTGTAATTACATCAAACGCGCAACTAATACATTTTACCTTCTTGTTAGACGTAAAATCAAAGAAAAAAAATGAGTTCTTCCACGCGGGCGTGCCGTCCCCCTGCCATCAACCACGCTTTTTTCTCCCTGTTGCCAGGTTTTCCCTCTCTACTTTCATATATAGGTCGTTGGCTTAACCGTTCTTCCGGCAGGGCTGTGTCGATAACTTCGGCCTTTTGATCATGCATGTGGGTAGTTAGGCTTAGAGCTTCCAGGCGGTTTCAAAAAGAGCCACACAGTGAATATTCAGGAACGTTCTTTCCGGCCAATCCTTAAAGTCACATAATTAGACGTTCCACTGGATCAGAGGCCATGTGCAAAGGACAAAGAGGACATTTTGCTTCTGAAGATAACTGCTCGCTCAGTGGACTAGAGTTCCCGAAGAGCGGCATTAGACAATATTATGGTAAAGACGTTAATCTTATGATTTTGTTTGTTGATAGTTTTTGCTGTACTTTAATTCAGAAATAAAAACTTTCCGACTTTTACTCAGCAATCCTGATTTTCCGGGTCCTGATTATGATGTTGTGCATGGCTTGGAATTTTTGCTGTTCGATTCCAGAAAG
Source organism: Stegodyphus mimosarum (assembly GCA_000611955.2). Taxonomy (NCBI): domain Eukaryota; kingdom Metazoa; phylum Arthropoda; class Arachnida; order Araneae; family Eresidae; genus Stegodyphus; species Stegodyphus mimosarum. The sequence continues at coordinate 36,320 of KK120111.1, forward strand.
ACATGCTTGGATTATTTCTGAGACTTTTATTTAACATCTAGACTAACTCTGATAACATCGTTACATATTGCTAAGGATTTTGCATGTATGCAAATAACTTAACTGAAATTATATGTGAAACTATAGCATTTTTTTTTTGTGTGATATAGTATCAAATGCTTCACGAACTTCTGGCAGAAGAATAACATTACAGGGGGCAAGCCTATTTGACATTGAGTAAATGACTATCTCGTTAAACTGGCGAGATATTTACTGCCAATCTGGCGATGCTTTTTGCGACTAATTGCCCAAAGTTACCAAATGTGCTAAATATTTGGCGACAATTTGGTCCGGTTCCTGTGTAAGTGTAACTGGTATTGTTGTTGTTGTTACTTATCCTCACTTGTTTGATAGTAACATCAGCCCAAGCCCACGAAATTCCTCGTGGCAAGGAGCGTTAGTTTTAAGCATGTCGTTGGCAACATGCTTGAGCACCTTGCAGGTGGCAGTGCGATTTAGCTCAGTTCCGCCCCCAATTTTGAGGGAGAGTAACTCGGGGGGGACGGGTTCGAGAGTCCTCTACTCCTCTCCCCTTCCACGAACCACACGAGAGGACTTTCGGCTCGCTGCATATTTAAAGTGCCGCCATGCCGCACCGACACTACATTTACAAACATCCATGCCTCCTTTAGGATTCAAACCCGGACTCTTCGGCACAGTAGTCAGTGATGCTAAACAATATACCGTTTGGGGCGGCATGATTGGTATTGTGATTGACTAAATGTAATTCATTCCTATATGTAACTGTAACCTTATCCGCCCCTCATATTCCTTCCAGTAATTTCGAGACGGTACTACAGATTTCTCGATGGCCGGAGGAAAACTATATAAGACCGGAGAGAGCATAAGCTCTCAGTTTTCCTTAGTTCTTTAATTCAGAGTGGGCTCGGAGTATTGAGAAATCTTCGAAGGAACTTCGCTCTTTTGATGCGTTTTGGATTGCGCGGTGTTTAACGTTATTAGTAACTTGAAGTTTAACTACTAGTTCTACTTATTGATACTGGGAAGAGCTATAATAATATTTCTGCGAAAGGTTCCAGAACTGTTAGGTGTTCTCTTTGGTAAATGAATTTTATCATGCTACACCGGCTTTGTATGCATCCAATCTATCACAAACCTATACACGCGCATCAATTTTTAAGGTGAAAAATATCTCTGATGACATCATTATGTATTAAAAATTGTATGTATTCGTAAGGTTTATCCTAATTTTATTAACAGTTATTTTATGCATCTTTCCTATCTTTCTAGTTTCAGCTTACAATTTCCTACCACAATGTAATTTCAGAAACGTGGTTAAGGCAAATGAGTAAAGAGTAGTATTTAAATCGATGTTTCACCGACTTCGAGAGAGAGCCTCAGTTTCTGACTAGCGCGCGTTTGCCTTTTGGCTACGTCTCTCTAAGCTATTCCTACGCTCGGCCATAATTTAGGCCCTTGTTTGGCTTCGCCGACTTAATTAAGATTTAGGAGCCAACTACTTAGAATCTTGATAGCTTCGGCTATATCTTCAGTTAGCTAAGCTTAGTTAAATTTAATTTCCTATTTATTTGAGTTTAAGCCCAAGTGGAGGCTTTGTTGTACGTTCCGAGTGAGGAACTGATTGTATCATATTTATTCTGCGAAATAAAGGGTAGTTAACCCTTCGTAATTCTTACATCTCTCGTAATTCTTACATTAGTTAATTCTTACATTCGTAATCTCGTAATTCTTCGTAATTCTCGTAATTCTTACATTCGTAATTCTTACATTAGTTACTAATTAAGAAACCCTGAATTTTTGAAGTTAATTTACGCTCAACAGCTGTGTGCTGAAAGCACTTTCTCAATCTCTGAAATATTCTTTTCAAGTTTTAAATAATTTATTCACACGCTTAAGCAATTATTCGCTTATAAGTGTTTGTGGGATTCACACTGAATTAAATAAGAACACTGAATTAAATAAGTAAAACCCCACATATTCTATAAATATAAAGACAAGAATATCTCGTCTATTAAATTGTAACATTTTTCTGGTATATTTCTCTTGAAAATTATTATTAAAAGTAATTAATTTATATATTCCTTTCTTACTGAACAGATGTTTTAGCACTATATTAAGGTTCTAATAAATTACTTGTAGAATAAAACTAAATAATATCAGAGTTCTATTAAATTATATGAGTAAAGTTTTAATTAAAATGGTTATTAATAATTCAAAGTTGTGTAATTGCTTACACATATTAAACAACATTTGTTGCTTTGTAATCTTATTATATTTTTTAGGAAACACGACGCACAGCTTTAGGAAATATTCTATTACTTCAGAATTTCTTAAAAATGTTATCTCCGATGTATATGATTCTTTAACGTATTCTAAAAATTTAGCTTTTCTTTCAAAGCATGTGTAATTTAATATGAGCTTAAAATGTAAAGTTTTCCTTTTTCTCCAGAATGTGTTGCATAAGATACCTTATAATTTCTATTTCATTTTATGGAATAAAAAATACCATTGTCATTCGAGAAAGCATACTTTTTGTAGTTCCGAACTAGTATAATAGATAATTGACTAATTAGTGTTTCAGAAACTGAGTTTCTGAAGCACAGTGTAAGATTTTGTTATGTGAATTAAAAAATGGTAACTTCTCAAATTTTTAGAAAGTGCTTAATTAATTTCTTGTTTTTTTCTGATTCGAACGACTTGCATTAAAGCTTTTCGCGACATGCATATGTTCTATTTCGTTAATTAGGGATTAGTTACTAATTAAGAAACCCTGAATTTTTGAAGTTAATTTACGCTCAACAGCTGTGTGCTGAAAGCACTTTCTCAATCTCTGAAATATTCTTTTCAAGTTTTAAATAATTTATTGTAGTAAATCAAGATTAAAACCTGTATTAAGCAAAATTGTTTCCGAATTAATTGCAATAAAATTATTTAAGTTCAACAAAGTTTCTCTAATTCTCACATAGAGTTTTCATTATTAAAAATTCTCATGTTGACACCACATGATTTCTTTGTACTGCCCTGTAAATTATAAGTATTTTTGCTGCATTTCGATTAAACTTCATTAGAGATATATTTATCATAAAATTCAGTTCTCACTTCGCCACAATTCAAAAATACATAAAAAAACTTAAGGCATTCGATAAGAATTGAAAAATATAGGAAGACATTAAACACCAAATAAATTTAAAACAGAGAAAAAAAAAGTTTTTTGCAATTAAAACTAAAATTTCTGCGCAAAAACAAGCAATTCGGTCATTGGGCAAGAAGGCATATTTTTCGGTGCACAAAACTGAAAGTTTACTGTTGGTTCCATTCGACAAAAAGACACTGAAGGTGCAGAAACTGAATTAATTCACTGTTCCGGCTATCTTATGTGAACAAATATGGCTGCTCTATTAGGCTTAGCCGTACTTGAACAATTATTAAATTGTTAATAATTTGCATGCAATAGTTGTAGAATTAACTAAAGGCATAAAATCCTTAACCAGAACATAAGAATAACATAATTCAATCACATTTAAAGCAAAAAATGCATAATTTATAAGTTATAAGAATAAAAAAAACTTAGCTTCCTGAGCTGGGTAACAGAGTGGGTATATATGTATATATATATGCGTATATATATGTTTGGTGCGGCCGATTTGAAACAAAAATGGAGTTGCTCAACAACATATTATTTGTTCACACAACGTTCTGAGACTACTCGTTTTTGAGTTATGCGAGATACGTATATATGTACGCACAGACGTCATGAAAAAAATCTTTTTTGAATCCATTTTAAAACCTATTTATAACCCGTTTTGGGGAAAAAAACCCTTTATTCTGTCCTTGCGTACAAATGTCAAGGAAAAACCTCGTTAAATTGCATTCGTTTGCAGTCAAAATGGATATTTCCATTGAAATATGATACCTGAACATTTCCCGATTACAATACTTCTTTTACTTCGTACAAGGAAGTAAAAAATAAAACATTTAGGGGAGGGTCATTTATCAGAATTTTAAATTTGATATTATGTCTTATTTGATTTGTAATCATTTGTAGCGTAAATACTTATTCCCTAATTTCCAAGAGGGTTGCTGATACTTAAACCAATTTTTATTAGAATCTCTACTATTAATTCCCCTTTCCTTTATTC
>KK120111.1:40534-72355 GCA_000611955.2 Stegodyphus mimosarum
TGCTGTGGTGAATAGGAAACGGGAACAAAATTTGTAAAGCGTAATAACAAAGACCTAAATGTTAACATGATGTTTAAAAAACTATTTAAGTTCAGAAGACGGCTGACGTCAAACCGTTTAGAAATAGCTGAAACTATGAGCCTACAAAATATCATACAAGCTCATACTGAGCAAACTGCACTAAATAATTAATTACGAGATTTAAGTAACATTCACAACTGAAGAATTCTTAAATTAGCGACGTTTAATACTTGAGAATTTATGACATAATTGTAATACATTAGAAGTGCATGTATATGAATATTGTCTAGTATAAATATAATTGATAAGTAAGTTTCCGATTTAAGTTAGTCTTCTGAAGATTTGGTTTTCCTTCTGTAATTATAGCAAAGCCTTAAGGACCATCTGTTTAAGCCGAGGGTTGCCTTCGTGGAGGACTTTCTAAGCGAAACTTATACGCTTTACACATGGGAAAAACTATGAAAACGTCCATGTAATCAGACCGCTCGCCGGAATTCGAACCTCGGACTGAACTACCAGTGCTCAGCGACTTGGCCACTCTACCGTTGATGGGCAGAATTTCGAGGTCTATGACTTCGTAATAACGTACTGTGAGTTCTCTTAGATTTCCCATGTATATTGGTTTTTGAATAAAATCTTTCTGCAGTGGATTTCTGCTTCGATGTTTTAAATAAAAGTGATTATGTTTTAGTAATGTTTTAGTATGTTTTAGTAATGTTTTATTTTAATGCAAAATAAAAACACGGAAAAAATATTTGATATTTCACAAATATTTAACGTTGTAAATTAAATTTATATATAATATGAATTTATTTTTATGGTAATAAGTATTAATAAAGATTAAGAGTATTGATACATTTTTCAACATCATTTACTACAATAAAAAATCAAAGAATGCAAAAATACCTCCACAGTTTATAAAATATCGCTTTACCAATCTATCTAGTTTTACGTATGTATAATAGAATTAAATGCTACTTATCTTGAAATAAATTGCTGAAATAACTCGAGTTCAGTTGAAGGTGTTAAGCTTCTTTATGTAAAACATTTTATTCAACCAAGCATTTGCACTGCAACCCATTGGAGCAGAGGGATCTTATCCTTTATAAGGGGAAGTATATAAGGTATTTCTCCCGCCTTCTTCGCATACCTTTGTGGTGCAGTGAGTGGTAGAGTGATTTAAGAGATTCACATGTCTTAGCTTAACGTCTGGAGTACCAGAAAAATAATGAAAAATCAACAGCTAAGTAAATGCCCAAATTGACGTCATTTTCATTTAGATACATATACACGTTTTGAGGGCATTTGAGCTAACGCCGCTTTGTCCAGCTCAAGTGCTCTCAAATCCCTAAAAGTTCTAAAAAAGTTTAAAAACATCATATCTTTAGAATTTCCGAAACACAGTCTTGTGCGCTCGTGATAAAAATGTTTTATTCCCTGCAGTGGTGCCGTTACTGGGTTTGAAAGATTCGAGTTTACAAAACATGAAATAGACAATAAAACAGATTCCAGGCTTCCAGGTGCCCATGTTCGAGTGGAGGACTACGCTATTCAAAATTCGGTAACTCTCTGTACTGTTGTTTTTTTATAAAGTGAGAACCATATATACATTCATGCGGATTCTTTATTATTTAGTTTCTTTAAATATATTGGTGACAACAGTTTGAAAAGTGATGCATCGCCTTTAGATTCGACACGAAATGTTCTTTCCAGACAAAAATATCAGTCTTTATTGCCAAATCTCTCAGATTACATAACTGGTTAGAAACAAAACAATTAACCAAATAAGTAGAAAATAATCTGAAAACTTTCAAATTTTATGTTACGCCTAAACGGGTGTTTTTTACTTTCTTGTACGAAGTAAAGGAAGTATTTAAATCGCGAAAATTTTCGGGTGTTATATTTCAACGAAAATATCCATTTTGACCTCTGACGAATGCAATTCAACGACATTTCTGCTTGGCATCTATGCGTAAGGACAGGATAAAGGACTCTTTCTCCCAAAATGGTTTGCAAAAGGATTTAAAATGGATTCAGAAAAGATTTTTTCGGGACGACTGAATGTATTTACGTATTTTACATAACTCAAAAACAAGTACCCTCAGAATGGTAAAATCTTGTATTAGGAAGGACTATTATAACATGCAGCTGTGCACCTCCCTTATTGGTTGCAATCGGCCTCACCAAAATTATACAAATATGTATATATACACTCATGGACAAAAAACTTAGCGCACCAAGAAGGAGTCGTCAAAATGAAACGAAATTTTACATACGTAATGACTACTTTGATATAAGTAAATGATAAGAAAATCAAGGAAAAAGGATAATTTATTTCAGAGAAAAAGGCAAAAGAACGGAGGAGTTAATACTCCGTTGGATCCCCTCTAGCGCGAATGCACGATGCGATACGATCGGGCATTGAGTCATACAAGTTCTCTGTGATGTCTTGAGACATTTCGTTCCGTATTTGCTGTAACCTTGCCTCTAGTTCGTTCAAACTCGTTGGATGCCCAACTCGTCGTCCCAAATGATCCCAGATATACTCGATTGGAGACAAATCTGGGGATCGGGCAGGCCAAGGAAGGGTAGTAACAGTGCGGAGACAGTCCTGTTACACCCTTGCCGTATGAGGCAGAGCATTGTCTTGTTGAAAAATGGCTCCTGGGAGCCGTTGCATGAGTGGCAACACATGTGGTTGCAGGATTTCATGAACATATCGCTGGACTGTCTTGGTGCCACGGAACAATACTAGGGGTGACCGTGTATTGTAAGCAATGGCACCCCATACCATCACACCAGCTGTGGGAGCGATGTGTCGTTGTACAGCAAAGGCAGGATTGAGGCGTTCACTACGGGCTCTCCACACACGAACACGATTGTCATCACTGCTGAGATCGAATCTGGATTCGTAGCTAAAGACGCCCTGATTCCATTCCGCTGCAGTCCAGTTTCCTCGTGGTCGACACCACTCCAAACGAAGGCGTCGATGGGTGGGCATCAAGTGCAGCACACGTAATGGCCGCCGCGATACCAGATGTCCTTCAACGAGGCGCCTTGCGATGGTTCGAGAAGACACAGGGGCCCCTAGTGAAGGTGCTACCTGTGCCTGGAGGGCGGCCGATGAAGCAGTTGGCTGTACGCGTGCATTTCTTACGACGTGGCGGTCATCTCGACGACTGGTCTGTCGAGGGCGTACTGAGCCTGATCTTCGTGTATATGACATCTCTCGGGTCCACTGGTCCCAACACCTCCTCACAACACAATCAAAGCGGCCTAATTGACGAGCTACTCGCCTAGCTGACCACCTAGATTCCATCATCCCGACGATTCTCCCCCTCTCAAACTGCGATAACTGCTCATATTGTCTTCAAACACGGCGTTATGGCATGTCTACCTCAGCTCTTCCTTTGTAAATGATTCAGCACACTCAAACAAGCTTTGGTTACATGTTTTACACTCCACAGAGTACGACGTTCAACGCCCTCTACCGGCTATAAGTAATGCGCAATCACGCTGCATTTCTAATCATTTGCATATCTCCACGACATGTACCTTCATTGCAAGTTTCGTTACGATCCCGCAATTATTTCTTGGTGCGCTAATTTTTTTGTCCATGAGTGTACATATATATGTTTACTAGGCCCTGTGAGCTCAATTTTTTTAAAAAAATTATATGTTCGTAAATTGTGCCTTTTTTGTTTCAAAATGATTTAATTATGTGATTCTTAACTTTCGGTTAATGTTTTTATGCCTTTAACTAATATGCATGCAATAGTTGTAGAATTACCAACAGTATAAAAGTTGTGTAAGTGGTGTTAAGCCTGATTTCAATACCAAAGCAGCCATATTTGTTACATTTGAAACTTAGCAGAATAGTGAATTAAGTCAGTTTTTGCCCTTCCAGTGTCTTTTTGTCGAGTGAGAAGAAACGAAAATCTTCAGTTTCGTGCACCGAAAAATCTGCTATTTTGCCCATCTCGCCTTTTTAAGTAGGGGAAAATGTAAGGATTTATCGTATTCCTGCATTTAGCACAACCAAATGACAGTTAAGGGAGCAATGATTCAAATGTCGTCGAAGGTACAACCGACAACTTCCTGTTTTATACTTCCTGTTTCCCGAAACCTATTAACTCTACAATCTTACATAGCCGCATTCATGAAAGCTACTTCAAGCATAGCAAACAAAATCCCTTTATATTTTCAAACATTAAACTGTTTTTTCTTCAGTATTTACACATTTGTATATTATTGCAAGTTATTTTCTGCCCCTTTTCTGCATGCCATTGTGGTTTAACTGTAGCACACTCGGTGCGTAATCGAAAGGCCCAGGTTCGAGTCTTGGAGATAGCATTGTTCATTTTTTGTGCTTCCCACTTCAGGAATCCTAATGAATCTACAGTGGCGCCCGAACTAAAAAGGTGCTGGATGATGATTCTCCACCACCAGGGTTCGGCGACTGGGTCTCCAAATCCCCAGTCACCCTTTAAGAAAGGGGTAGTATATAACATATTTTCTCCCTCCTTTCTGCGTGACGGTAGCACATTCGGCGCGTATTCGAGAGGTACAGGGTCGAGTCCAGGCGGGGGCATTGCTCAATTTTTGTGTTTACTTCAAAACTTCTAGTGACTTTACGCACTGATGTTACGATATTCAATTTGTAGACATTTTGCCTAAATGTAACTTGTGGAAAATCCTTGAATAGACGTGCTAGGGACTTAGCGCTATGTATAAGAAGAAACAGAACACTAAGCTGGATGTAAATACCCTTCTATTTAGAATTCGAAATAATTTAACAGAAGGCGAATCTTTTGCTTACAAAAATCAGCCAGCATTTATGGCGTAACTCAGAAGTAACTCTAATTCAAATTGAAAGTAATTTGCAAGTTGGCGAAAGGCTAGACAGAAATAAATAACGCAGTAGCTGGATTAGCCCAAACCGGCGTGACAAGGACTGTTTTCAAGGATAAATCAACCCTGAGGAAACATAGTAATGTGGCCTTCAGCAGCTGAACATGCTCTGATTGAACGATCTAAAACTTCCCTTTAAACGCTGTCTTTATCTGTCTCATTTGAATACGCGTGAACTAAATATTAGCATTCTGACAAGAAAACGGAAAGGAAGAATGACAGTAAAGGTATTTAATATTGTTGCGTGCGCACGGGTTCGTAATAGATTGAATGCGCAAGTCTAATAATAGGTTAATAAAAATTTATTTTTGTCAAAAGAAATATTTCAGAAGTCTGAAGTTTTCCACGGAAATATTCGTACAAATGTTCACAGTAACACACTATAAAGAGAACTTACACTTCAAACTGTTGACAACCTTAAATGCAACGCAATGCAAATCGCATCTAAAGAGAAAGCTAACACGGATATCTCAGTTCACGCTTAACTTAACAACGCGCACAAACAGTAACTAAGCAACTGAGAGCTGATGTTATCTCTTCGGCCTTAAATAGTTTTCAACCGGCCGCGATATATTTCCAGTACTTTCTGCTTCTCGAAATTACTGGAAATCAATACAAAGAGTGAAATTACGATTACAGCTAACATAGTGGTCAATTACATGTGTTCAATTTCAGTACATATATTACGGTGATTCAGGGTTTAGTCCAAGATGTCCCCACATGGTCGCCAAATTCGGCGACTTTTGGCGATTTCTTACCAAGTTTGGCGACAAAATAAGTCGACAAAACCGTGTCATCTTGGCGAGATATCGCCAAATTACCGAGATACGCATTTACTCAAAGTTAAATGCACTTGTCCCTGTATTCTCATTTTTCCGGCATACCTTCCTCTTAAAATTGCGTCGTGCACAGAGAAAAACAACAATTTTACTTATAATTCTATTAAAATTACCAATCTAAGCACAGAATTCGAAACAATATATAATAACTGGTTAGATAAAAATAAATAAATCCTTACATAACTTTTATGAAAATTCAACAGTATTTAGATTTTGAAATTTTGTCCCTTTTTTTAATAAAAGAATAGAATAATATCAAAGCTTCTCTTTTTACTAACATAACAATGAAGCACTGCAGAATTTCAGTCCTGATCTGCATTTACACACCACATATGATGCGGACTAATGGGAACATATTTTACGTTCACACACATTTTAAAGCTGAGAGGGGAACAAACGCTGAATCGCGTGGTATCAGAATTGGAAGCAGCATGTGATATATGCATTTTGTCACGCGCTTATTTGTTCCAAAGTTTCATGACAATAGCTTTTGCGTTACACGACACTCTACGTGTTAAAGACGCATAAACCTGAACGTGAAAACTAAGAAATCAATGAAAGAGCTTTGAGTAACCGCTAAACTACTGAGCCAAAAAAAATCTATTGAAAACGTTGTTGAAATTGGAAAAAGGGCTAAATACATTTTTCTTAAATTAATAAAAATATAAGATATAAACATTTAGAGAAAGTTAAATAGGAATACTAAAAACTCCTCTAAATTACTTCCGGAGATTTTGCAAAGATAGTAAAAGGTGTTCCAATAAGTATACGACTTTAAACCCAAATGATAATTATGTTAAAATGTTATCACTGTCACTGATTACTTCCTTGTATGAAGTCAAAATAAAGCATTATATCAGCTGAAACTTTTAGATGTCATATTTCAACGAAAATAACCATTTTGACCACCCTAGAATCCATTTAGACGATATTTTTGAGTGACATTTTTACTTAAGGGCAGAAAAGAGTATTATCTTTTCAAAAACGGATTGCAAAACGGTGTTAAAATGGATTCAGAAGGGATTTTTATAAGATGTCTGTACGTACGTAAATACGTATGTATCTCGCATAACTGAAATATTGTATGTGGGATTTCCTATAACATCTAGTTGTGCACCTCTCCTTTTTTGCTTCAGTCGGCTGCACCAAATATATATATACACATGCCTACACTCTTAGCCTCTTAAACAATCAACAGCAAATCCACGAGAAGTCCTTGCGTTTGAAAAACATCCACTGTACGAAATCGTTTTAGGCACGCAGTCATTATCGGATTAATGTCTTCCCAAAATGCTGTTACAGTAAGAAGATGCTGTTACAGTCATTGATGTGCGATGCTGTTTAATGATAAATAAAATTGTTGTAATAATTTGAGGATAATGATTTGGAAGACAAGTAAGTGGCCTCTGTAAGACAGTGCCATATCTCACACTGTCAGTGCCACGTTCGGCGTATGGTAAAACATTTTGGTGAAAGGATAATACTACAAAATGCAACATTTATTTGTCCTCCCATAAGTTGTTATTTAACTTCTTTAGATAAATTTTTGTGGTATTATTTGAAATCGGTGGGATATGTAAACAAAACAAAAAACCCTTGGACCATTTGCCAGGACTGTGGGTTCGGTGCATATTCTTGGCGAACATCTTCGTGAAGTAGTTAAAGTCCTGATCTTGAACAGGGAGCTGAATGCAGCTATGTTCTGTGGTAGAATACTGTGCAGTGGCGGCTCGTAATAAGCACTGTGGAACTGCAGCACCCCCTGTTTCCACTTATTACTATTTTCAATATTTAATATAATGAGCCCTTTTTTCTTTAATTCTTTCTTTATACTTCTACAATATATAATTCTTAAAGTTAATGTCAGTAGCCATCTTCCAGTTTATGAAAAAGGTACGAAAGTTTTTGTATGGAACTGCGCTTCACAAGGCTGTTCTGCGCAAGCGCGCACAGAAAGCAGCGCTCGAGCCATGGAGATAAAACAGCACTGTCGGTCTCGCAATGCCGAAATTCTGGAAACGTGATTATTTCTTACTCCGCGCGTGTGGTATTTGGCTGTTCTGCGCATGCGCTCTTTGGAAGGAGCGTACGAGGCTGAGAGGGAGAGAGCACTGTCGCATTTTCAGTGTCGAATCTAGAGTATCGTTGGGAGCTGGTTCTTTTTTTTTACTCCGCGTGTGCTGTGTTTAAAAATCATACACCATATTCTTGGTTAGATTATTTTTCAGCTATTCTATTTGATTCATTTTTTTTCGGTTCTTTTATTTTACAGAAAACTTTAACCATGTCCTTGCATCCTCAAGTAATAAATTCTGTAAGTGAAGTTTCGTTTTCATGCGCTGGCAATGCTTTCAATATAGAAAAATTTCCTCAGTTGTCATCCAGCGATCCAGGAGAAAATTATTGATTTCTTCGCGCAAATTAAAACAAGAAGAATGGATTTCATTTTTAAATGGGTAGGTAAAGCTTGAACTGTAACAATTTAAGTTAAAGTAATTAAGAAATGTTTAATTTTTCTTTTGTAAAATTTCATGGAAGTTTCAAAATAAATTTTCTTTTTATACATGTTTGTTTCCTTTTACACAAGTTTAAAACAAAGGTTAAATTTTTCTGGAACAGCTGCCCCACTAATTTTAGCTACGAGCCGCCACTGATACTGCGATTAAGCGGTGGAATTAACTATACGAAAGAAGGATTTAGAATCCTCTGTTATTAAACCACAATTATGTTACTTCCCAACTCGGGAGGGATACAGAAAATAAAGACCGCACTTGGGTCTAAAATGAACAATCAAATTAATTTAAACTAAAGCTAAATGAGAAATTAAGTAGTCGTTGCTCACAGAGCTATGAACGCGAGGTTGGCCTCTAAACTAAATGGTGCGTAGCAAGTTTTAACTAATACTGACGCACTTAGAATTACTTCAATAAGTAATAACGTAACAGCGCTACGGATTAGAATTTAAATACTAACTGGTCAGGCGAACGTTGAACAGAGTAACAGTGGTCTAAGACTAAAAACTCTCTCACACTGAGAGGTTTTAACCTCTCGCTTAAGTAGAACTTGGCTCCATTTCAAATTAGCATAAAGCTGAAACGCGCGCTTATTCTAACGGGAAGTTGAAATGAAAACAGACAGAAAAGGGAAAATTAAAATAAAACTTTGTTAGTTTAACTAAAACCTTACACATTAAGATTAAAAACCGAACGCAGCATTTGAGATATTAAGCCAAAGTTATCGTATACAGTCCCGAAAATTGTGTTCATCGAATTCGATGGTGTGCACTAAGTCCAGGTGCACTAAACACACATAAGTAATTACGAAACATAAATTCATGAAGTGTACTTTATAAGTAATATAAAAATTCCGATTGTACCTGAAAGATTATTCCATTTCATTTTAAAATCATATAATTCTTATTGGAATATCTTTCCAAAAAAAATGAAGAAGGGATTGAGTCAAAAAATTGTGAATGGAAAGTATTATATACTTAAGAAATGTACACATATAAGCTGAATAGTAGATTAAAAAAATACAGAAAACTGGAAATCTGAATAGAATGAATTTAAAATGATATGAAAGATTATATCTGAATGAATGTAAAAAAAGACTTCGATTCAAACTGTTAAATATTAAAAAACGTTAAATGCGCGTATAGAAAAGAGACTGGATTGAACAGCGTAAAAATGAACTTCAGAAAAATTAAGGAAAAAGGAAACCATAGAAAGACGTAATTCATATTTATGAAGTAGCTTTAAAATACTTAGCTTTGAAACTCAATATACCTGTAAATTTTTGTCGTACATTGAGTCAAACGTTTCGTATTTTTAGTTTTCATAGCGAATATAAAACTCTTCCAAACATAAGTATAGAAACCGAGAGATTGAATATTGTCTATTTATGAAGTAGTTTTAAGATATTGAAAATTTATAATATATTAAGGAGTATAATCTGTGAAACTATTCTATTGCATATTCTAATTGCATTCTTAAGCATTTGATAATGGCCTACCAGGCGGGAAAATAGCTGAACACTAGTAGTTTTGACCTGATGTTGGTTCCGGGTGAACGGGTTGGTTGCACGAGCGTTTTCGTTTATGCCCTTTAAAAGTTGCCTAGTTTCCCTTAGAAAGTCCTCCTCCAAGGCATCCCTCTCCCCTTAGGATAGCCCTAGTATGCTTTGACATTAGATACTAGGACATTAAGACACCAGATAGCCCTAGTGTGTTTTGCTACAATCTAATAAACCAAGCTATTTGAAGAGGATCTGCGCAGGGTATCAGTTTTTAGAATACTGGCTCATTTAATAATTTTTGAGTCATGAAATTTTTATCTCAGCTGAGTGTCTTTCTTCTCTTTGGTCTAATTAACTGTTAAACAGACAAAAAAACTGTTACGCTAGTAGAGACATTAGGATATTTTGGAATCAGGTGAGATGAAAAATGAGCAACGCCTTCGCCGGGAATCGAACCACGGACCTCTTGGTTACGCGTCGAACATGCAGACCACTACACCACGAAGGCATGCGAAGAAGGCGGGAGAAATACCTTATATACTCCCCCTTTTAAAGGGCGACTGGGATTTTTGGTACACAATCGTCAAATCGCGGTGGTGGAGAATCATCATCCACCACCTTTTTAGTTCGGGCGCCAGTGTAGAGACAGGTTATTTAGAAGCAGGAGACAGGAAAAATGAGCAACGCCTTCCCCGGGAATCGAACCACGGACCTCTCGGTTACGCGTCGAGCATGCAGACCACTACACCACGAAGGCATGCGAAGAAGGTGGGAGAAATACCTTATACGCTTACAGTTAACATGAACTACAAACGTGTACAAACATCACTTCCTCAAACATACTTTTAAAAGTTACTAAACAATAAATATTGTAAACCTTCTTGTGGGATTATACATCATGCATCAAAGCTTAATACAAAATTCTTTGAGTAGCATTTATTCATTGAGCATTCTCTAGAACAAATAAAAAATTAATTTTAAATTGAACTAAAAATAAAAAAATGATTTTTCGTAACTGAGAGTTTTATGAAAATTTTCTAATTTTTCCGAGAAAATTTCCATGCGAGACAAATCTTAAGAAAATGGCAATTTACTTTATATTATTTGTTAAACTTTTAATTTTTAATTTAAATTAATTTTAATTTAAGATTTGAAGAACAATTACTAGAAGCTATCTTCATCACGGGCTGAAACTGCTTGTTGGTTTCTTTTCATACTAACTTTCAAATGCAAAAAAAATGTTGTTCTCGTCTAAATGCTTTCCAAAACAAAGTGATTGTTTTAGTGCAAACTTTCTTCGCGTAATTTATTTATGTTTTGTCAAATACGAATAAATATTAATCAGATCTGTGTCTTTAAAAGTTTGATTGAAATTTATATCAGGTTGTAAATTAATTAGCTCCATTTATATATATAATTTTTCTGGTGCGCCGTTCGTGCTCGTTTTTAATGGTACTTTTTTGACTTTAAAAGAATTTTTTTATATTACTTGTTTTTTGTATACGAGCGGAAAAAGGTCACGTTCATTACTTTCAAATAATTTTAACAAAGTGCGTAAACCACATTTGGCGTTATTATCGCTTGTAACGAATATGCCAAATTCCAAAATACGCCATCACGTTATATGATAATAAAATTTTTAATAAAAAACACTAATTTTTGAAACTGTGTCTAGGAATACATCTATTTTAAGATGACGTTAAATATTTTGTAGGTTATAATACAAAAATGTTTGGAAAAATTTAAAATACAAATTTTAAAAATAAATCATAGAAAATATGCGAATTATATTTGGATTAAGCCCAAATTTCAAATTCTAGAAAAAAAGATCAGGTGAGTTTAATAAAAAAAAAGAGATATTAATAAATATATACCAAATTCAATTAACATTGAGGGTGAATTTTTTAGAAACAACGCGTGCGATTTTAACAAAACTTGGCAGTTTGGCATAATTTGTGTCGTGGAATGTAAATATGGAAAACAATTGTCATTTCAGGAAAACTCCGATTTTATGTCAAAATACCTAAATTAGAACACTGCTATATATAAGTATAATACATATCCTAAGTCGCGCTTTCGAGACATGAAAAACGTAATTGGAATTTCATCAATCGGCCCTTTAGAACGGGAGATATAGAACTGGCCCCCGCCGTTTTTTTTTCGCAGTATACAATATCCTCTCCTTTTCTATTAACATGTTCCAGCAATAACAGGATGATACCGAGGCTTTCTGATATACTTAACAAAAGTTATACCGAATGTATTTGTATACATTATTTCATTCATCGACAATATTTAGTAGCGAAAAATGTTGCTGAACGCTTACATGACTCCTTACATTATGTCGTTAGAACAGTTAATAAAATCAAAAATAAGGCTTTAAATTATCTAATTGGATTTGGAGAGATTATTCATCCCGTTTCGTTTGAAAAATGAAAAAAATTAGAATGTTTACTGCTTAGCGAGGAAGTTCGTTTTTTGTCTAAAATAGCATGTTTGGATAGATTTTATGCACTCAAGGAGCCAGTGTCCGAATTCCTGGAAATTAAAGACAATGACTTACGGCTCAGTTTAATTAGTTCAGAATGTCACATAGCTTATATGACTGACTGATTTGTTAAATTTAGCGAAACCACTTTGAAGCTACAAAGTGATGGGTTGAATTTAGTCAAAACGGAAAGTATGCTATCTGCGTATATTGCTAAACAAACAAAATCCGGCGACAGGTGAATGCTTTCAGGTTTCAAATATTTCAAAATTGCGTAAATGAGATGGAGATTTTCCTTGTTTGTCAAGGATTAATTTCTAAAACTAGAAGTGCCGCAGCCCCATGGAAGACTGTGAGGAATAAAAGAAAAAAAAATAAACAAATAAATAAAATAGCTAAAAATTAAAATAATTGAATTTAACTTAAGAGAAATATAAAGAAGGAAAGTGAAATCTAATAAATTATTGATTTTAAATAGTTAAATAACAATAAAATATTGGACCCTGACTTATTTGGGCCATTGGCTGGAATTATAATTCCACTTAGAAGTTACGAAGCAGCTCAGACGATCGCTGTCTGATTTTGTAGAAACGCTAGGTTATTTCGAAGTAAGATAAAATGAACAATGCCCTCTCCGCATCTCGAACCACGGACCCCTCGAATACGCGTCGAGTGTGCTGACCATTACACCACGAAGGCATGCCAAGAAGGCGGAAGAAATACCTTGTAACTTTAATTCCTGATTATACGGGTAATGTACTATTCCAAGGGATGACAGGTACCACTCTTTTTTTTTTTGCAGCACACCAAGAAAAAAAAATAAAACTATTAAAGCTTCACTAAGGAGAATAATGAGACTTCTGTAAAATGAACGAGGAAGGAAATCTTAACGGAAAAGTGTAGCTTTGAAAGTAGAGAGAAGATTTCAAGACTTTCTGATGGCGATGCCCTGTGGATATAGTTCTAACCTCAATTTTCGGTACGACGAACGTACGTAACCATTCGGTAACGACGTGAGACTAAACGAAGACTTCTCTGTACAAGTGACAGCAGTGCTCCCCCATTTGGTTCCGCCTTTCAGAAAGTCTACAGGAGCTCTGAAATAGCAAGCCCACTTAGCGTGGAATGTGAGTGACCAGAGTATCACTTTTAATAGAGAAACACAAAATTTTCTCGCTCTCTTAAATTTATTGCACATCCTGGAGAATAAGCCTTTCAAATAACTGGGTGAATTTTCTTTCCTAAAAAGTCTCAACCTGCGTGCAAGGCTTGAGTCCGAGGGAAAGACAAGCCCTGCGTTCAAAGGTTATAATTGATTTTTAAGGCATGTTTACTGTTAAAACAAAATTTATCTGCTAAAATTATGGTTCAAGTACCGGGCTCTTTTATTTGGGGCTCGGGCTCTGTTGCGCTCCGGCTGAAATAATAATTCATCTCGAAAACTGAGAAGTACCGGAGCAGGGCCCCGGAGCAACTTGAGCTCTGTTTGTTGTTTACACATAACATCTGTAATTTCTGACCTAAGCCAAAGACCTGAAGATAATCCTCACTTGGTTGTTTTAGACTGGGTACAAGACCCTTTTACAAGTAGACCCACTAAATCAGATGGATCCATGGAAATATAGGAGCAATTTATTGAATTTACCACAAAGAAGCAGGTGAAAACAATGCTTGAACAAAGATATTAGAATTTCGGGTTACAAAAACAGATACCAACTTTATATCCTCCATTATGGGACATTGTAGAGAAGCTACTGATTGTTTTCCCTCAACTTTATATACAGCACAATGTGGATTTAGGGTAGTTATAAGCCTCAGGACGAACAAAAGAAAGCATATGGCAATTAGTGCTCATGGAGGCTTGCGAATACTGCTCAGAAGCATACAGCTGACCCTAAATAATTTCAAACTGTGGGATCTGATGCTCTTTGCTATCATAAAATAGATCTTACAAATGAAACCTGGTGACTTCTCGCACAAGCCTGAATAATACACCACAGAAGAGTAAAATAACCCTTTACTATTATTATTCGTCAAACTCTTAACACATTTATACGTACTTCGTGTTTACTATAACACCGACGACTTGCGTTGCAACTTGATAATAATTTTGCAATAAAGTGAAAGATAAAGAGTGGTGCTTGACTAACAATTTAATTTAAGGCTAACTAGGCTAATTCAGCAACCTAACCGGCGATATATTTAATAAATGTTCAAAAAGGCGTATCAACGACTCAGCGTAACAGCAAGGGCAAACTACGAGTAATAACGTGCGCTGGCTAGCGAAATCACGCTCGGAATAAACTAGAAAATTCATCGGTTTAAATACTCCTTTCTCCTGACCTTTAAATTTGCATCCTGGTGAGGAAATACGAGGGAAAAAATGAGAGGTTCAGGAAAAATACCAAACTTAACATAATTTGTCATACAAACTAAAGGAAACTCTACAATGCCATTTTATCCGATTCACCCATCTCATTGGGAAAAAGTAATGTGCTTTTGTATCTTAGAGTAAAGAGTTATGCTGTTATGTGCGTACGGGTTCGTAATGGATTGAATGCACAAGTCCAATGAAAAGTTAATAAAATTTATTCTAATCACAAGAAATATAACAAAAACGCTGGATTTTTCCTCAAAGATATTCGTACAATATCACGCAATATAAACAGCAGCTATATTTTAAACTACTGAAACGTTAAATAGAACGCAATCCAAAGCGCAGGGAAAGCTAATCCGATGAACAAAAATTACCGCAGCTAAGTAAACAACAACTAATAAACAACTACTGAGCTGAGATGTTTCTCTCCGACTTTTATAGCTTTTTAACTCAGCCGCGCGAGAGGGTTCTAGCGATTTCTGGAAAGCAAAAAGAATAGAATTACGGTTGCAGCTACATACTAGTCAAATATATTTATTCAAATTAAATATCAATTATCGAGATAAAATTTTATTCAGTGCTAAATGCACGTGCTCTTGTATTTTTATATTTCTGGCGCAGCTTTCTTTTAAAATATATCACGCGCTGCATTGCGGGGGGAATAAAAGAATTGTAATTATAATTCTATTAAAATATGTCTAACGAAAATTCGTAACAATAATTTTAATGTAACTACTATAATTATCAAAATGTTTTATTTATATATTATTTTTACGTCACTAGTTTCCATTTATCTTTTTCAGCAGTCAGACATTAAAGTTAAATTTGTAGTTTTTTTATTGTGCAGTTATTATGAGTTATTTCAGTTTGGGATAGTGGTCAGGTTTCTGCTATAAGAATGGGTCCATGGGCATATTAAGCTTCCACGGTTTTAGACGTTACGTAAAGCTACTTTTGGTTGCGCGCGGGTTCGTAATAGATTGAATGCACATAGAACTGATGACAGCTTAATAAAATTTATTTTTACCAAAAGAAACAGTTTACAGTTCTTCTAAACTTTCCAAAAAACACTCGTAGAGCTCTTCTCAGTATCACAGAGTACAATCAAATAGTTACACTCCAAACTATTAGAAACGTTAAACACAACGCAAAGCGCATCTTAAAGGCTAAACAGTCATATTTATATATGAGTATAATCTATCTGTATCTCAATACTCCTAAGTAGCTCAGAACTGATAACTGATAAACTGATGTTCTATACGGTCTTATATACTTTAACCCCGGCCGCACAGAAATCTCTAATACCTTCCACTTCTTCAAATTACTGGAAAGCGTATGAAGGCCGGATACGGCTGCAGTTACATTTAAGGATCAATCACATTTATTCAATCACTATACTATTTAATCATTATACTGTAAGGTTTATCCTAAGTTTATAACAGATACTTTGTCTCCTGTCTCTCCTAATTTCAACTTGCAATTTCCTGCCAGAATGTATTTTCAGAAACGCGTTTAATGCAAATGAGTAAGAGTAGTATTTAAGTCGATGTTTCACTGACTTCGTTAGAGAGCCAGAGTTTCTGACTAGCGCGCAGTTGCCTTTGGGCTACGTCGCTCTATGAGCTATTACTACGTTCGGCCGTACTTCAGACCTTTGATAGCTTCTCCTACTTAATTGTGATTTAGGAGCCAACTACTTAGAATCCTCATGGTCTCGGCTATATCTTTTTAGCTAAGGATTGGTTAAGCTTTAATTGTTAATTTGAGTTCAAGCCCAAGTGGAGGCTTTGCTGTACGCTCTGAAATAAGAGCCGACTGTGCTTATCCTTATTTTGAGAAATAAAGCGTAATTATTCCTTCTTGAGCCTTACGTCTCTGTTCACACACTTAAACGATTATTCGCTTATCTGTGTAAGAGGATCCCCACATTTAACTGTGAAATAAAAACGTGAAACCCCACAATACTGTTATAACTTAGGGACTGGACCGAAAATTCGCCAAACGGTTGGCAATTACTAGACAAGTGGGGCGATGTTTGGCAGTTTCTAAAGAAATATCATAATAAAAATTAGTCGCCAAACGCGTCGCCAGCTTGGCGATATCTCGCCACTTTAATGAGATAGCTATTTACCTCAAAGTTAAATTGTCTTGGTCCCTGTAATACTATTTTTCTTGTAGAGTGTTTTCTCAACCATTTCATGTTACGTTATACCAAAAAATACTATAATTTGACATATAATTTCACTAAAGTTAATTAATTACATATATACAAAATCCGTAACAATATGAAGAATAGCCGTGTTTCAATTTACATTGCTTTTTAAGCTCTTAAGTAAAACGTGTGTTTTCAAAGACTCATCCTAAAGTATGAAATGATGCTTCTAGAAAAATTTGCAGTTATTTTTAAGAAAAAGGAAGCAGTTACTTAAACATTCCGGTAAAAGAGAGAAGTTCGCAATGCAGTCGTTTAAGATGTTAGAGGAGAGGTAGTGAAGCGGTGGTGGGTGAGGGAGGGAGGGAGGAGAATCTAAGAGAATTTCGTCGAAGAAACCTTTTCTATATCTATTGTCTGTGCGTCGAGAAGAAAATTCCAGTGCTTCCATTTGGGAAATTACCAGCCGTACGCGCCAAATGACATGTGAATTTTCGCGCCATTTTTATACCTATGTATTTATTTTTTTATCATTCCATATCCGGGTGTGCGCCAGATTGCGCAATATGGCTGTTGTTGTTGTTATTGTTACTCGAAGGGAAGTCGGTCGAAAACAGTTTTATTCCTTTTCAGTCTTTCCCCCAAAAATGTTTTCTTTTCTTTTCCATTTTCTTTTTTATTCTCCCCCCCCTCCTAAATATATCGCCAGTTTACAGTCGTTGGCTCTTGTCTTCTGTTATTCAGTCGGACGCCTTATAATAAATGAGTTGAAGCGTAAACGAATTGTGAAAAGTTGAAAATTCCTGCTTTCCTTTCAGTGTAGGACTGGCTATCGCTCAGAAGTTTTGCTTTTTGTGTTATTAGACTACGAATTTCATTCAAAGCATTTTTGCTAACATGCACAGTTTTACAAAGGGAATTTACTGAAGCTCTAGTGATCATGAAGCATTTAACTTCTTGTCGCATTAACCTGAATATTCGACTAATCTTTTCAAAGGGTGAAAGTAGCTTTCGTTTTGTACCCATTGTTAAGTACCTTACAGTAGACAGAAAAATAAATACAATAGCGTGGCTCTCGTCTGTAGAGGACTTTTTAATTCATACATTAAATAAATATTCCAAAAAAACATTCTACTACGAATTTTTATAAATGTGATTAATGTTAGTGAAATCATATTTGAAATGTTTTGTATAATATAATATGAAATGTTTGAAGGAGACGAAGCTCTGCCAGAAAAATGACATTAAAGGAGCAAGTCTATTCAATATTGTGGTAAAGTCTATATGGCTAAATTGGTGAGATATCGCCATGCTGTCGACGATTTTGGCGACTCATTTTTTTAAACAAATTTGGCAAGAAATCGGTAGAAGTTTCCAACTTGACGACATCTGGGTCCGGTCCCTTTGTAAATGTAATTGGTATTGCGACTGAATAAATATATTTGATTTCTGTATGCAACTATAACAGTATCCGGCCCTCATATGCCTTCAGTAATTTCGAGAAGTGGAAGATATTAGACAATTCTGGGCGGCCGGGAAAACTTAGGTATTATAAAACCGGAGGAGCGTCAGTTTCTGAGTTATTAGTTCAAAGTTGATTTCGAAGCACTGTGATATTCGCGAGAGTTTCGCCTTTTAGATGCGCTTTGCACTGCATTGTGTTTAACATTCTTGGTAGTTGTAAGTGTAACTACTGACTGTGCTGCTTGCATCAGAGAAGAGCTGTATGGGCGATTTTGTGGAACGTTCCAGAACATTAAAATGTTTCTTTTCGTAAAATACTGTGTGTCAGTGTTTAAGCCAATACAGACCTGTGTGTCACCGTTTAAGCCGTAACCAATCAGGAAGTTAATGCGAATTGTACAGCTGACTGAACGTGAAATTCTGTTTCCTTCACTTTGTCGTTTTTGTCTCAATGTGTTCACTTTGTCGATTTGTCGTTTCTAAAGACATGTTAGAATAAATTTGCAAAGTTAGAACATTTGGGCAAACTGCAGAAACTAATTTTTTGAAGAACCTTGTCTCCGTTCAAACGATGGTTTTCCAGTGATTAGCGGTATAAGTCAACCATCACTGCTAGGCAATCAGACGATGCTAAATCACAAAAACGTGTTTAAGAATTTTGCCTTTTCACCTTTCTACCAGCTTGGTATAAGAACCAACCAATCGCAGTGAAGCAAACACGAGCTGATATTAGGTTTACTGCTGCGCTGAGTCAGCTACATCTTTGCACATGCGCAACCATACTTTCCATGTATGATTACTTTTTAAACCTTGTGAACGCACATAATGACTTTTATGACTTTAAAGCACAAAGCCTTATGATCGATAAGCCTTCGTTTGAACTTAATGCAAGGTAAATTTGCATAATTCTGGAGTAGATTTGGATATAAAGATATAGGAAAGGACAACAAAAATCAAAACTGATTAATTATCTTTTAAAGCATTAGAGAATTATATTTAGAAACTGGCTGGAGCTCAATGAAAGTTCTTTCAGCAGCGACTTGCATTAATGACCTGGGTTTGAGATCTGAAAAGTTATCAAGCAATACGAGTAGAGAATAATTGTCAATAAGTTTAATTTCAATTTTTGCAGTAAAGCATATATTAAAAGTTTCTCATAATACATACCTGATCTTCAACGTCTAATATTTAAATTCTGAAAGCGTATTCATTTTTTCTCTACGATGTTAGGACACTTTTTAATATTTGGCAAACAATATATTTAATTACAGGATTCTCTTTTCAACTCGAAAAAGATTACAGCTATTTTCGCCCTTTTGAATGATTTCAAACAATACGCCTTTATATAAAAGACGCTTATTAACTTTCATTAATTTTAATTAAAGCAGAATCTAGTGCTATTTATTTCGTTAAAGCGCTGTGTTTAAGTACTTTTAAGATCGTTAATTTTAGAAAATGTCATTAAAGTGACACTAACTAAAGTTTTTTGCACTGCTTTGTCAATTAAATTTAATTTAATTGTAGTCTTAACATTTAAATATATTAAGATCTTTGAGTTTTAAGTGTTCAGAATTAATTTCAATGCTGCCTAGTTTCATTAAAAGCACTTTTTTGTAACAATTGCACTATTTTTTGTTAACGATTTGGAAGAACGCCATCAGTTTTTAATAGAATTGGCTTTTTAAAGACTCATTTACATATTCACTCTACTTGATGTAATTTGTCACTGGAAATGTCGGAAAGTCCTTTTAAAATGAGTGTAACAGTTTTTGTTTGGGGTGCGATAACATTTAATTGAAGATTCCGAAAGCTAAGAAGAAATTAATTCATTATCACATGCAGTACATGATCTAGAGTGAAACAATTTAATTTTAGATAACTATTTAGTACATTCTAATTTAATTAACAATTATACAATTTAGATGTCAAAATATCGAATTCAATTTAACGTATATCGCAAGAAAATGTTAATATTTTAACTGGCACAAATGTAACTGGCAGATCTGCAACAAGACATGGCAGCGAAGTTTTGTATTATAACTACTTGAATTTTATTAAGTCTGCCTATTTTACTTCATAAAGCAGTGCATTTGAGAAGTATTTACAGCTACCGCATATTCCGGCGTATCACGCGCAACCATTTTTTTACGAAGAAATCTGAAAGATAATATTGGCATTGCTCTCATCTTCTGCAGTCATTCATTCCAGGCTTTCGAACAGTGATATGCTGAAATGACAAGCGGTAAAGGGAACAATAATGTGTGGTAGGAGAAAATTCCTAAGGAAGTAAATAATTTTGCAAAGAGGGTGGGTTGTATTCAATGCAGGTGTGCACAAGAATGTTACCCTAGATTTTCGAGAGAAGAGGACCATACTTTGGGATAGGAATGTACTTCCTACCGAAATGCATTCACTGAATTAGGAGTCGGACGTTTTCTCTTTCTGTAGTCGTTTGAAGTAGTCTCCGGTCTTGTATAGTTTTTCCCGGCTGCCGAGGAATTTTTAGCACCTCGCACTTCTCGAAATAGCTGAAAGGCATATGAGGGCCGAATAGGGATACAGTTACATATATAAATCAATTACAGCTATTCGTTTACAATACCAATTCCAGTTACACGGGAATCTGACTAAACTGTAGCCAAGTTCAGCGATTTTTGGCGATATCTTTCTAATTTAGCGAGATAACTCTTTACCTCGATGTTAAACAAGACTTGCCCCTTTAATCTTATTTTTCCAGCAAAGCTTCGTCTCCTTCAAGTATTTCCTGTAGATTATATAAAAATGAACAACCGTTCGACATATAATTTCAATAAAAGTATTTACATATGGACAAAATTCGTTATAATATTAATTTAAATATAAGGGTTATGCAAACACTAATCAATCACGTATAGACACATTAAAAATTATGTAAAAATATACAAATGAAATTCCTCCAAAATACCGCCATTTTCATATCTGATATAAATGAATACTGAAGAATAGAGTTAAATGAGTTTGATAAAGACAGAATTCAAGACCAGCTATTCAATGTTATTAATTTCTCACAGGATTCCTTAAATCTTTTTTCTGTGTCTTAGCCCACACCTAATGAAAAATTTGGTTCATGCCTTCTAATTTTGATAATCTTCTTGGGTTTCACTTTCTTATTTCACAGTTCGATACTTGAAACCCCTAACAGTGATAAGCGAATAATCGCTTAAGTGTGTGAACACAGACGTAAGACCCAAGAAGGGTTAACTACCCTTTATTTTTCAAAATAAATATGGCACAATAAGCTCCTAACTTGGAGCGTGCAGCAAAGCCTCCACTTGGGCTTGGATTCA
Organism: Stegodyphus mimosarum; assembly: GCA_000611955.2. Taxonomy (NCBI): domain Eukaryota; kingdom Metazoa; phylum Arthropoda; class Arachnida; order Araneae; family Eresidae; genus Stegodyphus; species Stegodyphus mimosarum. Next base: position 62,127 of record KK120111.1, read on the forward strand.
AATTAATATGAAATTAAACTTAACTAAAGCTACTGAAAGATATAGCTGAAACTATCAAGATTCTAAATAGTTGGCCCTAAATCTCAATTAAGTCTGCGAAGCCAATCAAGGGTCTTAAGTACGGCCGAGCATAAGAATAGCTTAAAGAGAGGTAGCCAAAGGCAAACGCGAGCTGGTTAAGAACTCGGGCTCTCTCACGAAGTCAGTGAAACATCGACTTAAATACTTTTCTTACTCATTTGCATTAACCCTGTTTTTGAAAACACATTCTGGTAGGAAATCGTAAGCTGAAGCTAGAAGGGATAGGAAATATGTATAAACTTAAAATAACTGTTATAAAATTAGGATAAACATTACAATCTATTAGATTTTAATTATGAACATTAAAAGCCGGATTTAAAAAAATAATTCTAGAGAAATAAAAAGAGGTTCTCCAATCCGAGAATTTATACCTGAGGAGGTGACGAAGGATGGGGACGGCTTGTGGCTAACAAAGGGAAGCAGGTATATGTCCAACGCCTTCCACTATCTTAAATCGGCGGCTCCCGAGTCCCAGGAGGCCTGGGAATGCATTTGCTTCTCTGTGAAGTCGCATGAACAAACAGAGATCTGGATGATGTTACACGAATGCGTTTAGCTGCATTAATATATAAGCATTAGTTGTTAGAATGCGTTGGTGTTGCTCTTGAACGCAAGTGGACATGATTCTTAATACATCAAATACTAATAGTAATACTTTTAATAATAATACTAATAAGTCTTAAATACATTAAATATGATCTGTCAATTAAACACATTCATACATTGGATTACGTTACATGGATACATTAGTTACGTACTTGAGAGCTTGATTAGCGTAAGACTCTCGAATATTAAACCTATTTACAATCATCCTTTAAGAATTTGCGTTGTTTGAATACATACATGCTTTGATATAATAGATAAATTATTATGTTATATGAGAACTGTTCATATACTTGAATACTATTAATATACTTGAATACTTGATTACAATAGAGACTCATGATTAGTTAATTACATTATCCTACATCCACTCATTATATGAGTACTTGAGTACTGTTGTTGACACTTATATACAAGTATGCATTTATATAAAGTACCTATGTATCAGTTTACATTGAATACATAAATTCATATAACCTTGAATAAATAAACTCATATAAGTTTAAATACTAATATATGTCATTGCTTGAATACTTAATTAATTATCTGTTTTATTAATGCTGCAATTCTGACAGTACTGGTACTCGTTAGTACTGTGCCTGGTGGGCGTAATGGCAGACCGCACATTCAGTTGAACAATGTTAAACGAATTACGCACTCTGCACATGTCCAGAAGAGAATTTGGCGCAATTACGACTTTGGCATAATTTTAAAAGAAGATAAATATGGTATATGGTTGATGTTCTGTTATCTGGACGTAAACAGTTCGAGGTCTTAAAACTTGTTAGGTTGTCCGTTGCTTCATTATTTAGGTGTAAACTCCTCAAATTTTCGTTTAAGAAAAATTACAAAACAGGAAACATTACATGATGTTGTTTATTGGTTCTACTTCTGAGGAATAATAGCAACCGATTATCATTCCATTCATAAATACTTTAACAACTTAAGAAATATATCTAGTTTAAATGACTGAATTAAAGCCAAAGAAATTATTACAAATAACTGATATTAAATGTAATGTCTATGAACAAAATAAACCAAAATGAAACGAAACAGAAGCAAATGCTATAAGCCCAAAAAATCGTTCATAGTATTGCAATCGTAAAGAGTCGCTAAGGCCTGCATGACGAACAGGCTTGTGTAGGGTTGTTTACTTTTATTCGCCAGTATTTTATCCCACGCCAACGGTACACTATTGAGCATGCGCAGTAAGAGAAATTTGTAATATTGATGAACTGAATGTGAGGTTTGCCATTACGCGGCTGGTGGTAGAGTATATGATATATTGTAGAGACATCAGTTCATTTCGAAGCAAGAGAGATGAAAAATGGGCAATATCCTCGCTGGTATTCGAACCACTGACCTCTCGAATACGCGTCGAGCGTGCTGACCACTACGCCCCGAAGTCATGATAAGAAAGCGGGAGAAATACCTTATGTACTCCCCCCCCTTTTAAAGGATGACTGGGGATTAAGAGGCCCAGTCGCCAAATCCTGGTGATGAAGAAACATCATTCTCCACCTTTTTTAGTTCGGGCTCCACTGTAGAGACATTAGGTTATTCCGAAGCAGAAGAGATAAAAAATGAGCAATGTCCTCGTCGGACTCAAACCACGGACCTCTCGAATACGCGGGGAGTGTGTTGGCCACTATACCACGAAGACCTACTAAAAAGCGGGAGAAATCCCTTATAACATTTGCTCATACAGGCACTACGGAAGCTTTTCAGGAAGAAAATTGACAAAGACCTTACTTAGTTCATGGTCCCAATATCCAGTCCTGATGACATTAGCAGGTAATGTTGTTGTAGATTCTCTGTCGTAGGGCTGGAGTTCTCAGTATAAACTGTCTGAATAGATTGATATTGGTAGAAGGCATTCTTATATGGAACCGTTCGGCTTAGTGGACATTCCATCAGGTAGTGGTCAGGGCTTTCTTGTGCGCGCAAATGCAAAGGCCGAGTTTGTGATGTCTCGGTTGAAAAAATACTCAGGGAATGGGCCATGTCCACTGATATATCTGGTAAGCTATGAGAAAGAGTAGAGTGTATTTATACAGAATTTTGGGCGAAACTCGTCCCTTTGTCTCTATTATCCCATTTCGTTTGCCATTCTTGAAAGGAAATATTCAAAGTAGGCCTAACTTGAAACTGCTTACCCACACATCTAACGGCTGTTCCCAGAAGATGACAGTACATAGACTGGCGAATTTTTTCTTGCCAATAGATAGAACTCAAAAGTTATAACCCAAAGGTTGCGCATAATAAACCACAGGTTGTGGATAATAAATCAAGTTGTGGTACCAATCCACAGCTATAGATAATGTACCATAAAAGTTACGACAAACTATGTGATTTTTTCTCAAGTGACAACACTGGTACTTGTTGGTAGGCTAAAATTGATATAATTACATCACAAATTCTGTTACATATTTCGGGGCGGGGGGTATTGGAGAGAGAAACTCCCTATTTTCTAATACTTAACAACCTCCACTGAACATTCGGCAGTTCTAATTTCTACTTCTGAAATCAGTTTCTGCAATAAGGTGACAGTACTCCGGAACGTATTCTAGATTACCTTCCGATTAAGATTACATCTTAGTTTTAAACTATGCCACTTGTTGTAACAATTTGCATAAAGGTCTGTTCTGAGGGAATATTGCAATGAGACAAAATGCATAAAAAAAAGGTTAGCATAAAACTCAGTTAAATCCCAAATGTCTCAAATACCTTGCAGGAAACTTATGTGAATTTTTTTATGCGTTTTAATTAAAATACGTCATGCGATAAAACTGCTGCAACTTTGAAACTTTTTCTTTATTTAATGTATTTTTAAAATTGGAATTAGTCGTCTATAACCAATCACTCAACCAGTAAATCCTAATGAAACGGGAACTCAAGCGAACGGCAGGAAAATAAAATAATCTGTAATGGTTAAGACGTAAAATTTTATTGCAGCTTAATTGCACAATAACATAAATGTCAATTCATTTATTGAGTGCACATATGAGCATATGATCTTATGAAAGAATGGTTTTAGTCATTTCCCCCCTTTCCTTCCAGCATGCCTTCTTGGTGTAATGGTACCACACTCGGCGCGTAAACGAGAGGTCCAGGTTCGAGTCCCCGCGAGGTCATTCCGCACTTTTCATAGTTCCTGTATTAGTAAAAACTAATGACTCTACATTGGCGCCCGAACTAAAAAAGTGAGTGGATGATAATTCTTCACAACCAGAATTTAGGGATTGGGTGCCCTAATCCCCAGTCGCCCTTTAAAAAGGGAATATATAAGGTTTTGCCATTTTTATATGTTATATATATATATATACATTTAATTTATATTATTATTCTGAACGTTTGGCCCTCATTACCGCCCTACTTTTAGCATCGTATCTCCCGCCCTCGAGCGACCTCTTAAGTGGTACCCTTCTCGGTCAAGGGGATACCAGACGGGGGTCGACGGAGTTTTACGTCCGATACGATCAAGTAGAAGCAAGCTCCATACTTTTTTCATACTATTTTCTTCCTCTTTTCTGCATGCCTTCGCGGTATAACAGTTAGCACACTCGGTGCTTATTCGAAAGTTCCAGGTTCAAGTCTCGGCCAGGGCATTGTTCATTTTTCATGTGCCCTGCTTCACAAAAAAACCTAATGTCTGTTCAGTGACGCCTGAACTATTCTGGTGGATGATGATTGGGTCCCCTAATCCCCATTCGCCCTTTAAAAGAGGGAGTATATAAGGTATTTTCTCCCTCCTTTCTGTATGCCTTCGTGCTGCAATGGTTAGCACATTAGGATCTTTATCGAGAAGTCCAGGTTCGAGTCCCGGCTAGGATATTGGACATTTTTCACATCTTCTGCTTCAAAGAATCTATGGCTGTACAACAATTGCTTTCTGGATAATATCCAAACGTAACTGCATCCTGGTGCATAATAAGAACATATCAATTTTGCAAATGCAAGAAAACAGAGACACTATAGGGAGAACCATACATAGGATGGATTCAAAATTAGATCCATTAGCGTAGAATATGGCTCTGCTAATCACGTACGATGATCTGAACGGAAATAGTTATTTTTACTTTTTCCGAATCCATTTTTACAATTTTTTGCATGATTTGTGTACTTGCAAGCTGAATAAAAGACTGTTTTTTCGAAAAATGGTTGTGAATTAGATTCAAAATGGATTCAGAATGAATTTTGTCTTGACATCTGTGCGTACATCGCATAATTAAAAATTATATACATATATATATATATATGTATGTATGTATTTTAGCAGTAGATCCTTGAAATAGTACCAAAATATTATATATATATATATATATATGTATATGTGTGTGTGTATAAAATATAAAAAAATACGATGCTTTGCTCTACGCGAACAGGCAACCTCTAATTAACTTTCCGCCAATTCAGGATCTTTTCCCTAGACCATTACTTTCGAGACCACTCTGATCTGTTATGTAACCGCTACTATAAATAGCTCTATGCGCCATTTTCGTCAGACTGCTTCCTGCTATTGTCTGCTATACGAACGCTTAGCTCTGTCTCTTCATCTTTCTTTTGTTTAAAATATTTATGACGTCAAAGTTCTAAATTTAGTATTATTTCTATTTCAATAATTATTGGATACGTGATCTGGATATCTTCGTCTAAAGAAAATGAGCTACCATTTTTAATTGAATAAAGATGCAGAGTTTTCAAAATGAAATTCTAATTCTTCCGTTTCTCAACGATAGCATCTGGACTCTGCTAAGCTTCATCATTTCCGATGCCCATCAACGATGTATATATATTTCCCTCTACACGGCTTAAAAGTCCTTACCTGAGCTGTATTTTCGCAAACGTTAGTCATACGCTTCCAATTGGAGAAGTGTTTTAATAACGCAAATATTTATGTTTCGGGAATGTCACATTTACACAAAAATAATCTGGGCAAACATCGAAATCTAACTTTTGATAGATTGTTTCCCAGTTCTTTACATTCTCCTGGGTACTATATTTGAGAAAATTTTATACTCGTCATGGAACATAAAATATACAATAAACTTGACTTCCGTACGACCAAAATTGCTCGGCTTACTTTATTTCAAAATTTGCAATTTTAGATGTCATTTTCAATTGCCTCGAGGGGTCGGTTAATTAATAAGAATTAATTGGAGGAAATATATTTAAATTAAATGCTGAAAAAATTGCATGTAATTTAATTTTGTATGATTAAGGAAGTCATATTATATCCACATCTGATTTTTTATGTTCTCAGTGGATGTTTTTCTGTCTGTTCTGTTTTTCTTACAACTCTTTTCTAGCACTGAGAATATTTAACAACAATCTAAAAAATTTTATATTAAGTAAATCTAACGTAACTTTAACGTAACTTTTGCTTTTGAAATAGCATAAAATATCCAAAGTTAAGTTAAAAAAAGTAATTTACCATAACGGAATATAATGATTCTTGCCATTTGTTTGTTCTCATCGCTAAAAGTATAAGATACAAATCAATTCTTTTCAGTTCAAAGCATGAGAGGAATGTAAAAATGATGTGAATTTCGTCTGCCGTTGCTTAAAAATTTATTTTAGTTACTTTTTAATTAATATATTTTTTCGTTTCTAATTCATGAAGCTTATGGTAGTCTATAATTTCTCATTCTTATATCTTGTAATGCTTCGTTATTGCAAAAAAACTTATTCGTTATTGCAATATAATGATTCGTTATTGCAAAATAATGATAAACCTTCGTTATTGCAATACAATGATTCTTGGCATTTGCTTGTTCTGATCGCTAAAAGTATAAGATATAAAACCATTCTTTTCAATTCAAAGCATGAGAGGAATGTAAAAATGATGTGAGTTGCGTCTGCCGTAATTAAAAATTCCTCAAAGAAATTATCAATGAGCTGGTAAAAATATATCGTTTGAAGTTACTGATTCATGTTTGAACACCCTTTCCGAAATTAACCTCAAATTACTATTAACAGTTGTAGGATTTTTTGAAGCAGAATTAAAATTAACAACGCCCTCGCCAGGACTCAAACCTGAACTTCTTGTATATTAGCCAAGTGTGCTACCGTTGTATCACGAAGGCATGCAGAAAGAAGGGAGAAAATGCCTTATATACTCCCCCTTTTAAAAGGCGACTGGGGATTAAGGACCCCATCCCAAATCCACCACAGTAGAGTCATTAGGTTTTTTTTTATGAAGTAGAAGGCATGAAAAATTAACAATGCCTTTGCCGGCACTCGAACCTGGATCTCTCGATACACGTCGAGTGTGCTGCCATTACACCGCGAAGGCATGCAGAAAGGAAGGAGAGAATACCGTATACATGTTTGAAAATCTTTTCGGGAATTACATCAAATTACTGTTAACAGTAATCTGTTAAATGTACTTGCATTAAACTTATTAAATTTCTACTATTCTTCAAATTTTCAATCGTTAATAAAGTAGTTTTTATTCATCCACTCAAGTTGAAGTACATTATTTTTAAACTTGTAGTTGATGACACTTGATATTGATACAGTTTTTTCACATATTAAAGTCTATTCCTACTTATTTATTCCTGTTTATCGGAACTAAAGAAAAGCTGTTTTTATTAAATATATTATAAGACTTACAATTAATGACAGTTTACTAGGACTTCTCACGTGCTGTAAAAATTATTTTTATAACAACTTATAAATAATAACACATGACTGTCATAAATGGGATTGTGATATTTGGCAAAAATAAGTGGCAACAGTAAAACAGAGCTCTAAAGACTTTTAAAGTGTGTGGAATTAAAGAATTGTAGTTTAAAGGAGTTGGATGAAGCGGATGTAATGTCCCATTATGTAGCGAATATTCTCCCCATATTTCTGTGTTAACGTGATAGTAAAATATATTTAAAATACAGGGTGTTTATAAAATCCCGGACCCATTTTGATGTTTAATAACTCATAAAATAATGAAGATATAAACAAACTTATGGCATTTGTTGATGGAATAACTTATATATTTTCCTTTTCAGGTTTGAATATCTTTACTTTTGTAAATATCGTCTGCGCGTGGGGTTCATTTCAGATAATTTTATTTTCCAGTCTAAATAACTGTACTTTTTTAAATATCGTCTGCTTACTAATTGCATTTTTGTCTCTTTTGTTTTTGGCAACTATTGCAATGCTATGGTTAATGGTGTTAAGGTTATGGCAAAGATTAATCTGTGGTGTGGACTAATGCACGACCGAGTCATTGGGCCTTTCTTTTTTACAGAAAAGACGGTCTCATCAGTCGTATACTTAGACATGTTGGAAAATGTCGTATTTCCACAACTAGAAGAGCTTCAGCCACATGTCGTTTTGCAACAAGATGGTGCACCACCTCATTGGGGTACCATCGTTCGTAGTTCTTTGAATGACCATTTTACGGGAAGATGGATTGGGCGAGGAGGTCCAATTCCTTGGCCACTCAGATCACCTGGTATAACGCCTCTGGACTTTTTCGTTTGGGGATTTGTAAAGGACAGCGTTTACAGGAGGAGAGTGTCGAACATGGATGACCTAAAAGCCAGAATGACAACCGCAATAGCCTCTGTGGATGCCGAAATATTTGTCGGTACCTGGCGCGAAATTTAATATCGACTGGATATTCTCCGTGCGACGAAGGGGGCACACGTGGAAGTTCATTGACAAGGGTCATGAAACTTTTTGAGTCTATCTAACCATTTATGTTACTAATTTTAATCTATCTTTATTATTTTATGAGTTATTAAACATCAAAATGGGTCCGGGACTTTATAAACACCCTGTATGACCTTTAAAATGTCCTTTGGTTCACAAACGGAGAATGCGAAAAGAAATTACAACACAACGCAAGCGATGATTAGAGAAAGAAAAACATAAGCGCCAAGAAAAGCTTCATAAGAAAATTCTTCGCAGCTGGTCAAGCATATATCGTCTTAAATCGTGTGAAAGCATTAGATGAAATATCAATTGAAGAACTAGACTGCTCGAACCTCACTGGAAATGTTCCTTGCAATAATGAAGCATTACAAGAGAGGGATAGAATGAGAAATTATTGACTACTGTATCGGCCAGCTAAACACATTGAAGAAAGTGGACTGTAGAAAAATTGCTTTATTTCGAATAATTGGAGAGCGACTTTCATCGCCTCCCACACACTCTCACTGCCGACACGGTTTACAATACATGCACAAGTAGGCACACTGCCAGTTACTATTCATCCGCTCATCTCTTGGTTACAGTTAAGTAGATGGCGCGGCAGTAGTTCTCTAACAGGCGCTAACATACCGGCCCCCATTGACATGTTGAAAACATTCAATCACAATAAATGTATAATTAATCACAATAAGAAAATTTAATCTATTAACAAATACTAAAGTAGAAATAAATTGATATTACATTTTTAAGACACACACAAATATATATATATATATATATATATAATTACACAATGATTAATTTTCAATAGGCAACACACAAATTTTAGTTATAGGCCTCTTAAATATTCCTCTTTGAGTCTATATTTTATTAAAAAAGGACCTGAAAAATCAACACCTGAACAATTAAAGGAATAATTCACAGTAACTCTTTCTTTTGGCAAATTGCCCATCTGTTGTTGACAAGCTACAGGTTTTGCTTTACAGCAAACTAAACAATTATGAACTATTTTCCTGCAAATAGATCGACCATTTAACGGCCAAAATTTTGATCTTAATTGAAAAAGTAATGCTTGAGGACCCAAATGCAAATTCTTTTGATGAACATAATTTACAATCAAATGAGTTAGTTTACTTTTACCATGCAATAAAATTGGAAATTTCTGATTATCATTTAAATTGCTATTTACTAACCTGCCTCCTACCCTCAAAAGTCCATCTCGGTCAATGAATGGATTAAGATTCTTAACTTTACTTCTGTGTTTCACCTTACCTGACCTTTGTAACTCTAATATTTCTTCTTGAAAATCCTGAAACTGAACTTGCTTTAAAAGAAATATCTCAGCCCTTTTTATTTCTTCAGTATCTAATGGACCTGAAATATACTCCTTTCTGCAGTTACAGATGAATCTGAAAATAAATGCTAAAATGCGTATTATTTTACTATACTTATTACTAATATTAATAACATTAAAAATAAATGAATCTCTGGAAGTAATACTCGAAAAACATGAGACAAAAGTTTTTAGTTCCTTTGAAAAACCATCAGATATAAAAGTCATAGGAATGTCCTTGTTAGGATATTCTCTTTCCTTTAGGAATGATGGACCATACCACCAAAGCTCACTGAACTTTAACTTATCAGGGCTAACACCTCTGGACAGGAGATCGGCAGGGTTCTCTTGTGATGAAACATGTCTCCACTCCATACCTTCTGACAGTTCTTGAATTCTGGAGATTCTGTTAGCAACAAAGGTTTTAAGTTGACATGGTTCCTTCTGAATCCAACACAGCACAATCATGGAGTCACACCACAATGTTACATTTTCCACATTAATTTTTAAAGCTGAAATAACTCGACTCATTAATTTAGCAAGTAGAACTGCTCCA
>KK120111.1:75766-87349 GCA_000611955.2 Stegodyphus mimosarum
ATAGTAGTGGTACATAAGTACAATGAGCATTGATTTTACAGGGCAAATTTATTTATGAAACATGTAAATAATTTTTCTCATAAATTAGAAAAATGTGCACGAAAATGCAGGAAAATTTTGTGAATCTTTGAAGTCGGTAAAAAGGACATATATGAAATTACCTGATCGCTAAAATGTATGTATACCATGCAAAGTTTTATATGTTTAGCTTGCATATACCGTTTCCAGGGATGAACATTTGCACGTATAAAACAAATAAAATATGCAAGAAATTACATTACTTTTCTTTTCCCTCTAAATTATCCATTATAAAAGTCACCTGCGAATTTATAAGGCAAACATTAAAAATGGTCCTAGCTAGTAGCCTTTATCGCCTTACCAAAATGTCGCCAAAAGTCGCCAAACTACCTGTTACCATATTCCAAAGATTAGCCAATTTTTCTTTGTTGACCTAAGTAGGAATTGAAATTAATTTTTTTTTTGTATTACTTGTTTTTCAACTTATCTTAATTCATAATTCTTAATTATTAGACGAAGCCTGTTCCTATAATTCTGATAATAAACGTATCGTACTGCGACACTAATTAACATTAAATTAAATATTACTACTGCTAATAATACTGCTGCTTATTGTTAAGAGAGATAAGACATTCTATATAAAAGCTAAGATATTCCCCGTAAGAAAATAAAGTCGTTATACTTTTATTCATCATTTGCTTTGCGTTGTTAGCTTTAAGACTTGGTAACTATGCAAATATTTGAAGTTGGGACTAAAAACAAGGAATAGGTTTCAGTTTGTCTACTTTTTAAATGGAAATTAAGTGGACCTGTAGCTTGCTGAAGTTTTTTATTCACTCTTAGCTTTAACATTCTTTACTTTTTGACTTCATATGCATAATTTATTTAGATAAGCTTAAGAAAAGGCTCGAGCAAAGACGAAAACGTTAAGCTCAGTCTGTTGCGTTTAGCTGTTTCTCCTTTTTTATATTTGCAGAAATAGCTCCATTACGTTTACTTAAGCAGGTGTTATGTTGCGTTTATGCGTTCAAATATCCAATAGTCTTTCTCTGCTGTATTGACTTTTTTTTTTGTTTTCGTCTTAACTTTTAAGAATTTTTTAAACTATCGTAGCTGGTTTTGGAATTCTTGTAAATTTTGATGAATTCAATATTTGCTTTTATCACTTTTGTATATCTTCAAGAATTTCTAAGCTAATTTTGCAATCGTTTTAGTTTAAATTAAAATTCGGTTGACAAGAAAATAATTTTGGTTTGCACAAATAGGTAGCACTATGTTCGTTTTTTTTTATTCCTTCTTTTTTTCTATTTTGTTTTGTGATCCTTCCTTATTTTTAGCCCAAAGGGCGTTAGCTTAGAAGGGCTATTAATTTCGTTTTGGCATTTTGCGTCGATTCAATGCATCACTTTTCAAACTGTTGCCACCCAAATACTCTTGCGCTATGTTATATTTAAAGAAATTAAATAATGAAGAAGCTGCATAAATGTGTGTATGTTTCTCGCATTGTGATGAAACGACGGTATCTAGAGCCATCAAATTTTGAATAACATAATGTTCCTCCGAATACGGACACCTGAAAACCCAAATTTGGAATTTGCAATATCTTATTCATATTTTATAATATTTTAAAGAACTTTTGATTAAAAATCTCGACGATTTCAAAGCAAGCAATGGCAACATTGTACGAAAAAAAATTATCTCCAACGCGCAAGACTGTGTATCGAAAATTCTAAAGATATGTTCATTTTAAAATTATTTTGCGATATTGCTGTTGAATTGAATTTTGTATTTTAAGTACGAAAAATATGAAATTTAATAAATAAAGGTAGCACAGAAAACGTTAAAAAAAGCCCTTCCGGGCGTAATGTAAAATCTAAAAGATTTCAGATTTTTTTTATTCCTTATAATTGTTTCTTCTTTTTAGAGTTTTCAGCTGGTTGCTACAGAAACTAATTCCAGGTATTTTTGTTGACGTCTGTTAGTTCACGGTCAATTTTAACATTAGGTGCAAAAATAAGCATTTTCGATATATTTTACTTTTTAATTTTCGTAAAAGCAACAAAACGGCTGAGGCTGACAAAGAGATAAGTGGAATGTATGGTGGTGATTGCTTAACACAATACATGTGTCGGAATTGTTTTAAAAAATTTTATTCTTGAAATTTTTCACTTCAAGATTATGAGGTATTTTCTCCCTTCTTTGGGGCATGCCTGCGTGGCGTGAGGGTACCTCACTCGCCGTGTGTTTGATAGGTCCGGGTTCGAGTTCCGGAGAGGGCATTGCTCATTTTTCATTTTTTCTGCTTCAAAAATAACCAAATGACTCTACAGTAGCACCCGAACTAAAAAGGCGGTGGATGATGATTCTTCACCAACAGGATTTGTCGATTGTGTTCTGTAATATCCAGTCGCCCTTTAAAAGGGGGAGTATATAAGGCATTTTTTCCTCCTTTCAGCATGCGTTCGTAGTATAATGGTTAGTACACTCGGCGCGTATTCGAGAGGTTTAGGTTGGAGTCCCTGGGAGGGCATTGCTCATTTTCAAGTCTCCTGCGTCAAAATAACCTAATAGCTCTACAAGACGACCAATGTCCTTACGTGTCTTCTGAAGTTGATGGTGACAAAATTAAAGCCATAAGTAAATAGAATCCTCATACAACTGTGCGAGAGTTTACAAAATGGTTAAATGTATCACACACATCAACTGAAAATCACGCAAGGTGTCTCGAACTCCTGAAGGATCTCGAAATTTGGGTTCCGCATGAATTGAAAGAAATTCACTTAACGTAACCAATCAATATTTGCGATACGCATTTCAAAGGCAATGTAGTCGATCCCTTTCCGAAAGGAATTATCACTGGTAATGAAAAACGGATCATATACAAAATCATTAATCGAAAATTATCGTAGCCCAAGCGTGATGAATCAGCACAAATCATATCCAAAGTTGAATTGCATCAGAAAAAACCGTGCTAACAATTTGCTGGAAATACAAAAATGCTGTGTATTTTTGTGCTATTTTCAAGCAACCAGTCGATCAACTCAGACATCTACAGCCAGCCAGAAATGTATGAAATTAAATGAGGTAATCAAAGAGAGAAGGACAGAATTGACAAACTGCTACGAAAGTTTTTCTTCCAATACGACAATGTGAGGATTCTTTCATCTTTAGCAATGCCGAAGAAATTATTGAAAATTCTTTGAGAAATGGTGTCACGTCCTCCATATCATCCTGACCTTGCCCCATCGGATTATAATTTATTTCGAAACTTACAAAACTTCTTAACTGGTAAAAATTTCAGTAATAACGATGACTTGAACTCGCACTTGGTTGAGTTTTTTGTTGATATAGATCAGACCTTATACGACCCAGGAATAAGGAAGTTACAAGAAAGATGGCAAAAGGCCATCCAACAGAACGGAAGCTATTTGACTGATTAAAATTCAGTTTTTGCATAAAAAATATTGAGTTTTATTTCTTACTAAAAAACTGAATCTGCTTTCTTGCAGCCCGATATTTTATATTTTTAATCAATTTTTCTAAATAAAAAAAGAAACATGATTATATAAAGCAGTCATTCTAATTTTTTTACATGTATTACACTTCCTTCAGATATCATCCTCCTTTTTCATTCTTCAGATGTCATTTCTTCTGTTTTAAGGATTCCAGTTTCATGAAATTCTTACTGCTATTTCCGAATTAACCAAGTTATATTATTATTAGTAGTAGTATTTACGTGTTCTGCCTTAATACCTACATGAAAGAGAGGGATGCCTTCGTGGAGAATCTTCTAAGGGAAAATATCTCGTGTTTACACGTTACACATGGAGAAAACCACGAAAACGCCTATGCAATCAGCCTGTTGGCAGGACCGAGCTACCAGTGTTCAGGGACTTTACTACTCGACCGCCTGGTTGGCCTACCAAGTTATACTAGAATGCGCTTTTAGTAGCAGCGCAGTGTAACACATGTGTGTTAATTTAATATACTCGTAGCGGAAGTAAATATGCAAAATACCTAAGATTAAAAAAGAGGCATAGCCTAGCAATTAACTGTGGCTTAATTAGCTAATTAACAATAAAAAATTAAAAATAAAGATTAGTGTTCTTAAGTAATTGTTGTACGTACAACTTTCTACGAGTTATTAGTGTACGGTAGCCTTGAAGCTTATTATAGCCTGGTTCAACTGTAGTTTCAACGAGTCAACAAATGACAGAGCATCTTATAATTCCTTCTACAATACTCGACACTGAAAATGCAACACTAAGCAGGAGTGGCCCGGAAATAATGCAAATTAGAGTGTAGTCGTACATCACCGAGTTATGCGAATGATGTGAAATACGCAGCTCTCTAGTTCACGTTGAAGAAGACGTAAGGGAAAGAAACTATAGAATGTTCAATTTTTGGGCCGTTATTTCTGCTAGGAAAATCATCGTAGAAAATTTTCTTGTCTCAGAGGACGCATGTAATAGCAAAGAATACCATACCGTCGTCATCGAAGGCAGTTCCACGACGGGCATGGTGATCAGACTCAGAAAGACAGGTTGGTCCATATCTCAATTCTCGGCTGACACACACCTGGCCGCGTTCACAGTGCACCGGCTGTGGCCACGGTGGTTGGAAGAAGGAAATGTGGCCACGGTGGTTGGAACAATCGCAAGTTCGAGGAGTGCCGCTGCAGCCAGAGTGAAGTCAGCACGTGTGAATCGAAGCATCCGCCGACAAGCGGTGGCGCAACCGTAAGCCACTTTTACCTTCATTCTGCAGGCATGTTGCACCCTAAATGTTCCCAATATCACCCAGAACCATTTGCCTTCGATTAGTGGCTAGTGGTGTCAGAAGACTACCATTTACCCCACACCATAGACGCCATCCTCTGCAATGGTGTCGGTCTCGAGCTATGTGGACGACGGTATGGCACAGGGTAGTGTTCTCAGATGAGTCACGCTTCTGTGACTTCTAGTGATAGTCGCCGAGTGCGATTGTGGCATCGACAGAGAGACAGATAAAATGCGTTAACAATTACGAAACGCTCCACCGCGCAACATCATGGTTGGAGGGCGATTGCGTGCGATTCCAGGTCACCTCTAGTTTGTATTCAGGACACAATGACGGCCCAACGACCGCGTGAATGATGTGCATCCCTCGGTGATACACCACTTTCAGGGAGAGTCCAATGTCCGTTATCATCAGCATAACGCCTGGCCACACACTGCTCGCATGAACCATCGTGCTCTGCAAGGTATACAGATGATTTCCTGACCACCGTTCTCCCCTAATCTTTCGCCAATCGAAAACATATGGGATGTGTTTGGACGCCATTTGTAGACTCTACCGTTGCTGCGTTTAGAAGACGAATTGTGGCAAATGGTTGACCGAGAATGGAGAGCTCTTCCTCAAGACACCATCCGTAATCTCATTGACTCTCTACCTGGACGTGTTGCTTCGTGTATCGCCTTCTAAGGTCGTCCTACAACCTACTAACCCGACCCTGTTCTAGCTTTGTGTTGTGCTTATGATTTCGAAATAAAGATCACTTATTGTTCTTTTGCTGTCTCTCTCTCTGTTTGCCCAGTTTTGTCACTTTCTGGCCACTCTTTCTTGGCGTTGAATTTTCAATGTCGGGTAGTGTATATACCTATCTCAGGAAAATCTCGGATGCGCTCATGTGTCATACGAGTATTTTTAGAGCCTCTAATTTGGTAACTATTTTTGTTAAAAACAGATGCATGTATTTATTTTGAGTATCTAAATTAATTAAAATGACTTTCAATCTATAACACATAAAAAGTATTCCATAGAAACTTGCATTAAGCATATTTTGTAAAATCTCTGAGTTCATTCTTGTAGACTATTCTTATTAGAATTTGCTCTTGTGTTATTTGCATTAAAACTCAAATATAAATTGATACTAATATAAAAAAAAATTCTGAGGAAATTTGCGTTTTTTAAGCATTGTTTTTACAAACAGGATTTTTGAAGTACTCCATTTCATACTAAGCTCTTCGTACAGAATGAGCTTTTCCCATTGTTCGTTTTTACTAAAAAACCCGTCTAGACATAAAAGCAATGATTGCAGTTTATCTGATTTTTATCTTAATTAGAATGAATTGTTTAACTGAAGTTTTTGTTCAAAAACTATTTCAATACATAATACATGGGTTTCTTTTTAATAAAACATGCTACATTAGAGGTATTATGATTTGTTTGTGGAATAGTTAATTTCAAAACTACTATTGAATTGTTTAACAGTAGGTAATACAAGTAAGTTGCATGTTTACTGTAACTTTTTTGTGTTAAATTACTAATAAAAAAACTCGTTTCTAAAAATATGCAAATATTTTTTAGCATAAATTGAGTAACTATTCATATTCACTCTTAAATTATTTAAAATTCAAGACATTAATTATTAATATTTTAAGTGACAAAGCTTATTGTTTTTTAATTTTTAATACAAGCAATGTTAAGGAAATGGTCGTCATCAATAGCAACTGCAAATGGCTGTTAAATTAGTAAAACTAAGCAATATGTATAGTTGGATAAATTTCAGAATTGTAGCTCTAAAATGAAGTGCTGTTTAGAATACATCTAATTAGTTTCACATTTAAGTGGAAAAACATTTGTATAAAGTCAAAATAAGTATTAAACGCATAACGCATTATGCGTTACCTTTATTTATTATGTTATTCGCACTTGAGCCACATAAAATTCAATTCAACAGCAATATAAAAAAATATTTAAAAACAGCACGTCTTTGGAATTTTCGATACGCAGACTCGAGCGCTGGAGTTAAAAATGTTTCCTTTCGTACATTGTTGCCATTGCTCCATTTGAAATCGTTCAGTTTGTTAATCAAAAATTCGGCAATATGAAATAGATGATAAAACAAATTCAAAATTCGAACTTCCAAGTGCCCATAGTCGGTTGGAGGACTACGTTATTCAAAATTTGATGGCTCTAGGTACCGTTGCTTTTTCACAGTGTGAAAAATATTCATGCAGATTCTCCTTTATTTAGTTTCTTTAAATATAATACCTAGCGACAATATTTGGTGGCAACAGTCTGAAAAGTGAATCAACCCAGAACGTGAGACGACGTAAAAACCCATTTTGAGACTAATAGCCCATTGGTCCGAGGCCTCTTTGGTCTAATAATACAATACTGGATATAAATTTGCTTAGATTCATCTATAAGAACTTCGCGGCCCCTAAAAAGGGAAATAATAATTGAAAAAAGGAAAAGGAGAAAAACAACACAGTGTTCTGTAAATTTGTCCATGTAACGAAATACGTATAACCTGTTTCAGCAAAGTATTGAAAATATTTTAATATTAATTTTAATTCCATTGTTTTCTAAATTCCTTCAATGCGTTTTAAATCAATATTTCCGGCTTTTGTTTTAAACCGAAATGGCTTAAATCTAAGTGATAATAAATTTGACATTTCATGCTATCGTAATCTTTCATTTACAATAGCACTCTTAAAAACTTGTGGGATGTTTATTTAATTTAACTAATAAATAATTTTCAGTTTGAAACAACATTCCTTTCAGTCTCCTTTTCACCCACGCTTTCTTTCCAGAGTGTTAATTCGCTAGCGCGTACGTATTTAACGAGGTAGAAAGAAGTGGCATGTAAGGGAAGGTTGATACGGAATATAAATAATTCCATGAGGGCACACGCAACATAAATGTTTCCATGAGCTGAGGTGCTTTAAATGCGAGACAAACACATGAGTTCGGAATATGCAGTAGAAACTGAAAAAGATCTAATCTGCACTTTGTGGAAACAAAATCACGTACTTTATTAACAGGGATTCTCGGAGTATCAAAAAAGACTGGCATAACTTCAGAAAAAGAGAAAATAGGAAAACATGCACCCCAAATGTTACTCAAGAAAACTTCCCAGCTTTGCTTTCGAAAATTACGGACAAAACTAGCTTCACCAAACACAAACAGCTACAGCGACATATTAAAGCGACATATTCAACTTCCAAAAGAAATGCGACCAACGAAGTGAGCGTAAACGCCCATTAGGCTTGTTTACGCCGTGTACTACAAGTCAGAGCCTTCCTGCGCGTTATATTATCCTGTGAGTCGTTAGGATAAACTTACTACATTTTAAGTTCACCGTTACCCGTTCTGAGTTAAGCCACAAGTGTTGGCTTTGTGTACGCCCAAGTGGAGCCATCTGTGAAATTATATTGTGTATAAAGGATTCTTTAAACTTTTCTTCTGTACTAACCTGATGATTCTATATGAATTAGGAGGGCAGAGGGATGGAAGTCCTTCGGAAATCTCTCCTAGTCTACTCCCACCCAAATTTTAACGGAGCGTCTTTGTTTTGAGGATGGATTGAGGTTTTGAGGATGACCTTTGGAAAAAAATCCTGATATATATGGAATTAAGGTTAGGCTAGAAACTCCTAGGATGCAGGATATAAGGAGAATGTTAAATATAGTTTTTCCTATATGACGCATGTCTTCATAAGAGGATGACTGATGATAATCCCTGTCCAGAGGAGTACTATGGATTTAAATAGAGCGTGGTTTATTAGATAGTAGGCAATTTTAATGGTAAACATAGAAATTGCGAATAATATTATTGCGATTTGTCTAGGTGTTAAAAATTATACTTTTCTTTTTATATCTTGTTCTCAATCTGCAGAGAGTCCGGCAATTGCCACCGCTATTGTCCACGCTGGAGAACGTTCTATGTGGAGGACTGGTTAATTGAAATTAACTCAACGTACTATCAGAAAGTTTTACGTCCGATATTTATAGAATTTATCACAGTGACCTTCATAGAGTGAAACTTTATCGACGTAAAGCAACAAGTCATACTTCAAAACGTACCACCGCATTGCTTCAAAAAATGAAGACTGATGTAGGTATTGCATGTTTTTCAACGTATAACTGCAGAGTCCTCTGATATTTCATTGGTGGACTATTGTGCCTTTGGTTTCCTTAAAAGAGCTTTTTCTAAGGGCAAACCCATAATGATTGGTGGATTCTGGAAAGTAGAAGAATGGAAAATAATACCCCTTGAACGTTTACAAGAATCTCTTCTATCATGGATATCGCGATGCAAATGAAGAACTCCAGAAAAACGGCTATCATATGGAATGCTTAAAAAAGTACTCTTTGCAATTTAAACATTTATTTAAGGGCCAGAAACGTGTTCTAAAATTGTGTAAACACACACTAATAATCAGTTATTTTCAGAAACATTTTATTTGATTCAACATTTCATTTGCCACTCTCAAATTCTCTGCCTAAGCATTTCAAATTAAAACTCTCCCACCCTCCCGAAAAAAAAGCATATTTGATCCCACACATATGCTTACAAGTTTTAATAAAGCGATTTTAATCTGCGTAAAAATGCTTTCCACCTTGAGATGTTATTTCATTTCTCTGTTTGGCAACATGGATGTAGGAGTTTCAAATGCCATCATAGAAGAAAAAGGAAAGTAGACAAACAAAAATGTCCTCCTTCCTTCATTACAGCGCTAAAATATTATTCCGGACTTACCGGAGAAGGAAAAAAAATATTAATAAAGGTTATAGCGAAAAAAAGGGAGAATGAATTTAACTTCTTATGATATTAAGTTCTGCATTTCGCTGCAGCCATTTCTTTCTAAGCAAAAAGGAACAAAATTTCAGGAGTTAATTTTGAATATTGCTCGTTAATGTTGCCACTCTGTTCTTCACAATTGTTTGTCAAATAACCGGACTCGCTTTAAGGAGATGGAGGACGTAACAAAAAGAGATGCAGCTTTTAATGAGCGCACGCTTAAGGGAAGCAGACCGTGGAATTGCTTCCTTAAATGAATGGAATAATTCGAAAAGAGAAGCCATTTTGTGTTAGAAGATACTAATAAAACTGCTCTCCATTATCGAACTGCTTTATGTATACTTGCGACTTTTGATGAGCATTATATTACAATAATGTTAGGAAAATGGGATTGTAAAATTATGCATTTTCTCTGTTCTTGATGTTCAAATAATCTCGTCTCAAAGTAATAGTTCAGGAAATTTTAATATTACTTCACTTGTAAAAACGAATTTTTTTAACAAAATTCCTCAAACAAATAACTAGTACTGATAGTTTGTAATACCTAATAATGCTGATGTACCAGAAGGTTACATGTGCAAGACAAACGTGCCAAAGTGAAGGATAAAATTAGCAAACCAACAACCATGCGTTTGACGTGCATTTTAGTCAAGATTTTGTCGATTTCGAGGTTAGGCGCAAGTCCTTCTTCATCAGCAGCAAAGAAATCTGCAACGAAAAGATAACCACGGTTGTAATGATACCCAAAAGGAGCAAAGTAAAGGAGAATATAGCGCCATCTGTCGGGAGAAATAATAAAGAAATTTGAAAAAGTATATTAATAGAATTTTAAAAGTGTTAGAAAGGCCTGGATTGGAATTACATCCATTAACTAAACAAGATAAATCTTTGTGAATGTGAAAAGCTTCAGGAAAATTCAATTTACCAATGAAAGAAATTGTTGGATAAATTTTGCTGCCCCAAGTCAGAATTATGATCAAATTTCCATACATGATTAGCTGCCAAAGATTTGTTAGTTTTGTCTTTTCGGACATAAGATACGTGTTTCTTCATGCGAAAGTTAGCCTTTCTTAGTCTTCCTTAGCTTAGTCGACGTACCTTAAACCACATTACAAGATATGCTATAAATTCCCCAAGAATAAAAGCGAAAAATAGAATTTTATAAATCGAACCATGAATTTTGTTCATAGGCTAGAAAATAACTTAAAAATTGAAATTCTGTAGAACCAATTTTGTAACTGTCAATATGCAGTTTTGTAACTGACAAAAGCATGAATGGAAACATGACAGTAATATTAATTCTGACAGTGTATATCCTTCCTTAATGGCCCACCAGTGACCGAACGGTAAAGTTGCTGAACACTGGTAGTTCGGTCTGGGCTTCGAATCCTGGCGAATGGGCTAGCTGCACAGGCTGGCTTCGTAGTATTTCCCACATGTAACATATATACGAGCCAGTTGCTCTTGGAAAGACCTCCACGAAGCCATCCCTCCCCTTAGGAAGACAGCCCTCGTGTGCTTTGCCGTAATTAAATAAACCAACCGAAACGAAACCTGATTGTTCCACAAATCACGTTCAAAATCAACCACCTATAAGACAATTGGATACAGGCAGGTAAGCCGCCAAATAAGACCTCTGGCGGTGAAGAGTAAAACAATCTCTATTACCGATAAAATAGACCCCTTACATACGAAGGTGGCGAACGGCAACAGCAGGGCCGAAATGGCGGATGGCAAGCTGTCGAACCATTACGAGGTATGAGATGACCTGCCTTCTCAAAAGTATAAAAATAGAAACTTCTCCAGTAATATTTTCACTTGTTTCAGAGCTTAATTTGTAAAATTAGAAGTGCTGAGTGAGTGTTAAAAATAAATAAATAAAATGACTAGTAAAATAATTAATAATTAAACAATTAAATAATTAATGATTAGAATAAATAAAAAATTAATATTAAAATTTAATCAAATGTAAGGAGATAAATAAAAATATAATAA
>KK120111.1:95029-110954 GCA_000611955.2 Stegodyphus mimosarum
TGCCAGTCGGGGGTTTTATTTACCAGAAAGCACTGCATCCACCGTCTTGTAATTATGACCCTAGCGGGCGGGAGATTTTTGGAAGAAATTTATAGCTATTGCGTAGATTCTTTAAAACTAGGAGCGCCAGCAGAAATTACGCTCCTTATTCTCCACCCTCCCCTGAAGAAACTTCTTCCAGGAGTAAAAAATTGGTCTGCTGCAAAAGACGATAAAGTGGCTAAACAAAGTTATTTAAGGCACGTCTGCGGAAAACGCTACACCAAATTAATAAAAAAAGAACCCTTCCAATTCTTTAGCTTGTCTCTCGGAGTTTAGTTGTTTCCTGCTCTTGGAGACAACGAGAAAACTGCTGGAGTAGAAAAATGGTTTTGATGGGCGCCATCAGAGAAAGAGGGTTCAGCAAAATTCTAATTTTCTTGAGATTGCGATAATTAAAGTGAGAGATAATTAGAAAAGGCCGAGAATAATTTAGAAACGGTTGGAAACTTTTAATTTTTTTTATGAAAGCTTAAATCATACAGTAGGATTAGTAGGGATAAGATGCGTTACGAAATCGTATTTGTTGTGGGTTGCATACAACTCCGTAGAATCGCATTAAGATAGTTAACCAGTTTTCCTAGTAAAAAAACTGAAAATATACTTGTTTTAATCCCGGTACCTTTTACATTAACTAAGCATTGTTATTTAAGTATTATTCATTTTTGAAATAATAATTGGCTTTTGTAGTTCAAATCTTTATTTTCCGTGTTATGCCGAGTTATCAGGTGTTGTTTATTTGAATGAAACAAACGATTATAAGGTATTTCTCCCGCCTTCTTCGCATGCCTTCGTGGTGTAGTGGTCAGCACGCTTGACGCGTAACCGAGAGGTCCGTGGTTCGATTCCGGCGAAGGCGCAGCACGTTTTTCAATACTCCTGCTTCAAAAATTCCTAATGTCTCTCCAAGCTAATGCAAAAAACAGGACGTTAACACTAGGCCATAAGCCTGGTTTAAAAATGCATTAGTGTTTTGGTCAGAGTACTCAGCTATAAGATGACCCCTTCTTTTTAAAATATCTTTTGTAAAGAATCGCATTTTTCATATAGGATTAGAATAGCAGATATGAGCTTTACAATATAGATGATTATCAATTTGACATCCAATAACTAAATCCTGTGTTGAAATAAATTTAAGCAAATTTAGATTTTTTAACACTAGCATTGAGAGAGTTAAATGGGTAGTTGATTTAATATGTTTATAAATGTTATGTTGAACTTAAAATTACGATCTATTAAATTATACGCATTTTTTGCTGCATTTAATTTAAAGTTATTTCCTCGAATTTTGTTAGAGATATATTTCTCATTCATTTAATTTAGTTCTCACTTCGCGGCAAAGCAAAAATACACAAAAACTCAAATGTTTACATTAGAAATTGTAAAATACAGGAAAACGTAAAACATGAAATACAGTTAAAAGAGTTAAAAAAACAGTTTTTACAATTAGAGTTTCTACTCAAAATTCTACTCAATTCGGTCAGCAGTCAAAAAGGAGAATTTTTCGGTGCTCAAAACTGAAAGTTTACTTTTGGTCTCAATCGGGGAAAAGACATTTAAAGTGCCGAAACTGACTTAATTCACCATTGTACTGTATTTCAAATCTAAACAAAAGGAAGGTTCGTTAGGTTTAACTCGCCGCTTAACTATTAAATTGTTCATAATTCTACAACTATTGCATGCAAATTAACTAAAGGCATAGAAACTGCATAATTCAATCACTTTTAAAGCAAAAAATACACAATTAAACAACATGTAAGAATAAAAATAATAAGCTCACTGACCCAGGTAACAGAGTAGATATATATATCTATACACACACGATTAGTGCAGCTGATTGCAACGAAATGAATGCTGTTAAACTATACGTTATATACAAAATTTCAATGTTCTGCGGATACTCGTTCTTGAATTATGCGAGATACATACATACGTTCGTTCGTACGTACAAATGTCAAGGTAAAAAAATCTCTTCTGAATTAATTTTAAATCCAATTTACAATCCTTTATACAATCCGTGCCTATAGTTGTTACGCAAAAACATCATTCAAATGGTTTCAACAGCGGTTGAAATATGATACCCGAAAATTTTCACGATTACATTG
Source organism: Stegodyphus mimosarum (assembly GCA_000611955.2). Classification (NCBI taxonomy): domain Eukaryota; kingdom Metazoa; phylum Arthropoda; class Arachnida; order Araneae; family Eresidae; genus Stegodyphus; species Stegodyphus mimosarum. Next base: position 97,174 of record KK120111.1, read on the forward strand.
CATCCTTTATTTCATACAAAGGTGTAAAAATAGACAAGAGTTTCTTCAAGACATTTTAGGGAAAAGATATTATCTTATTTTTGTCATTCATGTATTGAGTACATTTTGTCCTCAAAATTTAGCGAAACTTAACGCGTCTACAGATCATGAAAACCCGTATCAAGCATAACATGCAGGAAAACATTCATGCATTTTGACGAGCGATAACAAGCTGTATAAAAGAAAACTGCTCAGAAAATAAAGGAAGAAGAAAGCATATTTTCAAGTTTGTATTGTATTCAGCACTGTACTTGAATGGAAAATCATATGTCATCACTTACGTTAGCATTTATCTTAGATGAAAAATAATTTGCGGGTATTTAAAATATTAGAAATAAAGCATAAATACCTATTTACCTTTACTTTGTGTTAGGATCTAGCAAAATAGATTTATGGTACAAATATTTCAAGCATTCGTAACATTCGCAATATTTTCCTTATTTGTTCATTATTTATAACCTAACTTGTTCTTATCTATGTTTTAAAATTGTAAAATTCTTTCACAGTATTTTATAAAATATTGTTGCGTGCGTACGGGTTCGTAATGGATTTAATGCACAAGTTGATAAAAAGTTAATAAAATTTATTCTTATCCCAAGAAATAAGACAAAATGCTGAAATTTCCTCAGAGATATTAGTACAATATCGCAATATCTCACAGTAGTTATATTTTAAACTTCTAAAAACGTTAAATAGAACTCAAATTCAAAACACGGAGAAAGCTAATCCGATCTATCAGCAAATTCTCTACAATCAATAACAGCACTAAGTAAACAACTCATAAACAACTGAACTGAGATGTTTTATCCGGCTTTTGTAAGCTTTTTAATCAAGCACGAGAATATTCTGGTATTTTCTCAATTTTTCTGGATAGCAAAAGAGTAGAATTAGAAGACATCTATTTATTAAATGCCCTTGCTCCTGTAGTTTTACTTTTTTGGTGTAGCTTTCTCTTAAAACTCGTCACGCGTTGCATTATACGGGGAAATAAAACAATTTAAATTATAGTTCTACCAAAAATAGCAAATTAAATACAAAATCCGTAATAATATTTCGGGAAAAATTCCTCGTAGAAGTAGAATAACGTAATTCAAGCCCATTCTGTTCCATTTGATGTCTAACAGCATCTATTTAAAAATCAATCAAATTTGATCTTTAACTAGATGCTATTAGTGGAAATTAGGGACGTAATTTATCTGTAAACATAAAAATTCTAAACGGGCGTATGTTTGTTTAGTTCGTGTATTCTGGATTAATACTGATTCCACAGTCATTCAAAGAAATTACTAGTTATCATTAACTAGAAACAGAGTTATTTGAAGCGGAAGCGTTTTGTTCCTGTACTGACACTAGAGGTAACGGTAGATTTGCATCTCTTTCAAAATTTATCTTTAAACCATTAACAAGGGCTATTTGTTTCGACTTGTAGCCTATTAAAATTCCAAAGCACGTCCAGCTCTTAATGGAAATTGTTTTGAACTAAAGGTGTGAAAGAAGACTCGTTGATCTTGAGCTGAAGCTGAGAATTTTTTTACCGTTTTACTTTCGTTGCATGATTTGCCAGTTCTGTACCTTCAGATTAGAAGTTTATATTGTTTTCTAAATTAATTACAATGTTAAGTTAGTGACTAGTTAAAACTCTTCTGATCCGTGTATTATGATTCTAATGCAGTAAAATTCTGATAATCCGTGACTTTTAATCTCAGAATGTTTATAAACAGCATCATCATATTTAGATATAAAGAAATAAGGTTTGATTTTCAGAAAATTAGGTAGAGTAAATTTAATAGCTTCCTTTTTTATATTATCTGAACGAAAAAATATTAGTATAAATCTATATACATAGTTTTATTATAATCAATCTTAAGTTATTTGAAATACTATTTTGAAGCTTTGTATTTTCCGATTCGGGGTACAGTTAGCACAGCTACCGGGGTGTCTCGAACACCGTTCCACAACAGCAGTAGTCATGTTTACTGATATGGAAATAAACCTTGTAAAAATATAACACTGTACTTGCTATTTAAATTTTAATACACTCATTTACTCCTTATGAAGCAGTTGTATTTATTAAATTGAAGTCAGTGTTTGATTCTACTCAAAATTCTAAGAATTTTCTTCAAAACCTTCTGAATTGCCATTTAAAATCAGCATGTGTAGGAGCACATCTTTCTTCCGGTCACGTTGTTTTTACATCAAGCGCCTAAGCTCAAACAGGTACCCTTTTTAGATCGGGCGCCAGTGTAGAGTCATTAGGTTATTTGAAAGCAGGAGAGATGAAAAAGGAGCAATGCCATCGCCGAGACTCGAACCACGTATCTCTCGAATTTTGCGCTGAGAATCCTGACCACTACACCACTGCATGTGAAGAAGGTGGGAGAAACACATTATATACTCCTCTTTTTAAAGGGCAACTGGGGATTAAGGGAAACAATCTCCAAATCCTGGTGGTGGAGAATAATCATTCACCACCTTTTTTCAGTTCGGGCGCCACAGCAGAGACATTAGATATTTTTGAAAGCAGGAGAGATGAAAAAGGAGCAATGCCCTCGCTTGGACTTGAACCACGGACCTCTCGAATACGTGCCGAGCGTGCTGACCACTACACCACAAAGGCATGCGAAGAAGGCATGAGAAATACCTTATAACCTTGAATAGAGAAATTCTGCCGCTTTTATTCGATGGTAATGCTTTATATCGCAATTTCTCAGCATAAAGTTTGCTTAAAAATCAACGAATTCTGCACGTGAAAATGTGAATTGCAACAGTATAATGCTTCAATGAGGAATTTTGTTGATATTCAATGTGATGGATTAATTCATTTGATTCTGAATAAAAAAAAAGTACTCTGATGTGGACACCACATAACTTTCTTGTAAGGCCTATTACACGTATTTTTTGCTGCACTTCAATTAAACTTCATTCAAACTTACACTCTCGAATTATTCTAGCTTAATTGTCCGCTCAAGGCAAGATGAAAATGACATCAAAGGCTGCAAATTTTGAAAATGGCCAAACTTTGTAGTACGCGAGTCAAACGTCTTGTATTTTTGTTTTTCATAACGAATATAAAACTTTCCCAAGTATAAGTATTGGAACAAGGAGTTAGCGTTAAAATTTTTCACAATTTATCCAAAATTAAATTTTGAAATATGACATGGCCAAAAAGTGAATATTTTTATCATTTAGAGCACTTATGTAAATGGAAGCATATGTGTACAATCAGAGATTGCGAAAACAAAGGAGGACTTCTAAACAGGATTAGCGAGCTGGCTGTTATTTGATTATTATTACCTTTTACATATGATTACATCATAGGACATGAAGTATAAAAACTATTGTAAATTGGAGCTATTAAAAGACCGAGATACGTTCATTGAAAAAGCATGTAATAGCCTTAGTGAAATTTTAAAATTGGATTGGAAATCATTTAAGAAACTTAAATTAGCAAACATACATACCAAAAGTATAAATCAAAAGAATATGAAAACAAAATTAATTATTGTTGACGCTGTGGAGGAAGGCTGACTTATCAAAGCGAATTAGCCGGAACTGCAAAAAATTTCGCAGTTCTTACGGAATGATTGCGTTTCGATTCCTTCGCATGTTTGAAATAACATTTTTTTCAAATTGCATAGTAAGCTATAATATGCAAAAAATACTAATTGGATTAAAATTATTAATTTTTAAATAGACGAAGAAAATTCCCCGACGAGATTTACCTTGACATTTTTACAAAAAGTTATAATTAAAAGATGGTACATACAAAGAGAACTATCGATTAAAAATATGTCTGTAAGGCATATAAACAAAAGTGGTTTCATTATAAAGTTTAAAACATTACAGAAGTAGTCGTATTTCACATTCCATATATACACATATATAGGGCAAAAATATAATTTAATTTTTTTTAACTTACTGCTCAAACTCTTTTGCTGCAAGTGGAAAGCCGCCTTTTTATTTGAAGAAGAAGTTTCGTTTGAACCGACGCTTAAGGGAAGCACGGGTTTGCCGTAAAGGTTGTGGCTTAAGGAGAGACACTTAGGTTTGTACTGAAAGATAATATAATATAAACGCTTTTGTTTATATGCTTTTAGAAGGGAAAAATTCGGTGTGATTTTCCCTAGTAACTTGCGAGGATTTGCGTTTGTTAGACGAAGTTTTCATTCATGTAGAGTTACTGCATGAATGAATTAATTTTAAAAATCTAGGAGAGCTCTTTCGCTAAACGCAATGAGGAAGAGGAAAAATGCACGAATATTTTTTTTTTAATTTTGCAACCTGACGGTAAAAAACTAGAGGGATGCGCGAGAATATGCTATAAATATATTCCTCCTGCGCGAGATATCCTGGTAACAAGATTATAATGTATTTCTACCAACCCTATTCGCATGCCTTCGTGGTGTAGTGATCAGCACCCTGGGCGCGTATTCCAGAGGTCCGGGGTTCCAGTTCCGACGAAGGCGTTGTTCATTTTTCATGTGTCCTGCTTTGAAATAACCTAATGACTCTACAAGTTAATATGGAGGCGCAGCCCGCTGATCTTCAAGTAAAATTATCGGATACATTTTATATCAGATCAATATCTACAATTTAATAAATTGAGTTAAACATCATACATAAAGTGTAGGTATGAATCTCTGCATGATAGTTGCAACAGGTAAGTTTTGATGAAATATAATAAGAAGGGAACTTTGAGTAGATGAGTGCAGTAACGCAAGAACTGGACCCCCGTCCTGGATATCTCTAGGGCCTGCCTCTCGGGGTGAGTTTGTCCAAGCTCCTGTGACCCCTTCAACGGCGGCGCGTACCCCACAGTCCCTGTCCGGTTTTATACAAAGCATATGACAAGGAAGAAAAACTAGCAAATAAAAAAAAATAAAAAAATTGAACACTTGATCATCTCCGCGTACTACTCCATTGACTTCGAATTTTCGCTTGGTGCCTTGTCCACTTTATCAGTCCCCGTCACTGGGACTATGAGGGCCAAACCCCCGATGACTAGGTCGATGATCTCCAATCTAACTCCACCACAAACAGAGCAACAGATACGACAGACCAGTACGAGCGATTTTGCTTATAAGAGTTATCTTAATTTGTTTATAAGAGTTATCTTTATGTTTCTTTTTAATGTGCGCTGCCGCCTAACCGGTGCAGTGGTTAGCGTCGCTGACTGCCGTGCCGAAGGGCTCCGGTTGGAATCCTGGAGAAGCATGGAAGTTTTTAAATGTATAGTGTCCGTGCAGCATGGGGTACTCTAATTATGTCTCAAGCTGAAAGTCCTCTCAAGAGGTTGTGGTAGCGCAAGAGGGGTGGGAGACCCTCTGTTTCGTGTCCCTCGGGGTGCTGTGCATCAAAATTGGGGGCAGACTAAGCTAAATCGCACTGTCATTTTGGGGGGCTCAAGGCTATTGCAAACGACAGGCGTAAACTTGCGCTCCTTGCTACGAGGAATTCCGTGGGCTTGGGCTCGCTATAGGTCAGAGAAGTGAGAATTAGCAACAATTTAATATGTGCAACGCGAGAATTTTAGTTCATAATCGTAACCTGCAGAGCATCGGGTCTTTACGACAGCTCTGTTTAATGACTGGTTTCAAAGTTCATTCAGTTAAGAAGTGAAATATTGCTTGGAACAGCAAAGCTTGAGCTATTAAAAATCTATTAAATCTTGATAATGCTCCAGGACACGGTACTGGAATCTTCCCGACATTGCATCCAAATATAGAAATTTTATTCCTTCCGTCGAACATCACTTCCTTAAACCAACCAATGGACCAAGAAACATAAAAGCGTTCAAAGAACCTTATGTCCGTTATGTTTAAATCTATGCAAATAAAGCTCTGTAGACGAAAGAAAATACGAAACATCAATAATTTGGGAAGCATTTCAATATAAAACACTTCATAAAAATGATTAAACTTACCAGGGAAGAACTGAATTCATCGGCACTGAATGCTTGTTGGCATCAGACGTGGCAAGAAGCTGTCAACAATTTTAAAGGATTTTCATCGACTAAGAATGAAGCCATGGAAATAGTACAAATTGCAAAAGCAAGAGGCGGCGAAGGATTTTCAGATATGGAAGAAGGAGAAATCAAAGAATTGGCCAAGAATGACGAACATGAAATAACAAACGAAGAACTGGACGATCTTCAACTGGATGATGAACACTAATGGACGGTGAAAGCAACGACAGTGACGAAGATAAATCTCCTTTAACGTATAAGAAATTAAACGAATTGTTAAAAAAGGCACAGAAGCTGCCTCCTTTCCTAATGGCGATTGTCCCAATGAAAAAAGAAGATACTGTCTAAGAAGTGTTGAAAAACCTTTTATTCCTAACCTCGAAACATTTAACGAGCTGCATTAGACATGGTTTCGGGCAAAATTCACCAGCTATTTAAAAATGTAATTGCATGTGTATCTACTTATAAATCAGTTGTAGAGACATTAAGTATTTTTGAAGCAGGAATCATGAACATTGAGCAACGCCTCCGCCGGGACTTGAACCATGGACCTCTGGAATGCGCGCCCAGCGTGCTGACCGCTAAACCACGAATGCATGCGAAGAAGGCGGGAGAAATTCTTTATACAGTAATAGAAATCCTTTGAATTAACATTTGTTTCATATTCCCTTTTAATTAAAATGATATTTAGGTTTGTATAAATTACACAGACTTTCTTAATCTGAACTAAAGCTAACGCGTTTTTTTCCTTAGAAAGTTAAACTTATGGAACGCGGTTTTGCTATATGCGCAATGTGTTAATGGAGTAACTTCCCGTTTCAGAAAGGGTTTACTGTATATTAATTTCCCAGAATTAAAGTAGCCTTTTAATACATGCTTACTGCGGCAGAAATGAGGGTATCTTTGATGGGCGGTGGTTACTTATAGTAACCACCTTTTCTACTGAACATCTTTCTCACACGTGTGAGTCAAGAACGACCGTTTCTGAAGTTCCCCTGTAGCTCACTAGATGGCGATCAAGAAATATAAGCCAATCAAGAAACATAAGCCAGTAGTTGATGCAGCAAATTGTCTTCAAGAAAACAATTATCAGCCATCGAAGACAACATCAGGACGATGTGCACTCTGAAGCACCAAGAAAAACCCTGTTCTAACAATGTGGGAATGCAGTACTTGCAAAGTTGCACTCTACTTGAAAAAGAAAAACTCTTTCTATGAGTACCATAGAGACTGATTTGTAGGGATGTGTTCCGTGGTGGTGGTCACTGACACTAACCACCAGAAGTGGTCATTTTTTTCGCGAGTCTTGGACAAAGTATGTGTAATTATCCCAAATAATTTCATTTAACACATGATATAGTAAATAAAACAAGAGGTTTGCTGAAAACGTTAATTGCCTTTTCCTTCTCCTCAAAGACTTAAAGGGTCGGCCCACCAGCGACCGAAGTAAAGTCGCTGAACATTGGTAGTTTGGTCCCAAGTTCGAATCCGCAGAATGGGTTGGCTGTATAGGCGTTTTCCCCATGCCTAACGTGCGAAGGAGACAGTTTTCCTTATGTGTCCAACACGGGCCCTTAAGGGGAACCGACTACCATTGGGGTGTGGCCTTGTAATTTAGAGGAAACAAATTCATACATTAAAGAATAATTATAGAAAAATAATTTTTACCTCAATCACTCTGTCGTTTCTCCAGTGCAAGTGTTGCATTTGGTAGTCGTACATCTGTACAATTCTTGTAAAATACCAAAGACTGTTTCTTGTAAATATCAGTAATCAAAATGATTTTTTGTTTTCTAAGTTTTTTGTGCGTACTTACATTGAAAGTTCTCATTTCACATTCGACCACACGTTGTATTACGAAAATTGTTACTTTTGCGATGTCCTTGGAATTAAAATCATATTTTCCGTCGCGCGCTGAATAACTTCGGAAGAAAGAAGCTATCATTCATTTTTATATATTAACAAAGGTATTTTTATAATATAAATGTACAATTAATACCATGAACAAACATTCGAACTACTTTTTTAATATTTAATGTAAGTTGAGGCATGCATTTTAAAAATGCATATATATTATCTACTTCAGGCAAGAACGCAAGCAGTTAATGTCATTTGATTAAGACAAAGCAAACGAGAGTTATATGCATCAGGAAAGAGTTGCTTTCGTAAAGGAATTCCTAACTCAAACTGGCTCTAGTCACGTTGCACATGGGAAAATCTAGGATAATCATACAATCAGCTAAACCGTTCGTTTTGGTTTCTAACCCAGAAAGAAAAAAATAGACACGCTGTTTCATAAATGTAAAAAGAATAACATGGTCAAAAGATTTAAAATATAAAAAAAATTAATAAGAAAAAAAATTAAATCTAAAAGAAAAGGTTTTAGATTTTAAATTACGTCCAAATGGGTTTTTTTTAACATTTTGTGTGTTACCTTTACTTATAAATTATCATGTTCTTTGAACTTAAACCATAAAATTCAGTTCAACAGCAATATCGCAAAATACTTTTAAAATGAGTCTATCTTTAGAATTTCCGATTCACAGTTCCGCGAGTTGGAGCTAAAAAGTTTTTTTTTTCATATTGTCATTGCTCGCTTTTAAATCGTTTGAGTATGTTCATCAAAAATTCGTTAAAAGTTTACAAAATATGAAATAGATAATAAAACAGATTCCGAATTCCAAATTTGGGCTTCCAGATGCGCATATTCCGGCGGAAACGTACGCTATTCAAAATTGGATGGCTCTAGGTACCGTTCTTTTATCACATTTGAGAAATATACATACATTTATGCAGATTCTTCACTATTTAATTTCTTTAAATATAATACAGAGCTGCAATATTTGGTGGCAACAGTTTGAAAAGTGATACAACGCTTTTAGTGATTCGACGCAAAATCGCAAAACGAAAACAATAGTCCTTCAGGAACAAAGCCCCTTTGGACTAATAACATAGTCAAGTATTTAAATTTAGTAAATATTTGAAATTATTTTTTAAAGTGCTTCACATTGCTCGTTTAGAAAATAAGTCTATTTTAGTTTATAGAAAATAAGTCTATTTTATTAATCTTAAATGCACTAAGAATATATACGCTTAAGCCAGCGTACATCAGATGCTTTCCTCTTCCCCCCCCCCGCATACATAAGAAAAAAAAAGAATTTAATTCACTTCCGGGGCAGGATTGACTCACGAACCTTTTCTCCCAGCGTCCCTAGGTGGGAGAGAGGAGACATCGTAAACAAGCCAAAGCAAATATTTGCTCGCAATAAAACCGTCGGTTAGAGCCCTATAGGCCAATTTCGAATGTTTTTTCAACATTCACCGTTGCCAGATACCTAACTGGTTTCACGTCCAATGCAAAAATGCAGAGCGAAATGAAAGTTTTGTTTTCTTCACCGTCCCGTTCAACTAGGATGCAAAAAAGGAAGATATTTCGACATTAGTTGTTTATGTTTCTGTTCAGACTTCTTTAAAAGTCGTGCCATTTCAGCTTCTCGTGATACCTTCCATTAAGGTAAGAAGGTACCATTTCAGCCATTTCATACAGGGTCGACGTAAAATCCGAAAGCGCGATAGAAGGTCACGTGACTGTGAAATATGTAAAGTGATATCACTATAGCATTTCAGGCTTTAAACTTAGAGGGAGTGTTTACACATTTGTGGAAGGTTTTCAGAGCCGTTTAATTAATATTTAAAGTTTAAAGAGTAATTTTTAAATGCTCGTTCTAACAGCATTTTTTCTGGTCTGGCATGTCTTTATCGTAATTTCCATGACAGAGTGGCTTTTAACAAAATTTCTAGGGCTATTGTTTTCCATTCATCTTCCACTACTTCTATGGAAATTGTTTCATCTTCCACTACTTCTATGGAGTCAATCTATGGAGATGGTTTTGTGATTAGAAAGAGCTGTTTTCAAGAAAGAGAACAAAGAAGACATACAAATCCATACGTGAAATGTCACAGGGCTTTGCAGGAATACGTTAAAAATGTAAACATTTAATATCTGTATCAGTCTTCATTTTTTCAAGGCATGTAGTGGTATTTTTCAAGTACCACTTTCTTTTGATGAAATTTCATTCTTGGAAAGACAATGGAGTAAACAAATGGCATTTTTTTTGTGTATAACCGATGTAAAACTTTCTTTTGATAATACGTTGAGTTGATTTAAATACTTTTTTCCACTCTTTTATTTTTAATTTTTCATTGTAAGACAAGCCTGCGATAATCACACACACCTCACTGAGACTTTACATTTTGGTTGCTTTTCGTTTCCAATAATAAAGAGAACTTCTTTGTTGCAGTCATTTGGGTAAACCCATGCTTTGTCAAAGGTCATGATGTAGTTCCATTTATCTTCTGCTAAGTATATGAGGTGTTCTCCGGCATTCTTGGCATGCCTTCGTGGTGTAACTGGAAGCACACTCGGCGCGTATTCGATAGGTCCGCGGCTCGATTCCCGGTGAATTCGTTGCTCATTTTTCATCTCTCCTGCTTCTAAATTACCCGATGTCTCTAGAAGTAGTTTTCGAACAGGTTCTACAAACTATTCTGCGTTGAGCCACGTGCCTCAGTAACAGCTGTAGAAGTAATCTATTTGAGGAAGTGGCAACATATTATTTTTAAGCAAGGAAATTTATGGATTCAAACTAAAAGATAAATATCCTACATTTTGCTAAATGGCAAAAGTCAAACGCGCCGAAGAAAAAAAAATGTTTTAATTTAAAAGGTATTCCCACTTCTCGCTTCCAAATCGCCAAGTTTATTTAACAGAAATTCGTTAAATTCCTGGAAAATACGACACAAACAAAAACGAATTCGATATTCATAATTAAAACATTTACGTGATCTTGTTCGGCTGGAGAACTGCGTATATTAAAAATTCGGTGGCTTCAGATGCCGTTATTTTCACACAGTACGGAGAACGAATATACACAAATACAGATTCTACATTTATCTTTTTTAAATAAGGAATCACGATAATATTTGCTGGTAAAAACTTAAAAACTGATTCGAACGCAAAAGCGATACGGATAAAAAGTGAGTTTCGAGGCTAATAAAACTAATAAAAAAATCTGAAACCTTTCAGATTTTATATTACGTCCAAGGGGAAGTTTTTGTTTATTTACATATATATACATGTTTCGAGAGCATTTGGGGTAACGCCCCTTTGGTGCAAAAATATTTCAAAACAGCATGTCTTTAGAATTTCCGGTAGACAGTCTGGCGAGATGGAGATAAAAATATTTTATTCCGCACAGTGTGTTGCCATTTCTCGCCTTGAAATCGTTGAGTTTCAATAAAAATTCTTAACGTTTAAAAAATATGAAATAGTTTATAAGGTAATTCTCCCGCCTTCTTAGCATGCCTTCATGGTGTAGTGGTCATCACACTCGGCGTGTAGTCGAGAGTTCTGTGGTTCGAGTCCCTTCGAAGACATTGCTCATTTTTGACGTCTTCTCCAGCATAAAAAGCCCTAACGTCTCTACAAGTTAATAAAACCAATTGAAATTAAAGATTCGGTCTACCAGATGCTCATGTTTGGGTGGAGGACAGTATTATTCAAAATTTGATGGCTCTAGGAATCGTAGATTTTTGCGAGAAGTACTTATACATTCATGCAGATTCTTCATTATTTTATTTCTTGAAATATAATGCGAGGCGATCATATTTCTTGGCAACAATTTGAAAGTGATACCGTTTATTCGACGAAAACTGGCGTTTCCAGAATAATAAATGTTTTGCGCGAACACCCCTTTGGGCTAAGAACAAGATTAATAAAAGTATTAATAGAAATAAATAGGACTATTAAAACTAACAGCACTTTTGATGAAAACAAAATTAATAATAACAAAAAAAAAATCTGAACGTATTCAAATTTTGCATTACAACAAAAAGGGGCGTCTTTTAACGTCTTGTGAGTTTCCTTTATTTATTAAATACCATGTTCTTCGCACTTAAACCATAAAATTTAATTGAACAGCAAAATCCCAAAATAATTTTAAAGCGAACATATCCTTAGAATTTCTGATACACAGCCTCGCGCGCTGGTGCACTGTTGCCATTGCTCTCTTTGAAATCGTCTTAACAATTTCAAACATTCGTTAAAGCTTTACAGAATGTGAAATTTATAATAAAGCAAATTCCAAATTTTAAATTTGGGCGGAAACGTTCAATATTCAAAACTGGATGGCTCTAGATACCGTTGTTGTATCACAATTAGAGAAACATACATACATTTATTCAGAATCTTCATTATTTAATTTCTCTAAAGATAATACATGGCTCTAATATTTGGTGGCAACAATTTGAAAAGTGAATAAAATTTAAAGTGAATCGACACAAAATGCCAAAACGAAACTAATAGTCCTTCTGGGCAAATTTCCTCTTTGGACTAATAATAATAAAAATAATATTATAATAATAAGACTAATAGCAATAAATATGACAATAACAATGAAGTGGATAATAGGAGCAATGCAAATAAATTGTGTACCTCCTAATGCAAAATAATACTATAATTAGTTCATTTAAATAATCTCTTGCACATGGAATATCTACATTATTCAAGTAACGATATACTATTTCTGACTCAAAATAATTGAGGTCGCAAATGAAAAGGCGGTGACACTAGAATTTTCCAGATTGTGATCTTTCATACATCGAAGATAATTACTTCTATTCTAATTCTCGTGGCAAGTCATTGTCATATGAGGCAGGAATCTGCTGATCTAGACTAGAACATTGAAAAGAATATACTTAATTGTTTTCTGCTGAATGTTAATTACTCGTTTCAATAATTCCGCCTCTTCCCACGCTTTCCTTGTAAGCGCGGTTAATTGCGTAGGTTTAGCAGGAAATTGAAAAACCTACAGCTTCCTTCCCAGCGAATTTTAAAGCCTCGAAATCACCAGAGGAGGCAATAAAAGAGCTCGTGCACAACTGACCTCTCCCACCCTCCCCTTTGTTTGGGTTCACAATTTCCTGCCAACCAAACAATTCTCTTATCCCCACACCGGAATCATTTTCCATTATTAAACATGGACGACTTGGGATGAGCAGGAAAAACAGGATGTTCGCATTTTTTTTGTATCAGAGGTGGAATTTATGATGCAGCAAATTGGCAGACGAATATGGAAAAAGTGTTATCTTATTCATAAACTGAGATTGTGAACACCTTTGCAGGTTTAATATGTCTCATATTGTTCTTATCTATCTTCAGGAAAAGAAAATAATATAACTGTGGATAATTTAAGTTTTTCTATTTCAGTGAAAATTCTATAGTCTTTGTTTGAGAACGGAGAATTGTGTATTAGAGGGACGTATATTACGCTACATGACATTGAATAGAATATGCAACACCAAGAAGGAGTGGCCAGAAAGTGATGAAACTTGGAAACAGAGAGAGAGAGTAATGAACAATCTCTTTCATCTTTATTTCGAAATTATATGCGTAACACAGAGCGAGAACAGCGTGGGCTTAATAGGTTCGTTGGTTGAAGTGAAAGGAACCCTACCCCACTGGGACATGCCGCATTTATTGAAATTTTGTAATATACATACAGTGTACATAAGAATGTAGCATACATAAAAATATACATAAATTTTTTATGAATAATTTAGACATATATACATAGTAGTATAAATTTAAATTGACTGGACATTGCCTTTGTATATTATATTGATTTCAAATTTTGATAAGTGCCTAAATAAATTTATTGGTATAAGTTCATTGTTCTATCTCTTATTGCATGGAACTAGAACAATGAACTTATACCAG
>KK120111.1:111133-151083 GCA_000611955.2 Stegodyphus mimosarum
GACGCAACACGTCTAGGTCCAGGTGACAGGTGAATGCAGGGCCGGACACCCTGACAGCTTTGTATGACAAATCAGGTGTCGTCCGGTACCCGCACCTACCTAGAGCACGAGGGCTGCATCGGGAATTTAGTAATGCTGTATACGAGGTTTTTGGCGTGACCAAACTTTGCATACACGCTCCAACATACAATTAATAATAATTTACATGCATAGGTATAGGCAAACAAACAATAAACGCTTATGCATTAATAAGTGATAATTGAGTGAGGGAGTGATAATAAGTGAGGGAGTGCATGGGCACCATCCCTCTACCACGATGGTCAATTGGTATAGCGCCACGTCCTCCATTACCTAGAGTCTGGCTTGAGGGGCACATGCGAGCCTCGCACAGGACGCCCAGTCCCAACGCCCGGACCGTACCGTCAGCAGTCATGCCGACCAAATGCCAACGGGGTGGACTCCCGTCCAAAGTGTCCGGTATTAGACCGGTAATTAGACCCAGCGTTTATTGAACTCCAATAAAAAGCTTACATGGCCGAATAGGGGCAGTAATACATTCGTTTGATAACATTTTGCATACGTTGCTACATGTTCATTCGTACAACCGAACTAATTAAACACTTAAATACATACATAGATGCCACTTAATAAATCACAAATAAATACCCAAATACATAAATACCTGAGAACTAATTGCGTGTGCACATGAGTACTAAATACAACTCTACCTGGATACTGAATACATAAATGTTAGCATACATTTGCCATAAGTTCATTCATAAGACCGACCTAATTAAGCACATAAATACACGCGTAGATACATAAATACCCAAGTGCCACTTAAATACATAATAAAAAATGATTCCTAAATACATAGATACCTGAGAACTAAGTACGTGTGCATATAAGTACTAAATACGACGACGTTACCTGGAAACTGAATACATAGCTATAAGCATACATTTGCGACATGCTCATTCATACAAACCGAACTAATTTAACATATAGGTACACACATAAATACACACATAAATACGTGATTGCCCCATTAATACACAATAAACGAATGCATAAACACATAAATACCGGGGGACTAATTACGTGTGCATATGAGTACTATATACAACGTTACCTGGATACTGAATACATAAATATTAACATACTTTTGCGACATGTTCATACATACAACCCGACCTAATTAAACGCATATATACACATAGATGCATAAATACGTAAATGCCACTTAATACATAATAAGTAAATGCCTAAATACATAAGTACCTGAGAACTTATTATGCGTGCACATGAGTACTAAGTGCAACTATGCATTAATAAGGGGTGATACACTGATTATGAACTTGTGCATTAGTGCAGAAGATAACAAATAATGATAACACATAATCGTGTATCATCCTACGTGGCTATAATTAAACTACCAGGAATGATATACTTAAACAATTAGACATTAATAACAATGATATTCTGACTATGGCACTTGCATAATAACGGCAATACATACATTAATAGAACAATGGGCAATACATACATTAATAGAATACATTAATAGAAATGGCACTTGCACAATAATGGCAATACATACACTACATGGCAATACATAGATTAATAGAAGTGATATGTTCAAACACTGATACATTAATAGAAATGATGCACAGAAAGTGGTACCTGTACAGTAATACGATAGGTGGCGATTAATGTTAACACATAATCCTGAGTTCGGGATTCTAGATGCCCATGTTCGGTTGGCGTACTATGTTATTGAAAATTGGATGGCTTTAGGTACCGCTGTTTTTTCACAATGAAAGAAACATTCACACATTCATGCAAATTCTTCATTATTTAGTTTCTTTAAATATAATACATGGCGATAATATTTGGTGTTAACAGTTTGAAAAGTGAACCAACGCAGAAAGTGAAACGACCCAAAATGCCATTTGAGAGTAATAGCTCTTTTGGGTCTGGCGCCCCTTTGGGCTAAAAACTATGTGAATATTTAACAGTGCATCGAGAATTCTAAACACAAGTCTTTAAAATTTTTGTAATTTTCGCTGTTAAATCGTATATGGCATTTTTAAGTGTACTTGTAAATGACTTTTTCATGATATTTATGGTTACCGATAAAAGAATTATAAATATGGAAAATTCTTTGCATTAAAACTCAAATGACACAAAATACGGTGAGTTAATTAAAATATCAAGTAAAACAACTGAGCCATTTTCAATCTTTACTCTGATATAATCTGTATAATTACTTACATTTTTTTCTGTACTTCAATATTTGCTCTCACTGTAATATTTATCACTGTAATTAGACTATATAACAGACGAACAAAATTATATTCTTTTTGCAGCTAGTATTATTTCTTTCATTAATTTGTACAATGATTAATTATGTTATGATTCCAGAAAATTACAAATAAAAAAATATAGTAAAGTAATATAGTAAAAAATTACAAATTCTTTTTCCTTCTTTCCAGTGAGGTTAATTATATTCCCTTATTTTAATTTGCATTGTTCTTATGAAACTAGGATGAGTAAAATTAATGAATAAATAATATAATGAACGCTACCAATTCGTTCTTTGCTATTAAGCTCAATTAACAAACTAGATAGTACATGTTTAAAACAAATCTAAATTAATACGTTTAATAAATATTTTTGAAAATAATTTTTAATAATAAAAATTTATTCATAAATAAAATACTGCTTTAAATAAGTAGAAATTAATATAAGAATAAAAAATAGTTTTTTATTATAATACTTTGAAAATTGCATTGTTTTATTAAAATAAAAATATTCATTGTTTTGCTAATATTATTAATAATTAATTTAAATTTTTTAGTAATAAAAGTTAAAGTATAATTACTCCATGATACCACAATAGAAACAATAAATATCATAAGTATGCAACTTATTGAGCTTAGCATTATTCTTTTCTTGATGGAGTTTTATAAAAATCTGTGTCATATTATTTTCTGCACACTTTAAAAACATACTTCTTTTCTCCATACCATTGAATTTTGGGCACCCATACAAATATCACTATTGAAATTCGAAATTTCTTGGTGTGTATATCTGGAGATGTCTTCCGACTACTTAAAATTAGGTATCTATGTTACGGTGAAACACCGAAATCTGGAGAATGTCGACTTTCACCGGTGAATGTCAACATTCACATAGTCGCTTGGTGTATGTCCGGAATATTTTCCAAATACTCTTATTTCTGACTTACATCGGTAAATGTCGAATGTCCAACATATAATAATATTATATTTTCTTCTCCGTAATTCAGTCGTGAAAAAACGCACTCGAGATTTAAAATAAGATTTTAATAACATAAAAACTTAAAACACGTACTACATTCAAAATGAGAAAGGAAAATAATAGAAGTTAAAAACTTACTTAATAATACAGTACGTTCTAAAGGAGAAAATAAAATAATAGTAATAAAAAACTTACTAAATGATGTGATTCAAATCTTATTTATTGCAACAACTTAAACTATTAAGACGCTTTGAATTGCACAAGAGGACCTTGCTTTTTTACAACTGTATTTATGAGAAACAGCCAGTTGCCTCTCTTTTCGACCTACACCGGAGCATATCTGTTATTGTCAACATATACCGGTGAGGGTCCGAATGTACAAGAATGCAATGTTATATTCGATCTTTCACCGCCGTATTTGGTGAATGTTGACATTCTCCGGTGAAAGTCGACATTCTCCAATTTCGGTCTTTCACAGTAACATCTACACTACAAACATATAGGATAACTGAAGTTTATTACCTTCAATTGCGTGCGTAGGAGCATATGCACGCAATTGAAGGTAATAAACTTCTATGTAAATATTTTTACATTGAGTTGGAATTTATTCGTCAATTGTGTTCTAATTTTTCTTAAAACGCTTTTATGAAGTTACTCTTAAACAGATAGCCTTCGCATTCTTAAGATAAAAATTAAAAAAAAAATGTGAAAAGGTTTCAGATTTGAACTTTACCCAACGGTGTTTGTTAAGTCGCCGACAATCTTCCCCCGTAATCGGAAACTGTTAAGTTTATCAGTAGCTGCCTCCAAGGTCATGTTCTATACGCCTCGAGTAAAAACGGCAAATTCCGAACATCTATTGTGGTTCAAAGAACAGTTTGGGCTGTGCCGACACCCCACGTTATTTTTGTAGTTGAACTTAAGTTTCTTTGCCTTGTTGAAAAGTAATTGTTGTCATTTAATGTTTCTTGACAGTTTTGGTTAACTCTGATTTTAAGTTGCTTGAGTAATTAATTTTTCTTCTTTTACTTTTGGTAGTTGTTTAACTATTTAAAACTTTTGTTTAGTTAATACTTTTCTTAACTTGGTTGCTTAATGTTTAATCTCTTGTTAAGTTGAACCTTAAGGTCAAAAAAGCTCTTAAGTTTTTGTTTACACAAGTTGGTGTTTAAAGTTTTAAATAAGTTTTTAATGTGCCCCCTTTTCTGCTAAATTTGGGATCCATATTTTCTGACTATGGTGGTCGTTTTGGTGTTGTGAAAAACATAAAATTTTTCCTACTTGATCATTATATTTTAATTGAAGTAATTTTTATTTTCTGACTATGGTGGTCGTGTTTGGTGTTGTAGAAAACTTAAGAAATGTATCTATGTGATTATTATATTTTAATTGAGGTACTTTTCTTCAGTCTCGTATTAATTAGTATTTAAAGAACCAAAGCCTTTATTCTTTCGAAAACTTTTACGTTGCCTTTTGAGGAATCAAGATTTATGATTTTGTTTTCGATTTCTTCACCCGCCAGACAGTGGTCTGGGAAGCATCTGTCATCAATGGAATCTTCTGCACCCTGCTGGAGAGGGTAAGTTCAACGTTCCTTACGCTACGTCAAGGTCGAGGGGACGGGGTGATTTGCTTACTTGCATTCTTTTTCAATGCTGGATTGAGACCCCTCGACGAGGCTAGTTCTGCTGACAGGTTGATGACCTTGGAGGTTCAGCGATTATTCGCCAATTTCAGGAGTTCGAACTACTCGGCTTCACCTTCCTGTGTGCTTTTTTCCCCCTGGGGTTGCCGGGCAATTGGCCTGTCTTGTACCATCTAGGATCGCCAAACGAGATTTTGCGAATGGAAGAAAATGGCCTGGAGCGATCTACGAGGGAGAGAGACGTGGGAGACGGCGAGAAAAAATACTATCTGAAGGTGTCACGAGAGTAGCTGTCTGCGTTATCAGAGAACGAACGATGTCGGAAGAAATGGATGAGAGAAAGGCTCCTAGGGAGGGCGACGAAAATGACCAAACATTTCAATAACTAATTATTATATTTTTTTTCTCTCCTTAGAAAGCAAGTGAAATGGCAAAATAAGAAAATTTTGTTGACGTCTACTGCCATGATTTTGTATCCACGTATCTTCATGTACCCTTACCATTGTCAAACTCGGTATGAAAATTTTATTTCTACTTTTATTTTGTTACCTCACCACCACTACCTATGTAAAATTTGTATTAAGTAAATTTATCTCTTAATAAATCCTATATTTAATTTAACATCTCTTGTAATGTTTTCACTTTTTAATTTAGAACACTGGACCCAATAGTATTTTAAGTTTACACAACGCAAGATTTAATTACTCTGTTGGAGTATCTTGTAACTATTTACAGTTTATTTGAACACACAGGTTTTACAGTATATATGTTGTTTATCATGTATGTCACAGACTTTTACACCCATGCAATATTTGTATTATTCAGGAGATTTAGAATTTTTATCCAAATTTTGATTTTCATGTGTTCTAACTATTGATTTTTTAAAACTTAAACACTTAAGTTAGAAAAACTCCAACAGGAGAAAAGACCTTTCCCTCGTGTGCCTGTTCCCTCTATGCCTGCCCACTCACCTACTGGGTTGTATAGGCGTCTGCCTGAGGCAGTTGTCGGCTGAGCAGGACGACATCTGCGATTTGCTTGTTTGGCAAGGTCTCTTGGACTTGGTGTAAGCTTTCATGTCCCAAGGGGATTTAAAACACATAAACAACACAAACTTGTTTATACTCTAAAAAAATCTGTTGTATGCTCCACATGACTTCCTTGTTTGACCTTCAGATGCTTCCTTTTTTTTGATGCATTTCTTTTAAACTTACTTCCTCGAATTTTTTCAAGTGAATTAACCTATGTCTCAAGGTAAGCGAAAAATGGGTAAAAATTGCAAAATATGAAAGTAAAGGTCCCGATTAATTTCTGTCATACGTACTTCGTACGGCAGTTAAACTTCTTGTATTTTTATTTTTTCATAAGCGCATATACTTTACCAAATATACGTATAACAACCAGGACACCACATTAAAAGTTAGGTTTCGTTATTTTTCCAAATTTAATTTTTAAAAATGTTCTTCCTTGTTCGTCATTTAAAACACTTTTTTAATTGGAAGTATCCTATAACTACGATCAACGCTTGAGATAATAAAATCCTAATGACTCTTAAGCCAGATAAGGGGGTTTGGGGTAACTCACTAACATTAAAATGCTAAACGTAAATTGAAAAATATATGTGTTAAGAACATAAAGCATTTTTGTGCATAATGCTCCTAAAATATAATTTATGTATATCGGTTAAGTTAAAATTAAAACTAAACAGGCAAAAGAAGACAACTAAGAAAATCATCAGTAAAACACTTTTAGCAAATTAATTGTAATGCAAATTATAAATGAAGTCAACTGAAGTTCTGTAAAATAAAAGTTGGGAGTCGATTTAAACGAATTTTTGTAAAATAAAAATTAGAAGTTAAAATAAAAAACAAAAATTCAGTTATCATTTAACTAAATTTTTGTCTTTTATTATATTAAAAAAATATACTTTTATATTTCATTTTCAGTTACTATTTAACTGAATCTTTTGTAAAATGAAAATTAGAAATGAAGTCAAAAGAACTCTCAATAAAATAAAATATAGTATGAGAAATTACTAAAAATAGAAAACGCTGTATCGTACATGTATATAAATAGATTAAATTGGTATACCTTTGGTACATCTAGTTGCAATAGAAAAGCGAGGTGCAAAGGAAGATCTTATGTGAGTCCCCATATACAAAATTACAACGTTCTACGGCTTATCTTTTTCGGGTTATGCGAGATGAATACATGTGCACATAGAGAAGTCATGTGAAAATCCATTTTGAATCCATTTTACAATCCGTTTTGGAATAAAGAATCCTTTATTCTGTTCGTAAGAAAAACACATGAAGGAAAAGAAATGTTAAAATGGATTCAGAAGCAATCAAAATGGATATTCGCTTTGAAATTGGATAACCGAAATTTTTCGCAGCCGTAAGGAAGTAAAAAGTAATACTTCTTCCTCAGGTAGACAACTCGTTGAAAAGAAGAAAACGAGTTTCGAATTTATCAAGATAACGAAATGTTAATAATGTAAAAGTCCCAAATAGTTCTAAGGAAACAGGATTAATTGATTCTTCCTTGCTGATTCGACCGTCTGAGGAACTACTTCGTCTTCTTTTTTTTTTTGAGGCAAGGAATAATCCATGGTCTTTTGGCCTCCGTGAGTAACATAGATCACCTCGAGGAAAAGCAGAATCCAATTTCTAGAGGGCATCGTTTATTTACGATTTCCCTCGTCGAAAATCAGCTGTCACTTTCCCTTCTCCTCGACAACGTTAGAACAAAAGAAAAATGGGGCTGCGATGCATTTGTTGCCGCCGTCACTGCCACAGCAAATCCGTCTGTCCGTCTACGCTGGGACACAATGAAGTGGGTCCAAGATATATTTTTTCTGCCTTCTTTTATTTTTTGTTTTCTTTTCCACGCTTTACTTCCTTCTTCTTTTTCTTCTTCGCTTGCCTTTATTTCTGATAGAGGAAGAGCTCATCATACATACGCGGGAAACGCAGAGATTGGATTACGGACTCCTTCTTGTTTATTCTTTGCTTTTTTCATTCTGCCTTTCGCTCTTTTTTATTTCTGTTCCCGTTGTTGTTCTAGAGTCGCGACCCCTCGGAATACCAATCCTCTCTTAATCCCCACTCACTCATATCTCTCCTCCCCCCTCTTCGCTGTCCGCTGCACCAGAGGCTCACTTGCCTCCACGCCGTCAGAAGCAAAAGTGTCTGGAAGTCTCTGAGAATGCACAGTTCTTTATTTGGTTAGCACTTCACTGCCAGATAGACTACATTTTCGATCCAAGCCAAAGCGCCACCGAAAGAAAGCAGGCTGTTACTCGTTCCCTACATGTCAGTACTTTCCCCCTACTTTTTCCAGCTGCAAAAATAATTAATTCTTAAAATATATATATATATTTATAAATCTGAAAGGTTTCAGATTTTAACGGTCACCAAAAAGGGTTTGTTGAGGTTCTTTCTCGCTAAGCTGACATTTACCAGTCTGTTCTTGTACTCACTGATGACGGAAATGAATTAAGGAATTTTGATTATAAAGCAAAATTAAAATTTTCATTCCTTACAAATATTTTCAATAATCAACTGAATGTATTTCTTAAAAGTGACTGAAAAAATATCCGTATGTATCGCATAAAGGAGCCTGTTTCCGTTAGAAAGTCCTCCATGAAGGCAAACCTCTCCTTAGACAGATAGCTGTAGTATGCTTTGCCGTAATAAACTAAACTTAACCATTGAAAAATATTGTCATTTTTCTACCTCGTAATTCTATTCTTTATCGTCATTTCAGTTTCTTCATTGCTTTCAAGCACCTTCATCTTTTCTTATACTGTAATTCATTCTCCCAAATTTGATTTTAAGAACACATTTTTCAAAGTAATTTTTTTACTTTTATAATAAGATCTAACCAACTTAGATAACATACAATTAGACCAGAACACTAAAATACAACTTGTGAATTTCCACTGTGTCTTATAAATACCTTAGAGACAAGGAAAGGGTGTAAAAGAATCTTTAATTCAAATAAAGTTTAACAGACGTCACTGACTCGGGCTTATAGAAGCCAATACCTTTGGCTTTAAGTCAAAGATAATGGCTGAACTACATTTAATGAAATTTAAATATAGCCTAACGGTTTCATAGTTTATTTAGTGAGCAAGCTGGCTCTAACGAAAGTTGGTGAAAATGAGTTTAATGGCGAGATCAATTCAACGCCGCAGAATATTGGTTGCTAAAGAATCAAAGTTATCAACGTGTCTTTCAAGCAGACAGAACACGTTCTGATTTCACCCTCCAAAACTTTCCTTTAAAAACTCTTCTTTCTGCTTAGTTTGGATATCGCAGGGGCTGGAAATTTAAATTTTGGTAGGCACATGGAACCAAGGTTTTTAGAAAATGGAATTAATGTAAAATAATTGCTTAGAAATTTAAATGATACTTCATATTGCCAAGACATTCTGCTTTATACATTTAAACAGTCAGTTTAAAGGGAAAGTTGATGCAGTGCGCTAATTTAATTTATGAAGTCTTTACAAAGCACTCATTTTTCTCTATGATATATTTATCAAAATATTCTCTGAAACTTAATTAATTTGAAATATCTTCACCTTCAAGATGACACCTAAAACGCACCTAAACATTTTAAGGAGATAAATGAGAAACTAGAAGACCTCAACGTTTTAGCCATCTCAGTCCAACTGAGAGCATTTTCATTAAAAAATGCTAAGGTACTAAAGTCGTTGTTGGCTTGAAATTTCTTGCAAGTAAGAAAACATCATTGCCTAGAAGATAGCTGTAAAAACAGTGCTTCAGAAAGTAGACGATACTTAAGTAGAGTGGGGCTATTACTGCGTGGAGACGACTGAGTTTTAACCACTAGAGAATTCTCTTGATTTCACTGCAAAGCTGTTGAAACATTTTAAACGTAAATATACGCTTTCAAGCACACAACTGTAAATTGAATCACTAGGCAAACAACATTTACACCTTAAAGTATCATTGGTTACATAGCATTGCACTTCTGAAATAAATGCGCGAGATAATAAAAACACATTAATAGTGTTACGAATTTTGTATTTAGTTAGATATTTTTGATATAATTATAATTAAAATTGTTTTAATTCCCCGTGCAGTGAAGCGCTTGACATATTTTAAGAGAAAGTAAAAATAAAAATACAAGAGCTCAAGTATTTCACACTGAATAAAAGTTTATCTGAGTGATTTATTTTTTTAATTTCAATAAATGTAATTGACTAGCCGTAACCTTAATTCTATTCTTTTTTACTTTTTAGATATTGCCAGAACTGTCTCAGGCGGCCGAATCAAATAGATATAAAAGCCGGGAAGAAACATCTCAGCTCAATTGTTTTAAGTGAACAGCTGTTGTTTACTTCACTGTTGTAATTTTGTTGTTCAGATTAGCTTTCTCTTCGCGTTGGATTGTGTTCTAATTAACGTTTTAGTAGTTTAAAATATAGCTACTATTTATATTGCGTGATACTTTGATATTGTACGAATATCTTTGAGGAATAATCCAGCGTTTTGTTATATTTCTTGTGATTAGAATAAATTTTATTAACTTTCTATGGGATTTGTGAATTCAATCTATTACGAACTCGTACTCACGTAACAATATAAACGAATTTTTTTCGTTTAGGATTAACCTTTTTAACGAATATATTGTTAATCGGTAATATTTTAGAGAATATTCAAGTTATTTATATTTAGAAAAGTTCAAAAGGGCTACATTTACTTAGATTACCAGTTTTACTTATTGATAATTCACTTGAATCTAAAATTTAATTTTGAAGTTTTTCAATAATATATTTAATATTCTCTGTAAATTTTTAGCTTGTTTAAAATGCAATGAAATCGCTTAACTATTATGTTCCATTTTGTAACCTGACATGGGCTTTCAAATCTATTTTTTCATATGTTTTTACAGCGTTCTGAAGTACTCGCTTTTAACGGGTACAGATAATTTTGAAATGCAAACATTGTAACATACTCTTTACAAGTGCAAAATACTTTTAAAGAAATAGTATGGGCAAAATTTTCGAAACCCTTGTTACGAAATATAATTACTACGATGAGTACTTTTAATAATGTTTAAAACCGCTGAATGCTGGTATTTCATCCTGGTTCGAATCTAAAGGAAAGAATGGCATCCTAAAGGATACACGTTATCTAAAGTAACGTAAACCTACTACACTGGTGTGCAACACGTAAGCAACAATAGGGTTTTTTTGCCGTACCTTCACGAGAAATCAACTGAGAGGCATGAAATGCAGAAATGAAGGAGAGTATTATATACGTAAAGGATGACGAAAACATCGGAGCTGTAAAAGGAATACAATGCATACGGTATGGAATCAAACAAAAACACGCTTTATTAAACGCATAGTATCGTGGCTCATGATTGTCTATCCAAGAGGAAGAACGACTAGCAGATGTTCCTTAATATAGGATATACCCTCCCCTCACTGCAATGGTTGCTTCTCACCGTCTCCGCATACTCAGAACCAGCTGGTGCAACATTTCTTGCGGTAGGAGTGCCCATTCCTCAATCAGCGTCTGTTTGAGTTGTTGGGTGTTCTCCGGAGGATGTAAGCGTGCTGCAATGCGTCTTCCCAAAGCATCCCACATATGTTCGATGGGATTTAAATCTGGGGAGTACGCTGGCCAATCCATTCGAGTGATATCTTCACTTTCCAGTAGCTCCTCAACAGCAAGAGGTTACGTTAGGTTAGGTTATTCAGTTATGGCAAAGCATACGAGGGCTATCTGCCTAAGGGGAGGGATGCCTTCGTGGAGGACTTTCTAAGGGAAACTGGCTCGTATACACGTTGCACATGGGGAAAACCACGAAAACGCCCATGCAGCCAGCCCGTTCGCGGGATTCGAACCTCGGACCGAACTACCAGTGTTCAGCGTCTTTACCACTCGGCCGCTGGTGGGCTCAACAGCAAGAGTCCGATGTAGCCGTGCATTGTCATCCATAAAAAGGTCTGGGCCAATGGCACCTCGGACCAGACGCACATGGGGAAGGAGTACCTCCTTACAATAGCGATCCCCGGTTACAGACCGTCTGTCGAAAACGTGGAGCTCAGTTCGCCCTTTCAGCATAATGCCTCCCCAGACAAGAACTCCGGGACCACCGTTACGATGCCTTTCCCTGATGTTACTGGGATAAAACCGGGTCTAGACCTCTCTCCAAATCAAAACGCGTTGAGAATCGTTTCTGGTACTGAATCGACTCTCATCCGTATAGAGGACACGACTCCATTGATCAGTTGTCCAGTTTTTGTGCTCTCTGCACCACTGTAAACGGTGGCCAACTTTCAACGGGAGGCAGCGTTCAGGACGGTGGGCGAATAGGCCCCCTTCGTGAAGGCGTCTGGCCACAGTAAACCGCGACACTTGTCACCCCGTTGCTGTACAATGCTGAGTTGCTGAGCAATGGCACTTGCTGACTGCTGTCGGCCTCCTTTTCGCCTGCAGGACGATATATCGGTCATCCCCTGCAGATGTCATCCTCGGGCGGCCACCACCAACCTTTCTAACAGCTGTACCTGGGGTTTGGAACGCTCTCCAAGTGCGCGAAACGACACTTTTGTTGATTCCGAACTCTGCAGGTACATTGGTGACAGTACGCCCCTCCTCCAGCTTTCCTATCATTCTTCCTCGAGTGAAGTCGTCCAGGTGATTTCTTCTAGCCATATTTCATGAAATGACTCACTGGCACTTGCAGCGAATATGTTGAATTGCGTCTCCCTCCTTCCTTTCATTCTACTGTTGAGCTGCGCGCGCCGACATCAAACGTTTTGTGAACGCTGACGTCGCCTCTGACGTTTTGTTCCTGATATTTGCATACGCATGACGCTACTGACTTACGTGTGCATTGTACTGAGAAAAATTTCTTGGAATTTTAACTTTGGGATATCTGATTAGTTGAATACGCGAAAGCAATTTTTTTGTAGAAATCCTATTCGGAAAAAGACTTTAAGCAAAACAGTTTCAGTTCAACTTGAAAGAACCTCGCAGAGCCTACCAGGACGCTGGTGCCGACGAAATATGTTTTGTCTAGAGAGACTGTAATCGTAGAAGTTTTAGTTTGCTTTTTTTGATTATAGCAAAACACTCGAGGGCTATCTGCCTAAGCGAAGAGATGACTTCGTTTAAGACCTTCTAAGAGAAACTGGCTCGTATACACGTTACACAGGAGGAAAACAATCAGAATATCCAGCTAGCCCGTTTTCTTGGATTCAAACCCAGGTCAGAACTACCAGTGTTCAGCGACTTTACCGCTTGGCCACTGGTAGGCTACGGTAGGAGAAAAAGAAGCTCATTACTTGAAAAGGTTTCATCTAATTTCAAGCATTCTTAGATGTGATAACCTCATTAGAAACTCTCCACGAAGGCATTCCTCTCTTAAGCAGATAATTCGCGTGTGTTTTGCTATATTCAAATAAACTAGCCTAACCTTTCAAAATCCAAGCTACTTATTTAAAAATGCGCATTTAAGCTAAAAGCTGCCATAACTGTTTAGAAGGCACTGCTAATGCAGCTACAACGAATCTATTTGCTCCATATTATCACAATTACTGCATGTTAAAATTTTAGCCATGACACGTAATTGGGGTTAAAAACGTGTCTGTTA
Organism: Stegodyphus mimosarum; assembly: GCA_000611955.2. Taxonomy (NCBI): domain Eukaryota; kingdom Metazoa; phylum Arthropoda; class Arachnida; order Araneae; family Eresidae; genus Stegodyphus; species Stegodyphus mimosarum. Next base: position 124,698 of record KK120111.1, read on the forward strand.
CAGCTGATGTTCTAAAGAACATTAAATATTTTGTGAATAAATTTATGCCAAAAGTGATCTTGAAGGTATCTAAATAATGCATACTTATTCATAAATATTCAAAAGCATTTGCATGAATTTAATGCCTGCGGAAGGCAGACAGACCTACTTTACTCAATTATTCTCAGTAGGGCAACTTAAGGCACACACAGAACATTCATGCAAATCTACCAAAACGTGATGTAGAAATAAACTAGAAGGAATATAAATAATTGTCTTAAAAATAAAGACAAATTTCGAGTTAACAATGCTTCCTTAGTTAGAAATGTTTCCTCTGCATTTAAGAAACGGTATATCGCTTGCAATTAATGAGGTCATATAATTACTTATTTTAATTTATGAGCGATAGTCTGCTCCTTGCGACCACGCCTTTTTGTCAACGATCTGTTGTCGTGACTGTACGGGTGTCGGAAGGTATAGAAGTTGCGGGGGGGCTGCCTTTCCTCCGCAAGAGCCGCACCTTCTATCACCGCATCGCAGACCATAATGCGAAGCATGTGATTCATTTGACAAGTGAGGCCGTAATCAATATATGATGGCAAATAGAAGATTTATGTGCTCTATATTTAAGAACATGTACTGCTTTCGGTTTCTAAAGAACACGCTTGCAGTTTATGTGCGGCCATATAAATATAAAAAATTAGAACATGATAATAAATTGCATTAAGGACAGGTGACTTAATGCCGTTAAAATTATTATTATGTATTTGCTAGTCCTGTTGATATCTTATCTTATATGATTGTCCTATAATATTCAACAGCGTGGAGAAGTGAATTTTAATTGGTTAGTTGTTTGGAATGTTTAATATTTTAAAACTAAGTTAATGCTTGTTGGATCCGGGATGCTTATTTGTAAGTTAAGTAATAATTAAAGGAATAATCACCTTCCCCAGTGAGTGCTTTCGGAGAGTAAATGGTCAGTATATCCAAGTGGAAGATCCGTGGTTCGAAATTCAGCGAGAAAACAACTGATATTACATATTTCTTGATTAAAAAAAATTGGTCTCCAGAGTCGCGCGTGCTCACGTGAAATTGCAAGCACGCGCGCTTTGCAATTTGACATGAGCACGCGCGAGCCGTATTTTTTACGACATCCGTTATTTTACCTTTTTCGTCACGAAAAACAACAGAAATGAGTGAATATTGATAAAAAATTTGTTAAGAAATAAAATATTAACCTTATTATTGCAAAATACAAATGCTATCACATTCAAATATAAGTAAATTATTTTTAAGTTCTTACGTTAGTCAGATGGAAATGCGATGATGTATTTCATTACACAAAATTTAAAATTTATTATTTAATAATTATGTTTTAAAATCGAAGCTAATTTTAATATTCATCAAAGGCAAGTATAGACAAATAAAAAGGGAAAATACACTCACCTTGGTAGGAAAAAACGTAAGTTTAGCATTACTTACTTCTCCAAGGAAATTTACTTCTTACTCGTTACGAAAACTCACTTTAAACTAACTTTAATTTTAATATTTTCATTTATTTCTAAAAATTAGAAATAAACGAAAATAAGGAATGGTAATATTAGGAATAGAATAGAGTAGAGTAATAATGGAAAAGCAGAATTTTAAAGCTATTTCTCAATGTTCGAAATTTACATTGCATTCCGTGCAAATAATGTTAGTAATAGGTTGACATTTGCATGTGTATCTAAGGCATGTTTTGCATTTCATAGATGCTGACGATCTCTTTTTTTTTCTGACGCATAAATACAAGGCAATTAATAAAAAAATTGCAAAATATTTCGAGAAAAAATATTTTCGGAATTTCTACCCACGACCACGCGCGTGACGTAACTTTTACGAAAAAGCTTCCCGTAGCACAAAAGCCCAGTAAAAAAAAAAGAAAAGGTAAAAGACTTCCTATTGGCATATTCCATAATGTGGGGAAGTGTAGAAAGGAGGAATAAAAATGACCTTCAGACGTCTCAGCTTCGATTTAAAAAAAATGTGCATTAAAAACCGAATTTGTCGTAAATTTTGTGCAAACACGAGTGCTGGGCACTTAAACCTGTGAAGAACGATAACGTGTCCCCTCTTGAAATTGGTCCATTGGGTGACAGAGATTGTAAAAAAAATATTTCCTATATTTTCTACGCCGTGGATAGACATCATCCTTCTTGTTTTGAATATAATCTTGTAAGGATTTATATTTAATTTCACTAACCAGATAAGTTTATGCTTTCTTTCCTACAAACCTTCATTTTTCTAATTGTCAATACCAGAATATTTAAATTTGGTATCGCATCTGAAGGAATGCAAATTTTACCATTAGAAGAAAAGATTTAAATACTGAGCTCTAGAAAGAAAAGTTAGAGAAGAGTGGGCAAGCACTGTACCTTTGTAGCGTTATCAGAACTTGTGTCCTTCTAGTTGATTTTGGAAACATAACTGGAGTCCTGAGTAGGAACAGGGTGCTTACGAAAAGCTATATTCGTGCGTGTGTAGAAGATACAATAAAGATAAGAAGGGTTCAAATTACCCTTTATTTGCTTATCGATTTTACAAACGTTCCCGACCTTCGGGATACGAAGACCAAACACTTGTGGTCTGAACGTAAAAGAATATAAGACTACTAACTAACTAAAATTTAAATAAGAGCTAACTTTTAATATTTTACACAGATGGCTAGCACTAAGACTGGCCTTTTAAATGACTACATTTGTAGTACGCAAACTGCGGAAAACTACAATACGCCTTTAACTTTTGAGAGGATTAAAACCTCTGGCTTTAAAGGCGGACAGTAACGGATGGCAAGCTCGCGTGAAGACTCGCTCTCTCCTTCTACTCTTGGCAAAAAGCCACCACTTAAATACTTAAGCGAGTACAATTTGCATAAACATATTCACGCCTTCATTCTGGCCGAAATTGGAAAATAAGAGATGATAGTAAAGTTTTGCGCAAATTGTACTTGCTAACGCTTAAGTATTTAAATTGTGGCTTTTTGCGAAGAGTTGAGTAGAAGGAAGAAAAGAGAGCCCTCTTGCTACGAGTCTTCATGCGAGCTTGGCATCCGTTACTGTCCGCCTTTAAGGCCAGAAGTTTAACCCTCTTGAAAGCGAAAGACGTATTGTAGTTTTCCGCAGTTTGTGTGCTACAGACGTAGTAATTTAAAAGGCCAATCTTAGTGCTAGTCATCAGTATAAATATTAAAAGTAGCTCTTATTTAAATTTTATTAGTTAGCAGTCTTATACTCTTTTACGTACAGAACACAAGTGGTTGGTCTTTGTATCACGAAGTTCGGACACGTTTGTAAAATATATAAGCAAATAAAGCGTAATTTGAACTCTCCTTATCTTTGTTGTATCTTCTACACACGCACGAACATAGCTTTTAGTAAGCTCCCTGTTCCTACTCAGGACTACAGTTATGTTTTCAAAATCAACTAGAATCTACAGAAGTCCTGATACACTGACCATGTTTCTCGCAACAGTTGGGTAAATTTTATAAAGTATCGGGTAGAATGAACAGCCACAAGCATGTAGATGATGTAATGAAATACAGAATTGTCGGTGGATCAGAGGCAGACCAATCACAAGCGCAGGGGCAACAGAGCTCAGTTTAACACATTTTGTCGTCTACGATTCATGGAAACAAATCCATATCGGAAAGACTTGGACAAGTTCGACTAAGATCCACCACGACGAATAAGGATCGCTACTTGGCAACACAGGATTGCTACAACTTCACACTTCTCACATGAGCTATATGCTGTCACTGAAAGCCGGTTTAAAGGCCTGCAGTTGATCGAAGGTTCTATGAGGTGGGGCTGCATGCCAGAAGATCCTCTGTGTGCGTTCCGGTCACTGCAGAACACAACAAAGCACATTTAGTATGATGCAGACAACATGCGCCTTGGACCAGACTCCAGTGAAGCACCTGCATTTTACAAATTCAGTCTGGACAGTGATTCTCGGTGTACCTGTATCTGGAGAGAGCCTGGAACAGAGGTGTAATTATTTCTGTAGGTATTATATTAGACGGGCACACACCCCTTCATGTGTTCGACAAATGCTGCCTCACTGCTAACAGTTACAGAGAGATGGTCTTAAAGTACAATGTTAGATGGGACTCTAAGACCGGTTGGGTAATGAAGTCCTTGGACCAGACACCAGTAGAGCACCTGCATTTTACAGATGAGTCGAGATTCAGCCTGGACAGTGATTCTCGGTTTACATGTATCTGGAGACAGCCTGGAACACGATACCATTCCTCTGTCATCAAGGAAAAGTATCATTACGCTGGGGGAGGTGTAATCATTTCGGTAGGTATTATATTATACTGGCACACACCCCTTCATGTGTTCGACAAAGGCTGCCTCACTGGTAAGAGGTACAGAGAGGAGGTCTTAGAGTCCAATGCTAGATTTTTCAGAGACACATCTGGTCCTGGGTTTCTGTCAATGGACAACTCTCGTCCACGTCTGGTTCAGCTGGTCGACGATTACCTGGAAAGTGAGGATATTCGCCTCATGGATTGGTAGCCAAATCTTCTGACCTTAACTCTACACATCAAGATGCTATTGGAAAAGCAATCTCATAGAGCCATTCCCCACCGAGAACCATCCCGGAGTTAAAACTGTTTGGCTACAAGAAGTGGGATCGACTGCCAAAGCCTCTTCAACTGCTTCCTCTCCAGTATGCTGTCACTCTGCCCAACCTACCAGGCTGCGAGAGAGGACCATACCTTGTGTTACACGCATTTTCAGTTCGAGGCACCACGTGGATTTTGGCCATAACAGACTACGAGTTTTACTCATAATGAGGCGCACATAAAATGACTTTTGAACTTTACATCTCTTTGTCTGTTTCAATTGTGTATTCGAACCAAATATGATTAAAATCTGTCCATTAATGTTTCAGAAATTCGACACGATGGGCCAATTTTCTCAAATGTGCGCAAGAAGGTAGATCTCTGCATATGAAGCAAACGCCACCAGCAGTGCCGAAAGGGTCAAAGAAGCTGTATGAGCAAAATGTAAAAATGTTTTGTCATAAAATATTGCTATGCTGCAATGAATTTGAACGACTCAATCAAACAGTTTGCAGCAAAAATATTTTTCTTATTCTGTTTTTTGTATCTTGTTGAAATGAAATTATTTTACAATCTCAAAAACCAATCAGAATTCTGACAAATTAAACTTGCAACTAAAGATTAATGGATTAGAAAGGGAGATTCTGACACTCGCTTCGCGTTTTTTAGAATTCACCAGCTCTGTCTAAAAGAGATTATTCCTGTTTTTGTAGTCTCTCCCTATCCGATACTTACGCTCCGGTAAAATTTACTGATCCAACTTAAGGCTGATGTTATTGAATGTGTATTTTTAGACTACTTTATCAATGATTAAATTTTTTTTGGCTGTCGTAGATTAATTTGTGTAATGCAAGAGGTGCTTTGTCTATAGCACAAGTCGTGCCTTTCATGTTAAATGTTTAAATTAAATAAAAAGGTTATTTAAACCTTCTCAAGACTTTGACATAGTATTTCAGACTTAGCGATAACTCGCTAACTTGTATAGTAAAGGTTTCAGGACTTAACATCATGATAGATCTCATGAAAAGTGTTACAAAGAATTTGGAAAAATCAGCATACGTATGTTATGACGTCATTCACCGAAATTTGTTAACGAACCCAGTATCTGAATTCTTGAGATTCTGGAACTACTTCCAGAATGCCTAGCTTTTGATGGTGGTTAGCTTTTGAAAAATTTTAGTTGAATTACAAGCCATAGTTTTTAATAACCCAATCAGTTACATTTTGCCTCTTTATGCTTGGAAGTTAGACCTCTGATTAATTTAGCTCACCTATGGCGAAAAAGGTAACGGTAGTTTATCTTCGGAATGCGCTGACTCGGATGTCGTCTTTGGCCGTTTTCCCTATATCTATTTCTACTTATAACGTCCTCCACAAATACATTCCTGCTAATTTTAGGCATATAGTCTTCAAATACTTTGCCATGATCAAAATAATCCAACTGAATTTAAGCTAACTAAAATGTTAGCTAACTAAATGCCATACTCTAACTAAATGCCATAATCAAAATAATCCAATCGAATTTAAGCTAACTCTAACTGCACAAACCAAGATTTTTTGTTATGTTAGGTTAGATTAGGTTAGGCTAGGCTATCTTAATATGGCAAAGCCACAAAAGCACTGCCTAAGAGGAAGGATGCCTTTGTGGAGAAATTCTAAGAGAAACTGGCTCGTAAGGAAGGAGAAATAATAAGAATTACACATAAGGAAAACACGGAACTCAATCATGCAGCTAGCCTGTTGGCCTTGGATCGAGTCCAAACCGGGTAAAGGTACCAATATTCAGCGGCCATAACCATTCTGTCATTGGTAGGCCTAAATTTCTTTGGAATCTCAGTGAAAGCTTAAACTTATATCATTTAATTACAGTAGAAGTCCAGAAATCCGCAATGCTTGGGACCAGAGGTTGTGCGGATTTTAGGATTTTGCAGATTTCAGGACAGAAAAGTCAAATCATAATATTCAGATTAAAAGTGAAAATAAATAAGGCATATTAGATACATTTATTTAAATTATTATGTACAATAATATACATTATTACATTATTTTATTATATGCTTTAAATTATTATATATATATATTTATTATAAAGCATTAAGGACATATACAATAGAGACATGCAAAAATAAGGGATACTAGTAAAGCATAAAATATTTCATTTTTTTTAACTTATTTCAAACATTTTTCTGATAGTAGTTTGTTTTAAAACTTAAGGTGCTCTAGAGTAAGTTTTTTTTTGTAAATTCTACAGGGTCATAATCTCTTGCTCTGTGACACCACAGCTCTGTTGTTGTAAATGTTTTAGGTATTTTTCACCATGTTCTAAACCCTCATTAAAATATATTTTCTCACTCCTATCAAATTCATTACCTGTGTCGGTGTCGGAATCGTTTTTGTGCTGTGGCGACTTCAAAACAGAGCCAATGATTTCATCATCGGTTATCTGATATGCCAATGTTGGCTCATCTGAACACATCATCCATACTAAAAACCTCTTCTGGGCTTAAATCTTTTTTCTGCCACTAACACAGAATCATTATTATTCGGCAATTATGACATCCTTATTGGATAAATATTTTTTCTATTTTTTCTTCGGTATTTCATGCTCCATTCTGCGGTTTTTGGAACCTATAAATTCAATGTTTATATTTTTAGAGGCCAGTGCGGATCTCAGGAGTTGGCGGATTTCAGGTCGGCGGATTTTTGGTATTTGACTGTATTAATTTAGTTTGAATTTAAAAGTTTATCTTCACAAAACATCGAACAACTGAGGTTATATTTTGTATTAAGAATCAAAATGCCTTCTCGATATGTTCAGAAAAGGTAATTCTGCTCAAGAGGAATTGAGTAATATTACTAAATCTATTTTTAAATCATCTGTACCGATTTCGTAATGACAAAAGATAAATTTTCCAATAAGTGGCAGTGGAGAATATACCCCACAGCTGTATTAAACACAACTTCTGACCATACAATACTTAACGCAGTATGTACCCATTAAGAAGATGGCTTTTAAAATACGCTTTGTGTTCCAGAATATGTAATTGCGGCTCGTAACACAAAATGTAAACCGAAATGCAATTACAACCACCACCACCGTATCGCCTTTACCTCCCTAACTTGTAATGGAAAATCGTTGCCGATAGCGGTGGCTGTAGCCATTGTGTGTAAAATGATATTTTGAAAGCGTTTTCGGAACACGCCGTAATGAATTTAATTAGGAAACCGGGCTTCCAAATCGAGTGTCTGGAGCACCGAATCAGCCAGTTGTGTGACGCTTTCAGATGGGGGGAAGTGTAGGGGGGAATTAAGAGGCTTATAATTTGGCCCCGTTAACGCTCGTGTCAAGTCAAATTCTTGGAGCGAAATTTGCAGTTTTGGAAAATGATGGGGGAATATGATGTCTTTTCTGACGAGTGTGAGTGTAATTATGGATGTTAATGGCAAAATTTGAGGACAGACGGAATTGCGCCATGAATACCTCGCCACATTAAAGCCATATTTGTCCGTCATTCAAAAGCAATGAAGCAAAGCGAGCACATTAGTACTGAAGCAAAACTCCTGCCATCTAGTCTATCAATTATAAATTTGAAAACCATTGTTTCGGAACGTGTGTATAATGGTTCTTATTCTTTGCCTTTGTCTAAAAATGAAACAATTACTGTTTGTGCTTTGTATAATTTGACTCAATCGAGGCAAATAATTGCTTTTTTGAAATAAGAAGCTAAATGACCTCTTAGAAATTTAATTTCTTACGAGTAATGTAACTTTGCTTTTTACAATAATATTACGTTTTTATAGGTTTGTTAACAAAGCTCTTAAAAGTTTTTAAAAATGTACATTTATTGCTTATGATAGTTATAATTTAATTTATTATAAATTTTTATTAGAATTTATATTGTCATTTATTAGTTATATAAGTTACAATTTGAACTCAGTGAAGGAAAATAATTACGTTTTTCATTAAGATAGTGAACATATTTCTTAAGAGTTTATTACCCCGCCAGCAACGGAGAAGTAAAATCGCTGAACACTGGTAGTTCCGACCTGCTATTTCAAGCGAAGGGGCTTGGCTGCGTGGATATTTTTGTGATTTTACTCATGTGTAACGCGTATAGGAACCAGCTCCTCTCAAAAATCGCTCCACGAAGGCATTCCTCCCCAATACACTGTACTTTAATAAGCTAAACCAAACCAACCTTTAGAATTTAATTTCTTACAAATTATGTAACTTTCTTCTTTATAACAACGTATAAGTCTGTTATCAAAGCTCCTAAAAGCAGTTTTTATTGAAATAATTAAATGGCTAAGGCAGACATTTCTAATCTGCGTTATAATATTAATAAATTTGGTTCTTGGAAAGTAGAACAAAATCTGGTGCACGAATTATTCATGCGCGACGGGAATACAAGTCAGTTTTCCTCTAAAACGTTAAATTCGGTTATTTTAATGTAGCAAAGCCAGAACTATCTACCAAAGAGAAGTGATGCTCTCGTGGAGGATTTTTCGAGGGAAGTTGTTTCATATTCACGACACTCTTGGAGAAAGGCCACGAAAATCATCCATGCAGCCAGCCTGCTCAAGTGGATTCAGACTCACACCACGTTGAACTAGCAGTAGAATTCAATGGTGTTAACCACTCGGACATTGGTGGGGGGGGAGTTTTATGTTAAATATGTTATAATTTTCATACAAGTGTAATATAAGCATTTGTTAATTGTGGATCCATCCAGTACTTTTGTATTATTTCATCATATCCCTGGTATACTTCTGTTGCATATTTTATCCTTATATTTTACAGTTATACATAAAGTTAAAAGGTACGGTACGTATACGTGTATATTCTCCTGTAACTATAATAATTATAAAGTATTAATAAATTATAAAGGATCTGAATGTTTACATGTATGTACGTATGCTTGTTCCTCATACTGGCCACCATCAGGGACCGAGGGGTAAAGTCGCTAAACACTCGTAGTTCAGCCCGAGGTTCGAATTGCGCTAATGGACAGGTTACGGAAACATTTCCGTGGTTTTGCAATGAGTAACGTATAATACGAGCCAGTTTACCTTTGGAAGCTCTCCACGACGGCATCCTTTCTCCTTAGACAGATAGCCCTCGAGTGCTTTGCCGAAATCCCTTAATGTTCTCACACTGGGAATGAAAAGTGGCACTAAGGTAAAAAAAAATTTGAACAATAACATAATCCGCCACCCGAGCATTGCGCTTGAAAATCCGCAGTTGAATTTCATTTTGATTAATTTATTTTACATTTTTTGCGACTTTATGATATTTTTATTAACAATATCAGAAATTCAGAAGCAATGAATAACCAGTCAGCAAAATGTAGGATATTTATGCTTCAGTTTAAATTAGAAAATTGAGCAATTTAAAAGAAATGTGTTACCACTTGCCGACAATTTTTGGTATTATTGTTTTGTATGATTACCTTTACACGCAACCGAAACAAATCGCAAACTTGTCATTTACCAATCTTTACATGGAGTCGCCATATCAGCGAAGCGTATCGTTTTCAACACAGGAAATAAAGCTTAACCGTTCCTGTTTAAGAGTTAGCCATTTTTCACACATAACTTGCGAATCATTTACGAATCAGCAGGATATGTAATTAACTAGTACAATCAAAACCATATTAATAAAAGGAAAGTACAATCAAAATCTCCAGAAAGTTATTTAAATAAATTAGATATACTTTGAAATTTTTCAGGCTCTACTATTGCAGTTTTTGAAATAATTGCAATTACAATTTCATCGATTGAAAATTCGATCAGAATATAATCGACGTTTAAAATAGACTTTTAAATATTTTTATTCTTTTATGCATAATGGGAGATAAAATATAATCATCCAGATGCAAGAATTAACGAACTTTCTTGAGTAATTTACATGCTACTTACTTCAATTACGAATCAGCAAGAAATGCTTGTTTAAAATTCCCTACTAAAAAATTAGGAATCATCAAGTTTTCAACTGTAATAAATTACAGTTGAATTTTGAACAGAATTTATTGAATTGAATTTATTACAGTTGAAATCTTCATCACGTTTTCAACTGTAATAAATTCATTAAATAAACTCTACTTCATTTTTCGAACTATATCAGGTTTTCGAAATTTTATTATTTAATTGCAATTTCGTTTCGCTTACCAATTTGAAAATTATACGAAAATATATTCGACTTTTAGCGTGCACATTAACGATTTTTTATGCATCTTGTTGCGTGCTTACGGGCTCGTAATAGATTAAATGCACTTTTCTTCAGCTTATTAATTCCAAATAAAACCTTACATTGCTTCTTTATGTCATAAATTATTCGGAAATAAAGCCATTTTCTTTTCCGTATACGACTGAAATTAAATTTCCATTGTTGTTTTGAAAATGAACAAGCTCAAAAGACAAAATAGTTATATAAAGAATTTGCAATATAAATTCCTGTCTGGTGCCAGTTTGATTTCAGTCATTCGGTATTCCAGAAAAGTAATTAATCAAACACTAACAGCGTTTCGTATTCCACATTTGTTATGCGTCATTTCATTAAAGTCTACTTCTATTAAAGGTTTAAATGCATACAGAAAAGATGGTGGCTTGAGAAAATTTATTTTACTAAAAGAAATACTTCACAACTCTGGAACTTCTTTCCACAAAAATACTGCAGCTCTTCCCAGTATCACAAAGCACAGTTAGTAGTTATACTTCACACTACTGAAAAACATTAAACACAACGCTATGTAAAGCGTATCTACACAGTCCAGTCACATTAATGTGACCATCTGTCAAAAGCCAGAATAACCACCTTTCGCAGAGCGGACTGCTGCGAGACGTGCAGGAAGAGAGTCACATAGGTCCCTGAAGGGGTTCTCTGGGATGTTGAGCCATGCCGACTCTAATGCCGTGGCCAGCTGCGCTAGATTACGCGGTTGAGGATCCATGGCGCGAACAACTCGATCGAGATGGTCGCACAGATGCTCGATTGGGTTTAAGTCAGGTGAGTTTGCTGGCCAGGGGAGGACGGTAAACTCATCCTGGTGCTCTTCGAACCACGCACGTACACTGGCAGCTGTATGGCACCTCGCATTGTCCTGCTGGAAGATGCCATCATCCTGAGGAAAAACAATGCGCATGTAGGGGTGAACATGGTCCGCAAGGACAGATGCGTACTTGTATTGATCCATTGTGCCTTCCACAATGATCAGTGAACCTAGAGAATGCCAGGAAAACATTCCCCAGACCATAATGCTCCCGCCTCCAGCTTGGACCGTTCCGGCAATGGTTGCAGGGTGGTTCCTTTCAGAGGTTTCACGCCTTATACGCCAACGTCCATCTGTCCGATGGAGCATAAAACGCGATTCATCCGAAAACGCAACCTGTCGCCACTCAGTGGACGTCCAGCTGCTGTACTGGCGTGCAAATTCTAGCCTTCGCCGTCGATGAACAGCAGTCAGCATAGGTGCACGAACCAGGCGTCTGCTTCGGAGGCCCAGACGCAGCAATGTTCGCTGAATAGTACTTTGGGAGACACTTTTGGTAGCCCCTTGGTTCATTTTGGTGGTCAGTTGCTCAACGGTAGCCCGTCTATCTGCCCGAACGCATCTCCGCAACCGTCGTTCGCCTCTGTCATCTATGGCCCGTGGTGCACCACATTTGCCACGTCGCTGATTTTGGACAGTCCCATTTTGCCATGCACGGTACACTTTTACCACGGCGGCACGCGAACAGTTCACAAACTCAGCCGTTTCGGAAATGCTTCCACCCTTAGCCCGAAAGCCAATGATCATGCCCTTTTGGAAGTCGGATAAATCGCTTCGTTTCTGCATTACGCCAACGATTGAAATGTTTTCCGAAGCCCTCACACACCCTTTATATACGCTCAACTGCACTGTGCTGCTACCTGCCTTCTGTGATTGGTTATTTAACTCTGACATGGAAAGTACGTGGTGGTCACATTAATGTGACTGGACTGTGTAAGAGGCGAAACTCTCACGGATATCTCAATGCTCCGAATTCAACTCTGACCTAACAATTGAGAAATTGATGTTGTCCGCTGTCGTATATAACTTTTCTTCGGTTGCCGAGAAATCTCTAGTACATTCCACTGCTCAAATTTACTGGAAGGTATACGAGGGCCGGATATGGTTACAGTTACATATATGGATCAATTACATTTATTCAATCACAATACCAATCACAGTTATAGAGGGACAGGACCATAATGTCGCCACATGATCGCCAAGCTATCATTTAACCCTCTGAGAGGTCGGGGTTTCGCTAAAAAAGAACAAATTTCCCAAAACTGATATGAGAACAAATTATTTTCTTGATTTTGATGTAAAAATTCTCCTGGTATTTTATACATGGATTTCTTTACTTTTAATATATCGTCTTAATTTTTTTAGATATTTTAATATGCACGTATATATATACGTTCTTACAGATATCCCCAAAAATATTTAAATTATGCCTTGCTTATTGAAAAATTGTCATAGTACGCCATTCTTCGAGTAAAAACCACTTTCGAATAATACACTTTTAACCACTTTTGAATGATTCACTTTTGCGAAAATTAGAATTATTTTTTGCATTAGTTAAGCCCGCAGTTTGGGTTTTTCAGAATCATCTGAAATTTTGGGAGGAATTTCTGTCATTTCTTGCAAAATTTGGTAAAAAAATTAATTTCAAAAACATTCGCCAGCTTGGCGATATCTCGCCAATTAAACGAGATAGCCATTCACTCACTGTTAAATAAACTTGACCTGTAATCTTATTTTTCTAGCAAAGATTCGCCTCTTTCAAGGATTGCATATACAGAGGCTGTTCGCACATTTTTTAGATGATTTTGGTAAGCGGTAATAAAAACTCATTTGCTGCAAAAGAAGTAATTGCAATTGTACTATGTTTTTAAAAGTCAAAATTATCGTCTGTGGCTTGAAAGTTTGTTTTTATTCAAAAATGGCGAATTTAACAAAGCAGTGGTTCGAAGGCTACATTGACGCTCTTTCCGAAGAGAAATATGCATACTCCGTTGCCCAAAAACGATGTGAGAGTCATTGTTTTGTGATATCTAAAGCGTCGATAGGTAATATTATCAACAAGAAAGGAAAAAAACGTCAAATTAGACCCTCAAGTGGGACAAAAATTCCAAACAAGTATCCAAGGAAAAAACGGACATCTTCGACTATTGCAAAGGTACGTTGTTTAATGTTAAAAGAAAATCCCCCTAGTCAAAGGACAGTTGCAAAATCATTAAAATGCTCGGTGTCAACAGTAAACAAAATGATAAACGTTGATTTAAATCTTAAGAGAGCGAAAAAACGCAATGGGCATCGTCTTCTTCCGAAGCATATCGCTCGACGCGGGACACGCTGCAGAATTCTATATGAGAAACACTTATCCAAAGAAAAGTGGAAAACAATTATCACAATAGATCAAGCATGGGTTTCTTTAAATGATTGTAACAAAAAAAAGAGCAATTTATAATCATAAAAGGGGAGAAAAAAATTTAAGTACATGGTTCAAAGAATCGAAAGGAAGTTTTTCTAAGGGATTCATGATTGTTGCTAGTTTTTCTTATAATGGCAAGTTAAAAATAAAGGGAGTGCAAAAAAATGTCAAGGTTAACTCCAAATACTATCAGGAACATATTTTATCACCAATTTTTCTGAATGAAATTCCATCGGTTTACCCACAGTGCCATCAATCTGTGAGACTCCATCGGGACAAAGCTAGCAGTCACACATATTAATCCACTGTAAATTTCCTAATGAAATGGAACAAAAAACTGGTATCAAGGCCATACCCTTCACTGATATCCCTACTAAATATCCCGATGTGTCACCTATGGATATTTGTGCTTTCGGACTTTTAAAAACTGCATTATCCAAACGTTGTCCCAAAACCCTAACAGGACTCTGGAAAGCTGTTCGGGATGAATGGGATAGAATACCTCTTCTGACACTTCAAAAGGCATTATTATCCTGGAAATTGCGGTGCCGAAAGATAATTCATAATAAGGAATGTCATATAGAACATTTAAAACACAAGAATTTTATGTAATTTAGTTTTGCGAATACAATATACATCGTCTAAAAAAATGTGCGAACAGCCTCTGTAGATTGTATAAAAAATAATAGAGTTTCACTAAAATTTTGAATATATATATATATATACAAAATTCATAAAAATATATATGCATTACATAGTAGATAGAACATTAGCTTTAGACTGCAACATTTAGCTAACTTCGTGAGTTAATTTAGAATGCAGTAATAATCAACAGGATGTATTTGTTTATATATAAGTAAATTGCAATTGAAAACTTCACCAAATTATGAATAAATAAGAATTTCTTATCTTCTCTGAACAAACTGCGGCTTTAATAATATGATTGGTTTTAGAAGTATGGGAAGAGGAATTCTAATATGAAGAAATTTACTCACGTATATACATCAAAGAGACGGTAAAATTTAATCATTGTTCAAGAGCAAGAGTTTACTAATTTTCGCCAGTAATTTACTGCAAGGAAGACAAGATAACTCTATCCAAAAATCGAAATTCATAACAAAACATTTTTACTAACACAATAAAATAATGCATTTTCCTTCAAAATAACTCGAAGAACAATATCTTTTCCTCGAGTCATATTTCGATTCTCTCAAGATAACGCTATCAGCGAACAGTAATTCCAAGGAGCGTTTACAAATCTTAAGTGCATGTTAATGCAACCCAAATTGGAAAAAAAGTAAGTTTAAGTCAGTGCCAGTTAACCAATTAATTAGAAGAATACAAGAATTCAACCATTGTTCAGCACTTTCGACAATAATAAGGAAAACCTACCATTAATCAAAGAATTAAATATCTCAATATGAATATGATAATTCTTGTCTCATTTCCTTGTTCTCTAACAAAAGATGACTGCCACATACGTTTGTTTCTTTTTGTTAATTAAGACTTCCCGCAGCCGTAATTGGATGCACGTGGGTGTCATAAAAGCTCTCATTCAGTTGTATTTTAGGTCCCAACTGATTCGTTTCAAGAGGCTTTTCTGCAGAGAGGCACATGATTAAATTGTTCAAAAAAGAAGTGAACACGCGGAAGACTACTGAGCGTTTCAGGCCTAATATGTGAATTAGTTAAGACTGATTTTAATATTTTATGAATTAAACATTTTGCATCCGAGCGGAACGTAATGCGTTTGTGGATTTGTAATAAATATATGATTTGTTATGGAAAGAATGTAAATTGTTCGTTGAAAATGATTTATTGCAAACACCAAGATCCGTGGAGAATTTTGCTTGCTTTATTAAGGCGTGGAAGTTATGCATATAAGAAGCACATTGGAAAAATTATTATAAATTGCACTGCTTCTAGTAAAGAGCAGTTTATATCTAAAAATAACCCGTACAAGATTTATTTTTCTTAAAAGTTTAGGCAAAAATATTTTAGATAAATTAGAGTATTTATTACAGCAAACTTGCAAGTTGTTTTCTTCATATCAGCGACAAGTTAACCCTTTGTACTTCGCAGTCGCCACTGCAGCGACATTGAAAAGTAATTCGATAACTCCGTTGTCAGTTCTGCGGCGACATTCTAAGATAAGTTGATAAGTCGATAATAATAAGATAAACGGCACAGTTTAGTATAGGCAGGTAACTGAGCTGTTCTGAAGTCGCAAAACCTAGAAATAACTTTGTGTTTTATACATCCAGGGATATATTTCGGCATATGCTTGCTGTATTAAATCTTGAGTTCGAAATTCTTCCGACCGTGCCATTATCAACGTATTACTTACCTTTAAATCGGAAGGGGGGGAATAATTATGCAAGCAAAAATGGCGCGCATGCGCCATTACTCTTCGGGTAGCTTATAGTAAATGACTCTGAATTGCTACAATATCATATTAGAAACTTCTAGGAGTGCAAAGGATAAATATTGTTATTAAACTCTAATTTAAAATCATCAAAGTTTCACCTCAAACGTTTTTAAATTTCATTTTCCTTCTCAGCAATATTACGTAAGTTTTAAACCTCTAAATACAAAAGCTGATATTAAAGTCTTATTTATTTAAAAGTCGTAATAGCATTTTCTTTTTAAAATTGAAACCACTTTCAAGTAATACACATTTATCCACTTTCGAATAACTAAACTTTGGGGAAAATAGAAATATTGTTCGCATTGATTGAGCCGGCAGTTTGGATTTCTCAGAACCTTCTGAAACCTTTTTGCATCGCAATCTCGTAAATAACGTTGCTTCCAGTTTTGATATTGTGGGGTTTTACTTATTTAATTTTAAAGTTCTAACTTAGAACCCCACGAACACTAACAAGTCAATAATCGCTTAAGTTTGGGAACAAAACACATAAGACTTAAAGTGGGTTTACAACCCTTTATTTTTCAGTATATTTGCAATGAGTTTCTAGTTGGAACTTTAGACAAAGCCTGCACTCGGACTTGAACTTATAATAATTTAAAATAAACTAGCTTAACTAAGCTACTTGAAAGGTATAGCCCAAGCTATCAGAAATCTAACTAGTTGGCCCCTAAGTATTCATTAAATCGGCGAAGCCAAAGAAGGGCCTAAGGTATGGCCGAGCGTAGTAACTAAGAGATAAATTAACAAAGGCAAACGCGCCCTAGTCAAGGAATCAGACTTTCTCTTTCTCGAAGTCGGTGAAGTATCGAATTAAATAGTACTTTTTCTCGCGTTTCTGAAATTACATTCTAGCAGGAAATAGTAAGCTGAAATTAGAATAAGATAAAGAAGATACAAAAATTAAAATAACTGTCAATAAAGTTAGGACAAACCTTACAACCTGTTGGAGTTATAAGGAAACTTGCACAGAAACGCATCTTTCGTTTTTTGACCAAACATTTCAGTTTCTAGGTGACGTTTTACATTTACTGCTTGCATTATCACAGCAGCTCTCTGATAAAACGAAACTGCAATTAGTGTTAAGTTTTTCTATCACTTACGTTTAATTTTGCATTCAGTTTCTGAATTAGTTTGCTATTAAACTGCAAAATAATTTCCCTCCTAACGTTTTACGTATGGTTTCCTATATTTAATGAAAACAAAGTATAGAAAGAAATGGAAAAATAAAAATTTATACTTCATCAGGCATAGAGGTATGATACTTTTGAGATTAAAATAAACGCTTTCATATCTTTATTTATTTATTAATGACATTAAGGAGTAAATTACATAATGCCATTAATCATAAAAAAGTTCATTTTTATCTTTAGCCTTATTTTGCAATAGCTGTTCTTCGCCTGTGCAACAATCCAATCTGTTATACAGGTTTTTCCCAGCATTCCTTGGAGCATGTTGATTGGGTATTCCTGTTGTGCTATACTGAGTTCATGAATGGGTTTAAATTAACTAATGTAAATTTGAGATATCAGATCGTCTTATAAAAAGTAGTAGCATAATGAAAAGCAAGGAGAACGGAACAGTCATGAATGTTTTGTAAGGTTTTAGTTAAACTAACAAAGTTTTATTTTAATTTGCCTTTCTCTATCTGTTCTTATTTCAACTTCCCGTTACAATAAGCGCGCGTTTCAGCTTTATGCTAATTTGAAGTGGAGCCAAGTTTTGGTATTTAAAGGTTAGCGAGGAACTTCTCGGGGTGAGAGAGCTTTTAGTCTCAGATCACGGCGGCTCTGTTCGACGTCCACCTGACCAGCTAGTATTTAAATTCTAAGCCGTAGCGCTGTTACTGTATTACTTATTGAAGTAGTTCTAAGTGCGTTAGTATTAGTTGAATCTTGCTACGCACCATTTAGCATAGAGGCCAACCTCGCGTTCATAGCTCTGTGAGCAACGACTACTTAATTTCTAATTAGCTTTAGTTTAAATTATCTGATTGTTCAGTTTAGACCCAAGTGCGGTCGTTATTTTTCTGTATCCCTCCCGAGTTGGGAAGTGGCTGTATATAATTGTGGTATAATAAAAGAGGATTGTAAATCCTTCTCAAGTGCAGTTCTTTTACCACTTAACCACAATTTTCTACCACAGAACGTAGCTGCATTCAGCTCCCTGTTCAAGATCAGCACTTAAAGTTTCCACGAAGATGTTCGCCAAGAATATGCACCGAACACTCAGTCCTGACAGTTTCTGTCTCAAGGCATTATGCGACTCGGTGCTAAAGTACAATCATAAATTTTCTGATATAAAATAATACCTTGTCAGAACATAACTGGAAAGCCTGGTAATTTTCTTCTTCCTTAAACTATACCACTGAAAAACTGTCAGACTATGCGAAGAACATCTGATAAATGTGGCGCTCAATGGCAAAGAGATGTAAAGGTGAGGTGAGGTTAGGTTATTTGAACACGGCACAATTCAGGATGGTTATCTGATATAAAGAGAGAGACGTTTTCATAAAGGATTTTCTAAGGGAAACTAACTCATATTCATGCCGTATACGTGGAAAATCACTTATACAACCAGCTCGTTCGCCTGGATTGAAACCCACGCTGAGCGTTCTTTAAAATCACTCGGCCAAAGCTGTGACAAAAACTCTAAAGTGGAATGGCACTGAAATGATAAAGAAATGGGATCTATTATCAAGCACATAACTGTTTCAATTACATTATATGAATGGTGAAAATTCCAGTCTCATGATCATCGGACTCTCGTGGGCAACCCATTGTTAGACACACATTAATTTTTTATAAACACAAAAGTATGTTACATATTTGACCGTTAACTATTACTAACACCGACAGTTCATGTATTATTAAGTATTAAATATTATAGCTAATAATTTATTAACTATCAGACACAACTAATGATTATATCTTGGAAACTTTCCCACTTTGTTGTTTTTGCGCCTTAATGTGTGTTTCTTTGCCAATACATAACGTTTGCTGAGAAACGCTTTGAAAGGCGTAATCTATTTGTATTCCTTATTTTTGGAAAAGTTAAGCAAACAATTTCCTTCATTTCTCCGTACACATTAATGACATAATTTTTTAAAACTTATCACCCAAGCTTTAAGAAATCCTTCTTAAGATTTTGGTGATTCATTATGAAGGAAAGCGTTTTTTGAAGATTTTAATTAATTTTAGTTTAGACGCCAAATTCAAAATAGCATTAAAATTTGAGATTAGTTAGGCATTTCATTTCATAAACTTGATTTTTTACCACATGATAGATGCATTGTTATCATTAACTAGTTAGTTATGAAAAAATATATAAAATTCTGAAAGATTTCATATTTTATACTGCACCCCATTTTTTTTCCATTTACACATACATACACGTATCGACAGCATTTGGGCTAATGCTTGTTTGGGCTAATATTTAAAAACAGCATATCTTCTTAATTTCCGCTTGCACGCTGAAGATCATTTCCTCCTCTCCGTACAGTGTTGCCATTGCTTGCTTTGGAATCGTGGAGTTTCTTAATCAAAAATTCGTCAAAGTTTAAAAAGTAAAAAATAGGTAATAAATCAGATTCGAAATTCATGATTCGGGCTTCCAGATACTCATGTTTCTATAGAGGACTACGTTATTCAAAATTGATGGCTTTAAGTTGTATATTTTTTATTTTATTCTAAACAATTATTTTTAATTTTTCTTTCCTTTCCCTCCTGATTTCAGTTTCCTGCTGGAATGTAAACTTTTTTAATGACTTAGTATTCTAACATAAACGTGTTTCAGAAGCAGTATTTAAGCTGCGTTTCAAGAGTTCGAATAGAGTAGTAGCGGTCTTATTTCCGAAGTTTATGCTGCGCGTTTGAACATAGCTCTCTGGTCCGCGTTAGTCACCCTCAGTTTATACTGATATTTCTCGGCTCGGCTTTGCTGCGTGCAGCCGATTTAGCGTTTAGTTAAGCTAAGAGCCAGTCATCAGCTATTTTACTTTAATGTGCATTCGTATTTTCTGTTAATTTCGTAATTACAATTGGTGATGAGTTTTTAGCGCCATTGCGTACATCTGTTCATTTTAGGTAGAATAAAAGGTTGTTTAAACCTTCTTCTGGAATATTAATTCTTAAAGTCATAGCGAGAATGTGCTACTACGTAGAGGCCACGTTGTATGCTACCAAAACGGAAAAGGAGACTCTATAGGGTATCGTTGTTTTTTAACAATGCGAGAAGCATACATATATTCATATAGATTCTTCATTACATAATTTCTTTAAATATAATACAGCGAGATAATTCTTGGTGGTAACACTGTGAATAGTGATACACCCGTTTACGGTGATTTGACGCAAAATGCCTTTCGAAACTACTACTCTTTCTGGACTTAACGCCCCTTTGGGATGAAAACTGATATAAATTTGTTTCATTAGCAACTGCTTAAGAATTTTATTTTCTTACTTTATGTTAAATTACGAATTTTGAATCAATTTGTAACATTGTGTGGCAAAGTTAAAGGTTAACCTTAACATTAAATCAGTGCATAAGAGTATCTGATGCTCTATTAACCACTCTGTATCTTTCAAAGAAAATTAGGAGAATTTTAAATCCATCTGTACTCATATGATTTCATTTATACAATGCAATGTTCAAGAATGGATGTTTTCTAGAAATCGCAGAAGACATTCTGATCTATACAGTGGTCAAATAAGGTTCTTGTATTTCATATTCATGAGGAACAATGGAGGCAAATCTCTGGAAAATACTTTTGTAGCTAGACGGAACACAGAAAAATATGTTCGATCTACCTTCATAAGTATTTTATGTCGTAGTCTAAAAATTTTTTATCGAAACAAATTTGCTAATAATTCTTAATTCTCCTAACTGTAAAATATCCTCTTCTGTCAGAAACCAAACTGGTGAAAGTAACGTTTATTAAAGTATACGTGAAAAATAATTGATAAATGAAGTTTTTGATTTTTTAATTGTAAAGGAAACTTGGATTGACTAAAAAGAATGTCGTTAAAATCACGAGTAACAATAACATCTCTGAAACTGTAGAAATAGTTTTAAGCTACAAAATGAATATAAAAGTGCCTTTTTAAAATTTAGGCGAAGATAGATTTCCAGGAAATTTTCTTAGGGCAGATGGAATTAAAGAAAACGTCTTTTGCCAGTATAAAAAAATGAAGTATCAATGTGCATTGTAATGTTGATATGATCCTAGTGTTTCATCGCATTTATTTATAAGCTCAAATGAAAGAACAATAAATGCAGTTGCAATAACAAAAAAAAAGCGGCACGTTTTTTGGACTGAAAATTTTGGCTGACAGCCTGGTTGGGTTGGATTGGGAATTGTACTTTGTAATCTGATTTGGTTCTCTGACTTTGTACTTAAAACAAAATCTAGCTCATCTACAATATATTGCACTTTTGTACTGCATAGGATATAGATCGGTCATTTTCAAATATTGCTCATTCCTGAGATACTTTAGTTAAAAGAAACAGTTGGCTAATTTATCGATAAAAACCTAATTTCTGAAACCGTAGTAAGCTATAATAACAGTAGTTCTGGGCTTATTAGAAAAATATATATATATATATATATATAATTAAAGAAATGAAGCAAAGAAAAGTAACCAAAACCTCTTATTATAAAATACTGACCTGATTTTATATACTTCATAATAGCGTTTATCAAAATGCTTTCGAATGAGAACCACTTTTATAAATTAGAATATTCTGCGGACTACCTTACACGTGTCCTTTTCGAAAGCAAATTTTAAGAGTATGTAAATTTATAGTTCTAAAATCCAGTTAATTAGAATTAATTAAATTCTATATGGATATCAAGCAATTAAGTTAATGCACAAAAATATTTATTTTATTAAAAGATACTAGAGATTCAGCAGGCTTTTTCTTATTAACTAAAAATTAAGTAAGTGTTGGTACTAATATTAATGTAATGGATTAACCTGCCGATTATTGCGCAGCTGTTCTATGTTTGGATTTACCCTGGTAGTCTTAAATCTGATAGCGGTGCATAATCCTTTGTTGTGATTTGAGGTAGTGACCGAAACCGTTTCTTACCCAGATACATACAGGCAAACTGAGTTATAAAGTAGCATTGTACAGTTTACTATATTTCATTTTAACAGATAATAAAATCCAAAAAATTATCATACTTTTGCTTCAAATTTCATTCCATTACAGAGTTCAATTAGCTTTTCTGTTTCATTCAGTGACAGTTTGTTAAGTTCAAAATCGGAATAGAAAGGATCATGAACCCGTGAAAATTCGAAATATTTAAAACATGGAAAATAAGTTTCAAATTGCGACTTCAGAACTTCGACGCGCAAACAAACATGATTGCACAATTCTTTACCAATAACGAGATAAATGTCTGCTAAAAACTATTTTAAGGCTTGGAAAAGGATAAAAAGTCCCTTTGGCGCAGTATAAAATAGGAAATCTTTCAGAATTTTATATATTTTTAACTTAAATTGCGCATATTTAATAAATAACAATGCATCTATCACGTGTTAAAAAATCAAGTTTATGAAACGAAATGCCTAACTGATCTCAAATTTTAATGCTACTTTTGAATTTAGCGTCCAAAATCGAATTAATTAAAATCTTCAAAAAACCTTTTTCCTTCAAAATTAATCACCAAAATCTTAAGAAATATTTCTCAAAGCTTTGATGATTAAGATTGAAAAAATTGTGTCATCAATGGTTACGCAAAAATGAGGGAAATTGTTTCTTTAACTTTTCCATAAATAAGGATTACAAATAGATCACGCCTTTAAAAACGTTTCTCAGCAAACGTCATGTATTAGCAGAGAAACATACACTAAGGCGCAAGAACAATAAAATGGAGCAGTTTCCAAGATATCATGACTTGTGTCTGATGATCATAAGACTGGAATCTTCACCGTTGTAATCATATAATATGATTGAAATAGTTATGTGCTTGATAAAAGAATTTCCCATTTCTTTATCATTACAGTACCATTTCACTTTAGACTTTTTGCCCCACCTTTGGCCGAGCGATTTAAGATGGTGGGTTTCACAACGAGCGAACGAGCTGGTTGTATAAGTGGTTTTCCTCGCATAAAGCATGAAGATGAGCTGGCATCCCTTAGAAAATCCTTCATGACAGCGTCTCTCTCTTTATACCAGACCTTAGAATTGGAGAAAACTTCCTTTGTTATCCACAACTTAACCAATAAACCGAGTTTTTTCTTAAATCCCGTTCCTTTTCTTTTGGTAGCAATAAAAAAATTACATGCTAGACAGATATTTAGTCTATTTAGTTTTGAGATTACATCTGAAAATTATACGAATGTATCTCATCAGCAAGAAATGATGTTAAATCGTCTAACTTCCTTTACTGTGTGGGGATTCATTTAATTTATTTTTAACAGTTAATTTTATTTTGAATCAACCTTTCCTGTTGCTCTTGTTTTTAACCCAAGCTTTCTTTCCAGAATATTTTAGTGTCGCGCTTTATGCAAATTAGAATAGAAAAATAATATTTAAGCTGGTGTCTAGTTACTTCAGACAGAGGGTGTTCTGCCTTTTGGCTATGTTGTTTCTGTTCTATTTTACGGCTGTTCATTTAATTGCCTGTGTGTCTACGTCGCTGGTAGGACTAAAAGCCAAGTACGTGTTAAAATATCTCTACGCAGCTTCAGCTGACTATTTGACTTAGGCTTAGTTTTAATTTTACATTTATATTTTGAGTTGCTGCCAATGGTATTGGCGTAAGATTGTAAACATCGGGAGTGCCGGCTGTAAATACTTCTCTTGAGTGGAAAAAAAGAGTCTTTTTACTCTTTTCTCGCGTTGTCATTGATACAGTTGAACTTAGGGAATAGTCGCTTTACAATTAAAGTAAAGATCTAGCCAACAGAAGGAACTTAAATTTTGCTAGAATCTCACAGCAGATAAGAAGACATTTTTGCAAATTTAGGAGGATCACAAGGGCTGGATTCTAGAATTACTTAGACCACAGTTTTATGTACGCAACTTTAGAATATATAATGAACTAAAGGTATATATGAGGCCCGTGGGCCAGTGACTAGAGCGTCACGCAACAGAGCAACAGGTCCGGGATTCGATCCTCGGGCAGGAGAGGTTGACTCAGCCTTTCATACCTTGAGGGGGTCGATGAAATAAATACCAAGTTCGCTTGGGGTCTAAACATCGAAGGGTCCTGCGATAAGCTGACTACTTGTCGAGGCGAAGATGCACAAGCATCTCTGAGCCCACGGTCTAGAAAGCAGCCAGCAGGACACTGCCGGCCGCGGCTGTCTAAGGGCTGTTTGTGCCACCGAGTTTAGTTTACCTTAAGTTTTAAGGTGTATATGCAATGAGGAGAGATAATAAAATGGTAAATTTAGTATGACTACAAGGTGAAATAGTAAATTTGTAAGGATTTTAAGTTCACTAACGTTTATTTTATTTTAAACGTTTACTATCATCTCTTATTTTCCACTTCCGGCCAGAATGAACGCGTGAATATGTTTATACAAATTGTACTTACTAACGCTTAAGTATTAAGGTTGTGGCCTTTTGCTAAGAGTAGAGTAGAAGGAAGGAGATAGAGCCCTCTTGCTACGAGGCTTCACGCGAGCTCGCCATCAGTTACTGTCCGCCTTTAGGACCAGAGGTTTTAATTCTCTCGAAAGTTAAAAACGTATTGTAGTTTCTCGCAGTTTGCGTACTGCAGACGTAGTCATTTAAAAGGCCAGTCTCAGAGCTAGTCATCTGTGTAAAATATTAAAAGCTAGCTCTTATCTAAGTTTTAGTTAGTTAGTAGTCTTATTTTTTTACGTTCAGGTTTAGTGGTTGGTTTTCGTATCCCGAAGTGCGGAAATGTTTGTAAAATAGATAAGCAAATAAAGGGAAATTTTAACCCTTCTGATCTTTGTTGTATCTTCTACACACGCACGAACATAGCTTTTAGAAAGCTCCCTGTTCCTACTCAGGATTCCAGTTATGTATGCAAAATCAACTAGAAGAAACAGTAGTCCTGGTAAACTTAGTACAGCTGCAAAGTAAGAACTGTAAGGCTCCTTTCAGCCCACGTGGACACGAGTGTCCGTATAGCTCAAAAGAAAGAGTCCCGTCTTTCCACAAACTAAGGCAGCCAGCAACCCAGGCGCCCCCAAACAATAAATAAAAAATTAAACTAAAACTAAGGAAGCACATCTAAGATTAAACTACAAACAAAATCACAACATAGAACACCACAGATATTTAAAACCCATATAAATACAGATTTCAGTTTTAATAGAAAATTCCAACAAGCCTCTATTTTCATTAATAAACTTCCTTAGAGCAATGGTATATGATTTAAAAACTTTACAATTAATGGCATTTACATTAAAATAAGTAATATTAAAATTTTGTCTAACACGGGCCTGTTAAACTACAATGAGCAACAAAACGCCCAACATCACAATCCACCTAAGAAACTATTACATAGTTTATTTTCCTGCAAATTAAATCTGTTGAAATAGAAAGGAAACATATCATGTGATGTTAAGCTTGATTGACGTCAATATTGTTCATACAATCAAAAACGCTGAAACAACCTTGCATTTGGCGTACATTTATTAAAACACTCAATCGATTTCAAGGGCAGCTACAGGTCCCTCCTCATCAGGAGGAGGAAATTTCTAGAAAGGGAAAGCAACCTCAGTAACGACTTTTTATACCCTCGGGTAGTACCATGCGCGAGGAGGCAACGCCATTTATCGGCAAAAATAATAACCAAGAATTATGTTCATAGAATTTTAAATGAGTTAGAAAGGACTGGATAGGACTTAAAATCATTCACTAAGTATGCTAAATCTTTGTGAATATGAAAGCCTCAAGAAAATCCAATTCACCAACGGAAGAAGCTT
>KK120112.1:7541-27299 GCA_000611955.2 Stegodyphus mimosarum
ATGAACGTGACCAGCAGTCACAAACCAATATCAGTTTTGTTCCCCTTATAGTTGTCTGCCCTTCCCCGGGGGTCGACGTAGAGAACTCTGCGAAGCTACTAGCTAGGATCTATGCCTAGGCAGTCTCGGCCACAGGGGTATACAAATTACAAACCTAGGGGTTCTGGGGGCTCCGAAAAAGTCACTAATTGGCCGGCTCGGCGTCCAACAAGTCTTACAGCAGAGTGGTTCTAGTAGTCTGGGGGTGGCGTCTCGGGTATGCTGAGTAATGGCCCTCTGCGACGGGCAGCCCGAGCGACTGGCAGATAGCATTTAGACGACCAGCGTTGCCGTAAGGCGATTAGTGTCAATTTTCTCCAAGGTGCGCGGAAGGCGGTTGGATTGGCCGTGTTGTGCCAGCACGTGGCTAGGCGGTGCGCGTAATTGAAGAACAAGTTATAGATGTCTGAAAGAGAGACATCGTTGCGTTCCCTTACACCTGTTTATAGGTGCATTGTCTCAGACCACCCGGTTTGAGTACCAAGTCGGAACTGCAAAGTTCTCACGGAGATTTTGCCAGGCCTGTCATCATTATATCCACTTTTCAATCAAGGTACTTTCGCCAATCAAGAGACGCTTTTAGAAATTACGGACAAATGAGGATTATGAAAATCGTCCCGAAACGCCCAGGACAGTTTAAACAAAAACATGGAACGCAGTTCCAGTTCGAGTTTATTTAGTGAGAATTAGTTACAGTGTAGAGAGAGAGAAACCTCCTCTCGTGTTTTTCCAGCTCTGTGAAGAGCAAATTTTGCTTCGCTTTGTCAAGAGCAGCAGTCTTATCTCCGCCAACAGATTCAGTGGATGGTTGCTAGGTTCGCCGCTACCGCACTGGAGAGCAACCCGCTCGGAACGACGACTAGAGGCCCAGAGAATCAACTCGCAAGGGGAGCTGCAGCATATCAGAATTTTGAGCCCTGCAATTGTACGAGCAAAACCACCAGGAGAAGTGAAGGAAATAATAGAATAGAACTTTAGAACTAAATACTATAAAGAGAACGTTTTCGCGCATCCTCTGTTTTGCGCTTTATATTTTTTTTCTAATACCCATTAGGCTACTCGCTAAGTTCTACGTTTCTAAAATTGTCTTTGATTCTAGTGAAATAATAATTAAGGCACTAAAGCGATACTAGTCATTGCAAATCACACCGTGAATCATTCGCGCGTTAGTGGGTTGATCTGTTTTGAAGTCTATAACAAATTCTGAAATGGCTCATGTATTTAAGGGTAAAAGATACATACACATAAGCACGTAGTAATTAATATGGGATTGTAATCAAAATTAAAATTTGAAAGTTATTTGCCGGGATAAAACAAGATTTCTTAGATCGAAAAGGTAAAACTATTAAAAAGTTGCAGACACATACAGAAGTTGGAAAAATATACACCGAAATAAAAACATAATGGTGTGACTAGAAAGGTGTAGGAAAACCGCTGACATTTGAAACAGCTTGCAGTCTTCTCGGAATGGATAAACAGAGGTTTTATACGCTTTGCAAGGGAATCTTGCACCATTCTTGCTGTAAAATCTTCGCAAGTTCAGCTAATGATAATGGCGGTAGACAGCGCTTACGCAGATTTCCTTCGAAAATAGTACACAAATGCTCAAAAACATTGATAACTGTTGACTGTGGTGGCCACGGTAGATGTGAACGTTCAATCTCATGCTCAGAAAACCAGTTCTAGATGATGTGAGCTGAGTGAGCAGGAGGTCTGTCATATTGGAATACAACATCAGCATTCTGGAACAAAATTTATACCATTGGATGACGCGATCAGCAGAATGGTCATATAATCCTTGGCAGTAATGTGATCTTGCACAGTAATGATGTGTCCCATGGTGTGGCTGTTGTTAATGATGTAGCAGTCCAAACCATGACAGAACCTCAGCCATGTTTTAGCCTCGGCAGCAAGCAGTCTCTACCATACTCTTCAGACGGCGTTCGCCAGACGTAAACTCGCCCAGAAGTTGGAAATAGTGAAGAGCAAGACTTATCCAATCAAATGACAGTCTTCCATTACTCTACAGTTCAGATTTTATGTCGTTGGCACCACTTTCTCCTCTTAAAAGCATTTTGATCACTGATGAGTGGATTATGGCATTGCAGCTAGCCCATCTTCTTCAATAATCATGTGTCATGATCACTCAACACGCATGTTCATCCTAGTTGTGATTTAGTGGATGCGGTTTTTCTGTATGACTTAAAAATCTTAGATACTGGATGTCTCGAAACACCAAACACTTCAGCAAGCTTGGTTATGGAAGCCCCCACCATACGAGCCTCAACGATTTGCACACGTTCGAATTCATCCAGCTCCAACATGATGCACTCACAACATTTTCTCCATACGAATGTCACTTGCAGCCTTTTGAGAACGTTGTACAGATGGCGTTAGTGAGCAAACACATCAGCGCCACCAACAGCTCTATCATCAGAGCCATCAACAGCTCATATTTATATTTGCGATAAGTATGTAAAGTTTATCCTAATTTTATAACACTTATTTTAAGTTTATGCATCTTTCCTATCCGTTTTAGCTTCAGCTTATAATTTCATACCAGAATGTATTTTCAGAAAAGCGGTTAATGCAAATGAGTAAGAGTAGTATTCAAGTCGATGTTTCACTGACTTCGTTAGACAGCCCGAGTTCCTGACTAGCTCGCGTTTGCCTTCGGCTAAGTCTCTCTCTGAGCTATTGCTACGTTCGACCGTACTTTACTTTAGGCCTTTGATAGCTTCGCCGACTTAATTGAGATTTAGGGACCAACTACTTGGAATCTTGATAGCTTCGGCTATATCTTTTAGTTAAGCATTAGTTAAGTTTAAATTCTTATTAATTTAAGTTCAAGCCCAAGTGGAGGCTTTGCTGTACGCTCCGAGACAGGAGCTGACTGTGTTTATATTTATTTTGAGAAATAAAGGAAACTTATACCCTTCTTGAGTCTTACTTCTCTGTTCACACACTCAAGCGACTATTCGCTTATCAGTGTAAGGGGGTTTCTCACACTGAACTGTTAAATAAAAGGGTGGAACCCTACATCTGTGCATTCAGTACACCACTTAATACATGCAATACACATAACGGAAATCCTGTGAAAAATGCACAATATTTATATTTGCAAAAAGTATTTTAATACGAAAAATTTCTGTGCAGTTTGCAGTAGTAAAACAACAATAAAAACATAGCTGTAATTAAAAAACACTAAATTAACTTCACCTAAGGAATACTGTATCTTGAAGCCATCACCAGTTATTTGAGAGTTAGAACGGAAAGTTATTTTTATTTTCCTTCCTTGGCTGACTATTGGTTCAGGTGTAGTTAATCCACACTTTTGTGCTTTGAAGATCCACATTTCGTTATTATCATTGTATTCTTCGATCTGCAATAAATATTACAATAATCGTGTATTAAACATTTTCCATCAACATGCATTTTCTTTCAGTAATATGGTGTTTCAAAACAGTATATATATATGTATGTTACCGTGAAAGACCGAAAATGGAGAATGTCGACTTTCACCGGAGAATGTCAACATTCGCCAAAGACGTCGGTGAAAGATCGAATATTGCATTACATTCTTGTACATTCGGACCCTCACCGGTGTCTGTCGACAATCACAGATATGCTCTGGTGTAGGTCGAAAAGAGAGGCGACTGGCTGTTTCCCATAAATGCAGTTGTAAAAGCAAGGGCCTCTTGGGCAATTCAAAGTCTCATAATAGTTTAAGTTGTTGCAATGAATCAGATTTGAATCACATAATTTAGTAAGTTTTTTATTACTATTATTTTATTTTCTAATTTAGAACGTACTGTATAATTAAGTAAGTTTTTTAACTTCTATTATTTTCCTTTCTCGTTTTGAATGTGTTGTGTGTTTTAAGTACTTATGTGTTTTTTCGCGACTGAATTACGGAGAAGAAAATATAATATTCTCATATATTCAACATTCACCATTAGTACATGGTGAATGTCGACATTCACTGGTGTAAGTCAGAAATAACAGTATTTGGAAAATATTTCGGACATACATCAAGCGACTATGGGAATGTTGACATTCACCGGTGAAAGTCGACATTCTCCAGATTTCGGTCTTTCTCAGAAACATATACACTCACGTTTGTGAAAATTGCAACACCAAGAAGGAATCGTCATAATTGAATGCAATTTAATACACAGTTGAGTGGTAGTGGTACAAATAAATGATTAAATGTTCAAAGCAAACAAACAAGAACAAGAGATCAGAATCAGTATTTTGTGTGGCCACCACGCGCCGCAATAAGTGCTGCTACACGACATGGCATGGAGCCAAACAAAGTTTGAATGTCTGACTGAGGAAGAGCATTCCATATCGTTTGTACGCGTACCCAAAGTTCGTCTGCAGACGCAACAGGACGAGGATCACGAGCAAGACGCCGACCAATGACATCCCACACATGTTCAATTGGCGACATATCCGGGGAACACGCAGGCCAAGGAAGAAGCTGTACCTGCTGCGCTGCAAAGAAGGATTTAACAATCCGAGCAGTATGAGGGCGGGCATTGTCCTGTTGAAATACAGCGCCTGGCAAGCTTTGAAGGAAGGGAACAGCTTCGGGCTGTAGAACTTCACGGATATACCGGTTGCTGTTCAGATTGCCCACAATTCGTAGCAATTGAGATCGTCTATGATATGCTATGGCGCCCCAGACCATAACTCCGGGTGTTCGTCCACTGTGGCGTTCGATAATGCACTCCGGAAGGTGGCGTTCACCGGCATAGCGTCTGACACGAATGCGGCCATCATGGTACCACAAATTAAAGCGGGATTCGTCAGAAAACACGACATGCTGCCAATCAGCACGCCAGTCTCTATGCTGATTGGCCCATTGTAGCCGCAGGCGGCGATGGTCGTGCGTTAGGGGGATCCTGTATAAAGGAGTCCGTGCGCGCAGTCCACACTGCAGCAGACGTCTACGAATTGATGAAGCACACAATGAAACACCTGTAGCTATTGACCACAGTGCTGCCAATTGTCTAGAGGAAGCTGTACGGTCCGTCCGCGCCATGCGGACCAGGTGTCTATCATCGCGAGCTGACGTCACATTTCGGGGTCCACTCCCGGATTTCCGAGTTGTCCGACACTCGTCCGTCCACTGCTTCCAAACGCGCATCACTGTGCTGCTGTTACGCTGCACACGAGAGGCTACTGCACGATACGACAATCCAGCTTCACGAAGGCCGATGATTCTCCCTCGTTCAAACTCTGTAAGTTGTTCAAATCTCGCTCTCTTTCGTCGACGAGGCATAAGTACAGATTGAGTTAACCTTTACCACTAGCAGATAACCACCGATAACCATACACGCCTCGCTACAGCCGTCTATTTATTCGGATCCATCAGCCGTTCAGAGGGCGCTGCTCAGCATACGCATGCGCTACGGATTTGCAATTCTAATCATTTGCATATCATGCGCTACTTTGCATTTCCTGAAAATTTCAGCTCACTCGCGTAAGTCCTTCATGGTGTTGCAATTTTCACAAACGTGAGTGTATATATATTTGAATTTAACAAAATTTCTATTCGTAAAAAGCAAATTAAAGAAAAAAAATTAAAGAAATATGTTTAAATGAAATTAATTATAAATAAATTTTACTGCTGCGAACTAGACTTTAATTAGTTCTTTTCTTAAAATTCCACTCGTTTGAATTTCTTTTAGTAAATCACATCATTTGGTTTTACTTTTGGTTTTGAATTTTACCCTTGCCTACATGATTGACGATTTGAATAATTGAAGAGTTAGGTTTGAGGGCAACTTTCCAGTGATAAGTCTGTCTTCTGCCTACTCAACAATTATTCACTTATGCATTTTTATAATTTTTAAAAAAATTTATTAGAATTTATATTTGTTAATAGATTTTGATACTTGCACTTGATTTACTTATGTTCTCAGAATTTAAATGATATTGTACATTAGTTCGCAGCAATATAAATTATTTATTTATAATTTCTTTTAAACTTATTATTTTAATTAATTTTTTACTTTAATTTGCTTTTTACGAATAGAAGTTTTGTTAAATTTAAATTTCATTCCTTGCAGAAACGGCGCAAGAGAATTATGCTGTGTCAATATACGGGATAATTCAATAACTTAAATGATAATTCCAGAATGCATTAAGTATTATTTTAATCGCAATAATAAAAGAATTTATTTAGTTGCTGCGAAGCTTAGTTTCTCCAGATTGGCAACAAATCCACTCTTCTGCTAAGTTTCAAATGTAAAAAAATGTGAGTGCTATGGGGAAAAAAATTAGGCTTAGCCGCACTTAGACAACTTTTAAATTGTTGATAATTCTACAACTATAACATGCACGTTAAATAAAGGCATACAACACTTTAAGGGAAAGATAAGAACAACATAATTCAATCATTTTTAAAGCGAAAAATGCACAAATTACAAAAATATAAGACTAAAGAAACTGAGCTCACGGAGCCGAGTAAAAGAGTGGATAGATATACAGTGTCTCACAAAAGTGATGGGACACTTGTGCTTTACAAAAGGAAACTGTAGTAAAATAAATTTAAAAAAAAATGTAAAAATTTTTTGTGGGTGTGCTTCATACTTAAATTTTGTAACAATTATTACATAACATACATTTTCTCAAAATATTCAAATAGTAATTTAATAAAAGTACAATTGTTTAGAAGGGAGTAAAAAAAGTCTCACGTAAGTGATGCGACACTTACTTTTCCATCAAATATTTATCCAAAAATGTTACTTTTTAAAAGGTTTTAATATTTTGTTGGATTTCCTTTTAAAATATGATTTAATCTTCTTGGGATGGATTCGACTAATCGTTTTGTGATTTATGGAGTGATTTTACCCCATTCTTCTCGAAGCACCGATTTTAATTGTTGTTTTGAAGAAATGGTGTGTTTGCGAATTCTTGATTCCAATTCTTGCCAAATATTCTCTATGGGATTTAAGTCTGGAGATTGTGGTGGTTTTTTATTATTTCACACAGTTATACAGCAGGCAGAGTCTAACGTTCAAAGCACTGTGCTTGGGGTCATTGTCCTGGTAGAATTTAAAATCGTTATGAAGGTTCAATTTTCGTGCTGAAGATTACAAATTTTGATTTAATATGCCAATATATTTGTACTGATCTATTATACTGTCAATAAAAACAAGATTACCAACTCCAGCGGACGACATACACCCCCATACCATAATCCCTCCTCCACCATGTTTTACTGTCGGCACCAAGTTCTGTTTGAGAAATTCTTTCGTGGGTTTTCTCCACACCAAGAGTCTACCGTCAGAACCAAATATATTAAATTTACTCTCATCAGCAAGTATAACTTCATTCTAGTAATCAAAATTCTTATTTATGTTGGATTTTGCGAAAGCCAGTCTGAGTTTCCTATTCCTCTCACTTACGAAGAATTTTTTTCTGGCTGCTCTATCGTGATATCCAGTGGACCGAATTACTCTTCTAATAGTCTGAGGATTAACTACTCCATATAATGCTTGTAAATCAGCAGCAACTTTAGGAGCACTCGTTCTTGGAATTTTTTTTAACATTTCGAACGATAATTCGCTTAATTCCATTGGATAATTTTTATGGTCGGCCAGGTCTTCTTTTATCCTGAATCATATGATCCTTTTTATATCGTTTAATCATATCGAAAACTGTTGAATGACTCAAGTTAACTGTTTCAGCAGTTTCTCTAATAGATTTTCCACGTTCAATATGCAAATTAATAACTAATTTTCGAATTTCAGGCAAAGTTTCTTTTCGTTTAGCATTCATGGCTGCACAGAGCTAAAAAACACAAAAATTCCAAAACAAACTGGAGAGAAATAATGCAGACGATTTTATAAATTATTGCCAATTGCTTTTGAATAAAAATAAAAACCCCAAACATATTTTTATTGCTTACTTCAGACGATTTTTGTTGCATAGTCTAATAGTGTCCCATCACTAATGTGAGCCATTTTTTGCTCCGTTCTAAACAATTGTATTTTTATTAAATTAATATTTTAATAGTTTGAAAAAATGTATGTTACGTAATAATTGTTACTAAATTTAAGTATGAAACACATCCACAAAAAATTTTTACATGTTTTTTTAATTTATTTTATTACAGTTTCCTTTTGTAAAGCATAAATGTCCCATCACTTTTGTGAGACACTGTAGATATATTTATATACTTTTGGTGCCGCCGATTGCAACCAAAATAAGAGATCCACATGTTATAGCAGTCCTATGCACAAAATTTCAACGTTCTGAGGATACTTGTTTTTGAGTTACGCGGAATAGATACATACGTACGTACGTACGCACAGACGCCACGAAAAATCTCTTCAGAATCCATTTTAAATCAGTTTTATAATTTTTTGGGGAAAAAAGAGTTTTTTATTCTGTCCTCACGTACAAATGTGACGGAAAAACGTCGTTAAATTGCATTCGATAGCTGTCAAAATGGATATTTTCGTTAAAATATGATACCCGAAATTTTTTTGAGATTAAATTACTTCCTTTTTACTTCGTGCAAAGAAGTAAACAAAGATTAACTAACAGGAATACCTTATAACACGATATTAATTGCTTTAGAATACACATTTCTAACAAAGTTACCGCAATCATTTCATTTAAACATGCTTTTAAAATGTGGATCTCATATCTTATAATGTTGAAAAGTGTAAAAATATTTAAATTAGACTAGTTTTTATTTTTTTTTCAGATTATTTTGTCTAATGTACTTTGGATGATATTCTACATAAACATTAATAAGGTAAAAATGGCATTAATTTAGTAAATTATTTTTTAAAAACGAAGAAGTCTAGTAGCCATTTTGTTGCGTTAAATACAAGATACTCTGTTTAAGACATAGTATAATACAAGTTCTCCAACTGCAATAGCTTAGGAATTGCAGATTGAAAGCTGTCTATGGGGAACTTAACCAGCTCTAGAAGATGGCCGAAAACTGCCAGTTTAAAGTAAATTAACGCTGAAATCAACATTATTTACAAGTGAAAATTAATACCACTAAGTTGAACGCCTGACAATTAACAATTAAAATTATAGAAGAGAAGTAAATATTTCATTATAATTTCGTCAACATATGCTTTTCCATATTTAATACTCACAAGTAAATAATCCTTGTCGCAAGAATTACTCATTTCGATGTCAAAGCGCCCCACGAATTCCAGCTTTACAGTACTTCCAAGCAAGTATTCGATTGTCCAGATGCATTCTACATTGTTTCCGTAGCTGGAGGGATAGTTAGGCGACGAGATGCTTCCTTCTGTCATACTAATCACGCCTCCACAACCTAAAATAAACAGTTATTCAGATATGAAAAAACAAAGTACTGTTCAAAACACTCTACTAATCTGCACAATATATAAACTGTCAAAATGAGTTTAAACTGCATAAAACCTCGGACACTGATTCAAGATTTTTAACTTTAATTTTAAAAAAAATATTAATTCCAAAGGGGCGTTTTTTCCTTCCTTGTACAAAGTAAAAAGGAAGAATTGCAATAGTGAAAAATTTCGGGTATCATATTTCAACGAAAATGTCTATTTTGACCGCTATCGAATGCAATTTAACGACGTTTTTGAGTGACATTCGTACGTAAGAACAGAATAAAAGACTCTTTTTCTCCCTCAAATATTATAAAACTGATTTAAAATGAATTATGAAGAGATGTTTTTCGTGGCGTCTGGGCGTACGTATGTATGTATCTCGCATAACTCAAAAACGAGTAGCCTCAGAACGTTAAATTTCGTATATAGGATTGCTATAACATGTGGATGTGCACCTCCTATTTTGATTGCAATCGGCCTCACCAAAAGTATATATATATATATATATAAAACCCCTCTGTTCCTGGCCTCATTGAACTCAGTTTTTTTATTTTTATATGTTGGTAATTTGCTCA
Source organism: Stegodyphus mimosarum (assembly GCA_000611955.2). Classification (NCBI taxonomy): domain Eukaryota; kingdom Metazoa; phylum Arthropoda; class Arachnida; order Araneae; family Eresidae; genus Stegodyphus; species Stegodyphus mimosarum. The sequence continues at coordinate 17,509 of KK120112.1, forward strand.
TTTTTTGCTTTAAAGATGATTGAATTACGTTGTTCTTATCTTCCGGTAAAGGTTTTTATGCCTTTAGTTAACCTGCATTTTATAGTTGCAGAATTATCAACAAGTGCAGTTAAGCCTAATTTTTTTTACCATAGCAGCCATATTTGTTTACACTTAGCAGAATATTGGATTTGTTGCCAATCTAAAGAAACTAAGCTTCGTAACAGCAAAGATAAAACCTTCTATTGTTACTGCGAATTAAATCACGCTAAATCCATTTTGGAATTTATTCGAAGGAATAAGTGTTTGAGATTTACATGGTAGTATTATAGTGGTGATATTATAGATTACATGGTAGCATATATAGATATTTTGAGTTTTTATGTATTTTTGCCTTGTCGCCTAGTGAGATCTGAATTAATTAAATAAGAAATACTGAACCGTTTGCGAAAAACTGTTTTTTTTTTTTTTTTAAATTTCTTTTACACATCATTTTACATTTATTTTAGTATTTGAATAGAACATGTGGCAATGATTAGGTAATTCTCCAGCTGATATACATAATTTTTGTGCATTGTGATGACTTATAAAAGGAATGAGATGTAATGAGATGTTAATGAGTGCATTTATTTTATTGTGGTTTATGTGCTATCGAAGAAGTAGATTTAATTCAATCCAATAAGTTTAAATGAAATGCAAAATGCGTATAATTTAATATTCTGTACAAGGAAGTCATGTGATGTACACATCATATTTTTCCATTTACATACACATATACGTTTCGAGAACATTTGGGCTAATACTTCTTGGGGCTAAAAATATTTAAAAACAGCCTATATTTAAATTTTCGATAGACAGTCTCACGCTCTGGAGACAAAAGTGAATTTTTTCGTACAGTGTTGCCATTGCTCGCTTTGAAATCGTTTGAGTTTGTGAATCCAAAATTCGTTAAAGTTTTATAAAATAGGAAAGACACCATAAAATATTTAAAAACAGCACATCTTTAGAATTTCCGATAGACAGTCTCGCGCGCTGGAAATAAAAAAAATATTTTTTGCAGTATTTTGTTGCCGTTGCTTGGTTTGAAATCTTTGAAATCATTGGGTTTCTAATCAAAAATTCGTTAAAGGTTACAAAATATGAAATACACAATAAAATGATTTCGAAATTCAAAATACAGGTTTCCAAGTGTCCATATTCGGGTGGAGGAGTAGGTTATTCAAAACTTGATGACGTTTTTTTACAATGCGAGAAACATACTTACATTCATGCAGATTCTTCATCATTTAATTTCTATAAATGCAATACAGGACGATAATGTTTGGTGGCAGCAATTTAAAAAGTGATACACCTTTTATAGTTAAAAGCCTAAAAATGCCATTTTGAGACAAATAGGCCTTCCGGGCTGCCGCCCCTTTGGGTAATTACTTTAAAATTCAGGCAAATGATTCAAAATTCACAAGTATAGCAGATGCACTCATAACTTCATGATGAAATAATTTCTAAAGAAGGATTTTTAAATCCAGCTTTCGTGATATACTGACTGACCTAGTTGAGCTCTTAGAAGCTATACATTTAAATTAGTTATTATAAAAAATAACCAAAAATGCCAATCAAAATCAAGGCGATGTTAACCACTGACATAATGCAAATTGCTAAAATTAAATATAATAAAAAATATAAATCAACAAAAGAGTAATAGTGTAATTTAAAAGAAAATCTGAAGGGTTTCAGATTTTAAATTATGTCCAGAGGGGCTTTTTTATTAACATTTTGTGTGTTACCTTTATTTATTAAATATCATGTTCTTTGCACTTAAACCATAGAATTGAGTTCAAGAGCAATATCACAAAATAACTTTAAACTGAGCAAGCATATCTTTAGAATTTCTGATACACAGTCTCCCGCGCTGGAGATTAAAATGTTTTTATACAACTTTGCCATGGCTCGCTTTGAAACCTTTGAGTTTGTTTATCGAAAATTCGTTAAAGTTTTACAACATATAAAATAGATAATAAAACAAATTTCAAATTCCAAATGTTGGCTTCCAGGTGCCCATATTTGCAGCAGGATTATGTCATTCAAAATTGGATGGCTCTAGGTACCGTCGTTTTATGACAATGCGAGAAACTTATATACATTTATGCAGATTGTTCATTATGTAATTTCTTTAAATATAATACAAGGCGATAATTTTTGGTGGCAACAGTTTGAAAAGTGAATTGGACATTTATAGTGCATCAACGCAGAATGCCAAAACGAAAACAATAGTGTTTCAGGGACAAAGCCCCTTTGGACTAACAATACGAGTCGAGAGTTAAAACTTTTATGAAACATTAGAGATATAAAAAAAATTTCAATTATTCAATAAAGCTAATAAAGCCAAGTATTGCCTTTGCTTTTAGTATTATATAAGTATAAATCATGTCATCTGACTAAACAAAGTTAGCGTCATTTTATTCCTATGTTTTCCGTGCACTTTAAGTTTGCTATTCCAAATTGGCTCTTGATCAAGAGCTAAATTATTTAAAAGCAGTAGCTATTGACAGGGGCTTTTCACCCAACAGTATTAATCTAGCAGTTAAAACATTCTCATCTCAACACACCAAAAGGCAGACTCTTGTTTTAGGAGATTATAAAAATTCTGTTGTCATTCCCTTCTTTCCATCAATTATCTATAAAGTTGCACTTATTTTACAGAAATTTAACTTTCGGGTCGTTTATTCTCCCACCAATCAAATTCCGAGTTCCATACTCAAGGACCCCATTCCCGATATGAATTCCTGGGGTATTTACAGGATTCCTTGCCAGTGTGGTTTAATTTACATTGGCTAAACTAAGAGAGCCTTAATTTCGCGTTAAGGATCATGAGGCATATGTTCGAAAAAAGAAAACACAGAAGTCTTCTGTTGCCCAACATTGTTGGTCCGAAAATCACACTTTCAATTTTTCTGATGCCTAAATTATTCAAAAAGCACCTTCCATTGGTGAACTCGATTTTATAGAGGTATTTCACATAAAAAAGAAATTTGTCTGTTCTAGTTAACGACCCTAACTCCAATCCATCTTTGCTTTCAGTCAGAAATTATATTTTAGTTCTGGTTTCATCAACAGATGGCGCCAGTAGCGTGTCTCCTGTCCAGGCTTTCTTCTCTTCTCTTATCTAATCATTATATCTTATCTCGTTCATTTGCGCTTTTGCAGCTGAGGATGGTGGTTCGGTAAAAACCATATAAACTAATCCTGCGAAAATTTGAAAGTATAACGCTGATTTTTGTTGTTTGACTTCTAAATTAATATTATACAGGGTGTCTCAAAAGGTCACTGCCAAACTTAACATGGTTGGTAAGTCATACCATGGCAAACGAGATTAACATACGAACTTGTGTCCGAAAATACGAACGGCGAAAGCTAGAGGGCAGTATTGGCAGGCTTATGGGAGAGTGAAAAGTGCGATCATTTCAGGCGAGGAAGTTGCGGGAGAAGGATGAATCGGTTTATTAACTCAATTCTTTACGAACATTTTGTGGAAAGTGTTGTCCGATCTCGTGGTTGTCGTTCCACCAGTTACACGCTGAAACTAGAGCATTGGAGATCCTGTACATTTTAGCAACACTGTATGGGAATCCTCGGTAGGACATATCCTAATCGAAGGATTGGCAGAGGTGGACCAGTCGCATGGCCACTTCGATCTCCCTACCCGGATCCCCTGATTTTCTACCTGTGGGGATGCATAAAGTCCATGGTGTACGACTACACCGTAACATCGGACATGGATCTCGTCTCCAGGATCTTGGAAGCGGTGGCACGTGTCCGTGACAGGCCTGCCCATTTTGAATAGGTCAATGAATCCATGCGTCGATCGATTTTGTGAAGCATGCATTCCGGTGAACGGAAGGAATTGTGAATATCTTCTACGGTTTAACTATGCTCTTTAATAAAAGTCATATTAAAACCTCTTTTGGCATCCTTTCTTTCGTCCCCTCTAGGCTTGCGAACATTGCCCTCTTTTGGTCATCGTTCGCATTTTCGGACGCAAGTTCCTATCTAGTTTGTCATGGTATGATGACCAGTATGTTAAGTTAGGAAACGACTCTTTGAAACACCCTGTAAATGTAAAACAAATTAAGTGATAATAGGAACTCAATAAATAAAGTTGACATAAAGGGTTCAGTTTTTCGAGCAACATTTAAAGTTTAGGATTTGTTTGCAGGGACAGCTAGTTTACGAACGGCATGCAAGTGCTGCTAAATAAAGTTTGTTTAGCGCGATATTTATGTTTTCCGAAAAGAAGGCTTTATCTTTGTTCTTGGGGAGCTTAGTTTTTCTAGACTGGCAAAAAATCCACTGTTCTTCTAAGTTTCAAATGTAAACAAATATGGCTGCCATATGAAAAATGATTAGGTTTAGCCGCCCTTAAACAATTTTTAAATTGTTGATAATTCTACAAATTTTGCACGCAGATTTACTAAAGGCATAAAAACCTTAACCGCAAAATAAGAACAGCATAATTCGATCATTTTTAAAGCAAAAAATGAACAATTTACCACCATATAAGTATAAAAAAACTCAGGTCACTGAGCCGAAAACAGAGTGGATATATATATATATATATATATATATATACATAAATTTATATACTTTTGGTGCGGCCGATTGTAAAAAAGCAAAATAAGAGGTTCACATCTACATGTTATAGCAGTCCTATATACAAAATTTCAACGTTCTGAGGCTACTCATTTTTGCATTTATGCCAGATACATACATACATACGTACGTACACACCAACGCCACAAAAAATATTTTCAGAATCCATTTCCTATCAGTTTTATAATTTTTTGGGGAAAAAGAGCCCTTTATTCTGTCCTTACGTTCAGATAGCACGCAAAAACATCGTTAAATTGCATTCGATAGCGGTCAAAATGGATATTTTCATTGAAATACGATACCCGAAATTTTTCGCGATTACAATACATTTGTTTTTACCCCGTACAAGGAAATAAAAATTAGGAGTAATATTTTTAAAATTTATTAATCCAACGGAGCAGTTTTCCCAGAAGGACTATTAATTTCGTTTTGGCACTTTGCGTTGATTCAGTACAAGCGTTGTTTCATTTTTCAAATTGTTGCAAGCAAATAGTATCACCCTGTATTATATTTCAAGAAATTAAATAATGAAAAATCTTCATAAATGTATGTATGTTTCTCGCATTGTGATAAAACCACTGCACCTGGAGCGATCCAATTTTGAATAACGTAATCCTCCTGCGAATATGGGCACCTGGAAGCCGAGATTTGACATTTAAAATTTATTTTATTATCGATTTCATATTTTGTAAAACTGTAAGGAATTTTTAATTAACAAACTCAAGGGTTTGTAAGCGAGCCACGGCAACGTTGTACAGAAAAAACCTTTTTACCTTCAGCGGGTGAAAATGTGTATCGGAAATTGTAAAGACATGCTCATTTAACAATTGTTTTGCGATATTGCTCTTGAAGTGAATTTTATAGTTTAAGGGCGAAGAACATGATATTTAATAAATAAAGGTAACACACAAAATGTTCAAAAACGCCCCTTTGGACCTAAATTAAAATCTGAAACCTTTCAGATTATGTTTTTAATTTTTTAAATTAAATTTAATTTTTCAGTAATAAATGTTGCGTTCTATATTAATTTTCTTTTGCTTCTATTATCAAATGTTACTATTATTTTGAGACAGAAGAAATATGTAATAATGGGAAATATTATAGTGATTTATGTTATAATTTTTACGTTTAAAATATAAATATATATATATATCAAAATTTAATGTAAATTTGTGAGGCTCTTTTCCGCATGTTAATTAATTTGAATTTCCCTTTGTACTCATCAAAACTTTATAAATTTGTATAAATCATAAAGTCATTTATATTTTAGGAGAATCAGTAACATCAAGAAAAGGTAAAAATTACATTAGCTGCGGTAAGTTAATTGTATATTATCATTTTTGAGTTTCGAATGTAATACGAATTTGCACATATGACAAAGTACATAAGGCGATAAAATATCTTCAAACTGAAGGTAATGCTAGGAATAACTGAAGTGTGTTATTTCTGAAACTGACCTCTTTGAACCTCCGATGTGGTCATCCAAAATCCAGGAGCAGCTCCGAACTCGTCTGAATGGAATTTTACAACAAGATAGTTGCTTGTGGATGTAATTGGAGATGGATTGCGGTCACCACAGAATTTTCCAACAATTGGAGAGTTGAAACGTATTCCATTGAAAATAGAAACGTAGTCCTTGTTGCAGTCATTCTCCAGATGTAGGTCCATTGTTGTTAGCTGAGGGATTGTTAGATTAATTTTTAATAATATCTTTTTATTTATCAACATAGCTAAAAAGAAAACAAGTTTTAGAATTTAGTTATTGACTATTTACGTTTAGTTTCTTTCGCCTTCTTTCCTTTTTATTATATTTAATGTGTATGTGTGTCTGTACATATATAATATATATATATCTACATACACACACATTATATTTTAAAGCAGATATCGTATTTTATTATATCTTGCATATATATATATGCACACACACACATATATACATATATACACACACACACACATATATCTATATAGGGAAAAAGAAATATATATATATAGGGGAAAAGAAAAAATAAGAATTGAGACCTACGGTATTATGTAAATTATTATCTACTATTTTTATCTGTTAAAATTTTTTCTCTTTTGTCTCAATTATTGTCGTTTGAACGAAACGCGTAATGGAGTTTACCTATGTACAAGCTGACGTGCTTTTCCCTTGACAAGTCCACAAAAAGCTCGACGTAGGCTAAATTGCCATTTACTGACATTTTTTGTATTATTCTGGTGTTTTAATTTTAATTTTGATTGTGCTTTAAACGTTTTTTTACATGCTACAAAATTTTTAAATGTTGATTTTCTTGAATACCAGCATAGTTTTTGGTTTTTCTTTGCGTTATTCTTTTGAGTAATTAATTTTGTTCAAGTGTTTTTAAACCTTGGAACGTAGGTATCAAATTTACTTTTAGGCGATTGCCTTTAGAACTTTTCTCTTTTTGCTAGGAACATGAATATCTAATTTACTTTTGGGCAATTGCTTTTAGAATTTTACTCTTTTTACTTGGCTTTAATTTTAATTTTGCAGCTCAATGCGCAAAATTCTTGACTAAAATGTCTTTTAGTTCTTCTACTACTTTCTATAAACTATATATATATGTATGTATATATATGTACCTATGTGTATGTGTTTGCATGATCTTGGTTAAGCTTATCTTAGGGCTTCAAACACTTTTTGCTTCATAAGTTCTGTTTGAAGCTTTATGCAGATGAGATTAACAATTATATTTTTCGTACACATTTTTCACTTTATCCGTAGTATGGATAGGTTTATATAACGAAATTGTTTCAATTTGCTTTTTTACTCGTATTGCATTGTGTTTCCGGAATTTTGATACGCTACTAGAAATGTTTTTTACGACTTTCACTACGTTTCAAACTTACTTTCTCTTTATATATATATGTCATAATCTCACTGTGCAGAAGAGAAGGGCGAAGAAGACACTAAAACTCTTAACTCTCAACAGCTTTCGATAACAGTCATGGCTGATGGTTAAGGCATACCGATGAAGATAACAATTTTCTGACATAATCTAATCATTTCTTAGCTAATAGGATAAGCAATTACAATATTTTTTATATGCACGTTATATCATCTTAGAATAAGAACAAAGGGGGGCATAGCAAAATACAGATGTCGGTAAGGGGGAAGCTAGGGAAAGGAATGCAGCAGAGTAATGACTTAATTGATTCACCTGCGTGTATTTACACCACGTTTGATGCGCAAGTCCAGCTAATCTATGACTGGTTAGTTTTAGTTGCCCTTTTCAAGCGGCGTTACATAATGATAGAAAGATATCGAATTTGGGAGAACAGATGAATTTAGGGGGAGAGCACGAAATTTAGAATGTTAATTTTGAGGTCGCCTATTTTTGTTTTTAAATCAGCTATCGTATTTTATTATATCTTACACATATATATGTGGGATATATGGCTACGCATATATGTCAGATATATTAAAATACGATGGCTACTTTAAGAATAATTGGAAACCTCAAAATTAACCGTTCTAGATTTGGTGTTCTCCCTCCTGAATTCATCTGTTCTCCCAAATTGGAGATCATTCCAAATTACGTAGCACTGCTTGAAAAAGGTCACTAAAAGTAAAATTAACCAATCAATCATGGTTTAGCTTTGCAACTGCACCTACGAAGTATAAATACTGAGTCACGAGCACTACGCTTCCCTTTTCTTCCTGGCTTCTACCCTGTTTATTCTTCCCTGCCCGAAAATGGCGCAGTATCTCTTTTCCAGTTACATAAAAATTTATTGCATTCGACGATGATGGAAAAGTAATTTGTTTGCCAAAGAGATGATTTGAAATGTGTAAAAATAAAGATGGTGATTCGCCGAAATTAGTTTTGTCTGTAAGGTTTTAGTTAAACTAACAAAGTTTTATTTTAATTTAAATCTTTCTATCTCTTCTCATGTTTCAACTCCCCGTTAGAAGAAGTGCGCGTTTTCAGCTTTATGCTAATTTGAAGTGGAGCCAAGTTCTATTTAAGCAAGTGGTAGAAACCTGTCAGTGTGAGAGAGCTTTTAGTCTCAGATCACGGTCATTCTATTCGACGTTCGCGTGACCAGCTAGCAGTTAAGTTCTAAGCCATAGTGCTTGCTACGTATTTGCTTATTGAAGTAAATCTAAGTGCGCTAGTATTAGTAATTCTTACTACGCACCATTTAGTTAGAGGCCAACTCCGCGTATAGCTCTGTGAGCAAAGATTAATTAACTTTCTATTTAGCTTTAGTTTAAATTTATCTGATTGTTCATTTTAGACCCAAGTGTGGTCTTTTACTTTCTGTATCCCTCCCGAGTTGGGAAGTGGCTTGTAAATAATAGTAATTTAATAAAAGAGGATTTTAAATCCCTTTCAAGTGCAGTTATTCTCCAACTTAATCACAGTATCCTACCACCGAACATAGCTGCATTCAGCTCCCTGTTCAAGATCAAGACTTAAGGAGTTTCACAAAGATGATTGCCGAGAATATGCACCGAACACTCAGTCCTGACATGTCAACGTCTTATTCCTGCCTTTTCCACCTAGCCATGTCTACAGCCAGAAGCTAAAAGTACCAGATTCACGACTGCGCATTTAGTATGTTACAGATATATATTAATAAATATATAAATATAAGGAAGAACTATTAAAGATCCTGTGCTTAGGCTGCAATGATTTAATTAAACATAATTTAAATTTTAAAGGGTAATACTCCTATTAAAATTCTTATATTTAAAATTAAATTTAGAAAGCTAATAAAGTAAAAAAAATACTTTTTAAGTTTAAAATTAATCAATTTACAAATTCGTAATTTTCAAGTTGTATTAAAAACGTTTTACAAGTATTAAATAGTAAAATTCAAATCGGCATGGGAAAATTGCTTTACTAACAATGGCCAATAGCAGTGGATACGCATAAAATTGTGACAAAAATTGTTAATGTTTATTAAAGCCGTATAAAGAAATTACTGAGAAATAAATAATTGAAAAGATAATGAAACAATACCGACTTTTCAGGGGAATTAGTTTATTTCACACTCCTCGCAATCATTCGGGCATCGTGTTTCGTCCTTGCTATGCATACGCAAATCCAAAATAGAAATGAAATTAAATGCAAATATATAATTCCCTAAATTTAGCATACACATATGTATATCAAGAATTCCCCTACACG
>KK120112.1:27393-58650 GCA_000611955.2 Stegodyphus mimosarum
TATTTAAATGCAAAAATACTTTTAGAACAAAATGTAAAGTATCGAATCAATGAGATGAGCAAACCATGTAAAAACGTGAAAATAAAACATTATAATACAAATATACATAATATTAAAAACTTAAATTAGCACTTTAGTAGAAGTAGATTAAATCACCACAGGAATATATTAAAATTGTATAAATATACATATTATATTTTAAAATTATGAATTAAAATTAAACACGATTCTTTATTATTTTTGAATATTTTTTATAATTTGCTGAAAGTGGCTATACCAATCATATTAAAATTTATAACACATTACAGATTCTTCATATTTTTATGTTCCAGACCGACTTCTCGAGAGGTAATAATCTGAAACATCAAAACCTGAATAATCCAAGAGAACACGTTTCTTTCCACTATGACTTTTTGCGCATTTAAAAAGAAAAAATAAAATTCACAATAAATTAAAAAAAATAACAAATGCATACATTATTTACATTCTGTACTAAAAAAAATATGCGATTACCTCAACGTTATAAGTCGCACATAATTTAAAAAATAAAATGACCGTAAAATTATATTACCATAAAAATATAAAATCTAATTCAATAGAAAATCCAGTAAAAATATGTCAATTTAAATTGAAAATACAGCGGCCAATTTAATCGTAGAACTAAAATTTACTAAATTCTATTTGACTCGTAGTAAGTTCGCCAATTATATAATGTGGTAAAAAGCATTATAGTAGAAGGTTATTAAACTCCTTTAAATTAATTCCAGAGATTGATAATGAAAATGAACGCTAAACTTTCTTTCCTAACAAAAAAATAATAATAAAAAAATTAAGAAAACCTTAAAAAAATTCTGTGGTCGGCATTCAAAGACTGTTAATAATCAAAATGGCGCTATTCCTCTTTTCTTGTTAAAAATAGGCGGAGTATCTCTCTCTAATTTAATTTCACTACTCTGAAACTCATTAACTGGCATTCCAACATCTCTAAGAAAGTTATACCTAATTCTATTCACTCTCACCTTATCAGGATAAAATATGTTTGCAATGAGGGTAATTGCTTTTAAGAAGTACGACTATTAATTAATCTACTCATAGAATTCATAAATTTAAAATTTCCGACCATTAAAAAAAGCAGGCATTAATTACAATTTTTAAGTTATACGTTTGTAACGATATGATTATTTTACCTCTCAACCGAGAAGCGAGTAATGTAGGATGACTTTTGCAGATAATTTAGTGTTCATACGTAAGTAATTTTGTGTAACATAACTATGGATGGTTATTGCACGTAATTTAATGCTCATTTGCAATTAATTTTGTATAGCATAACCTATTAACGTTTTTCTCTTAATGTTTCTCTTGTAAAATATGTATATATTTTCCCAGTATTTAGTTTATAAAAAACTAATCTGGCATCTTTCCTTTTACTAATAAAAGGCCAATTTCTTTCCAAAGAGGTATTACAGCTCGATTACGTGAAGACTTTTAAGTTTTTTTACTAACTTTTTCCTTTTCCACTGCTTTTGGCCAGAATTAGTTTTAAACGAAATTCTCAGGTTTAAGATCACTAGCAATTTCGTTTATAAAAACGACCTTGTAAGATCTGACGCCATTTACACTTTCAATAGCCGTGTAAGTTCATCTGAAATCTCCCCCGCATATGTTTAACACTTCTACAGGATTGGACCAAGATTATTTAGCGACGAGCAAGTCATAGTGTACTACCCTGAAAGCACCCCTTTTGGTTTGCCTTACCAAATGTACTTGCGTCCTCCTTCCTTATTCAACTATTGCTAATTAATTCTCGATATGGCAACCGAACCAAGCTGTGCTCCAACCATAGAATTTGGCAACCCGCGTTAGCATTTGTTACTGTTAAGTTATTTCAGCCATTTTGAGGAGCACGTTTAGATGCGGCAACTGTAAGTTCTTTTTCAGCTATTTTTCTGTTTCTTTTAATAATTTCTGATTAATCTTATCGCTTTATTTAGTTTTAAAGCACAAAATAGATTAAAAATTGTTCCATTTTAACATGTTGCAATTTCTAATTAAAAAAAGACAGGACTTTAAGTTTTCGGGACAGCCGCGTATTCGAGAGGTCCGAGTCCCGGCGAGGACATTGTTAATTTTTCCTGTGTTATAAAATCATGTTTTTTATTTTCAGGAAACAATATTTCAAATATATATATTTTAAATCACTAGGTATATGGCTTTTAAAAACAGAAACAAATTTTTAAAGTCAAAGACACCACAAAGCTTCTGTTTTGCGTAACCAAAGGCTCGACGATAACAAAATGAAGCTTACCACTATTTCCTCCCCAGGTGGCGCTTTTATAATCCAGTGACAGTCAGTATTAGGTGGATAACCGTTTGGATATCCTGGTGAAGTAATGTTTATATTGCTGTGCAGATTGATGAATCCACCGCAGTCTAGAAACGAATTAATTGATAAATTAATATTTAATCTTTTGAACAAGTTTTGAACATACTATTGCATAATGTATATACAGGATGCCAGTTAAAGAAGGATATAGTGTTCATTTGCTTCGACAGTGTCGAAATTTAATTAATATCTTTTGAAAAGTTTACGTTTCAAAAGATATTAATTATTAATATCTTTTGAAACGTAAACTCGTCTGATGCTATATGGATTAAGGCAGCAATTTAGCGTCCTGGCTCAACCTATATGTATAAAGAAGAATATCTGTTTGTTTATCCTCTAATAACTCAGTCACTGCTATAGCTATTGTCGCCAAACTTTCTACAATTCTTCTCTGGGTCCTGGAAAAGGTCGACATCCACTTTTTTCCAAAAAAGTAGCTAAAATGAGATATATTAATTAAAACTTTGAAAAACGATCATTTTCGCCCTCATTTTTCCGAGTGGCAGCAGTCTGGCAAGCTGGAGATGAAAATCGCTTTATTTCGAGAAGTGTTGCCACTGCTCGTTTTCAAATGGTAGAGTTTGTTAATAAAAAAATTTCTAAGTTTTAATACGAAATAAAAATAGCATCGCCAAATATTAAATACATTATTCAGAATTCTAAAATTTCGAGTGTTCCCACCTTCGTACTACTTTAATCAGACGAAATATTAATTAAAAGCTCTTAAAGCGCTAATTTTCGCGCTCATTTTTCCGAGTGGCAACAATGTCGCGCATTGGAGATAAAAATGCTTCATTTCGAAAAGTGTTGCTGCTGCTGGCTTTCAAATCGCAGAGTTCGTTAATAAAAAATTTGTTGTTAAGTTTTACAAAATTTATACATATAAAGAAGAATGATTTTTGATCAATTATGATGAATGCTTTGCCACATTTAATCTCTAAAATTGAGTGTAGGTGAAATATTGAATGCAATGTGAGCTTTTACGACTATTTGATTAGAAAGACGAAAATCATTGAAAACTGCGTGGCATTGTTGCTGATATAATAAGAGAGGATTAGCTTATTTTTCAGTCGAAATGTTTTATATGGGTTCCGTATCGCATCAGACTGAAAAATGTATGGTTATGAATGATATTTTTTGCATCGTTTTCAGAGCAGAATTACAGCGGTAACGTTCTCTCTGTTGTTAGATGCATTACTCTCGATCTAACCTAACTGGCATCGGGTACATCCGTTAGTATAAGATAAAAAATACAAACTAATGTTCGACATACTTTTATTTGACTACCTTCCCTGTGAAATTAAAGAGAAAAGATAAAAAATTTATAATAGCGACATTTTTCATCTGCCTGTAGCAGGATGGTGTCGTGTAGCTTCTTGCATGTGGTTTCAATTGACTTAATTTGGTATTTAATTTTAATTGTGTAGCTGATTTAACTTTAGATATAAATGTCATTTCTTATAAGTTGTTATTCTGAGCTTAGTTTATTGGACTGTTTCGAGAATTTGGTTTAAGAAGTAAAGAACTTTGAGTTGCAATGGATTTATGTAACTTGCAATGGTTTTTGTTTAATTTTTCTTTGCAATTTTTGCCTAAAAGGATTTGAAAGCTTATTCTGGTTTAATTGTCTTTTGCAAAACTTAATTATTATTTCAAGTTGAATTATGCTTTTGAATTTAAAACCTTAATCGCTTTGTTAGTTTTCACTTTAATTTTTCTCCTCTATTTCTTAAAAATTTTACAAATCATTAGTTTCTCACTGAGCTGGTTTCGACATATGGAATATTCTATTATTTTGGAAAAAAATTAGTTATGCAATTGGAAAGTATTAGAAAATTATTCGATAAAATAATTATTGTCGGTTTTAAGCGAGAAGTTTATGAGAATGACATCTGTGAATTTTTCCGCGCTTTTTTTTTTTTTTACTTCCTTGTACTGAGTAAAGGAAGTATTGTAATCGCGAAAATTCTGGGTTCATATTTCGACAAAAATATCCTTTTTGACCGCTATCGAATGCAATTCATTACTTACTTGTACGATGGGAAGGAAATATTAAAACCGCGAAAACTTCCGGGTACCATATTTCAAAGAAAGTGTCCATTCGGGCTATCAAATGCAATTCAACAATGTTTTTGCGTGACATCTGTATGCAAGGACAGAATAAAGGCCTCTTTTTCTCCAAGCGAATTATAAAATGGATTTAAAATGCATTCAGAAGAGATTTTTTTCTTGGCGTCTCTACGTACGTACATATGTACGTATGCATGAATGTATCTTCCATAACTCAGAAAAGAGTAACCTCAGAACGTTGAAAGTTTGCATATAGGACTGCTATAGTATGCTGTTGTGCACCTCCCTTTTTGGTGCAATCAGTCGCGCTAAAAGTATATGAATATATACATACATATATACCCGCTATGTTATTCGACTGCGTGAGCTGATTTTTTTAATTCTAAATTGCGCATCTTTTGCTTTAAAAATGATTGAATTATGTTAGTCTTATTTTCCGGTTGAGGTTTTTATGAATTTAGTTAACCTGCATGCGATAATCGTAGAATTATCAATAATTTAAAAGTTGTTTAAGTGCAGCTGAGCCTAATTTTTGTTTACTATAGTAGCCCTATTTGTCTACATTTTAAACTTAGCAGAGCAGTGAATTCAGTTTCTGCAGCTTTCGAGTCATTTTGCCGAGTGGGACCAAAATTAAACTTTCATTTTTTTCACCGAAAAATGTACCTTGTTGTCTGCCGGCTGAATTGCTTCTTTTTGCTTAGGAACTGTAATTAGTTGGAAAATTTTTTTATTACCGTTTTATGTGTATTTTGTGTTTTCTTTTCTTTTCTATATTTTTCAAATTTTAATGAAGATAATTTGAGGTTTTATGTATTTTTGTCTTCTCGGGAACTGAGAACAGAATTAACTAAATGAGAAATACATCTGTAATGTAATTTGAAGTAATTTGATGGACTATAGTAGGTATTATTAAAGGAAATAAATTGCTGTAATCTAGACCTTAATAGCTTCCTTTTGCAAGAATAAGAACTAATGTAGAAATTCCATAGACTACATGTCTGTAATGTAGAAATTCCATAGACCATAGACATTGAATACAGTGTCTACTTGGAGACGCTTTGAATATTCTCTACAAACGGAAAGTAGAAAAAGCTTGTATAACGGAAGGAGTTGCTTTTGAACATTTTTTTTAATTTAGAGCCCCAAGCAAAAGCTAAGTTAATTCGCAAGTCCCTGTTTTGCCACAATGAAGCAAATTTAGATAGATATTATGGCAACAGAAACGGACGATGGCCGCGAAACTGTTGGTACCAATGCCCATCAAGCTTAGTGGCGACTTACATGTTTAGAGTTACTTGCAATCATCAGTGTAAGCTGATGCATTAGGTTTAAGAAGTTAGTTGAATTTAGTTGAGTTCGATATTTAAATTAAAATTAAATTAAACTATATCAGTACATTTCAAGGGTATTTCAAACTAGTAAACTACAATTTGAGTGGCATTTGAATTCAACTCATAAGTCACTATTGTGGTAAATGCAGATGTCTTAGACGGAAATTAAAATTAAAATTAAATAGTAGTACACTGATTCTGCCAATGATATTGTCACCAGTGTTTGTAACTGTCAGTGGTGACCTAGAGTTGAAGGTTACTGGCGGTCAGCTAGTGGGTCCAACGCGTGAAGGCATCGTACTGAATTAAGACAGAGCTTTAAATGAAAATTGCATGGAAGCACGTAGTTCCTGTGAAAGCTGTTGGTCACTTGTGTCTTAGATGGTGATCTAAATTTAAACCAACCTAATGGTTGAAAGTCACCTCTTAGCATGATTAACCAATGTCTCATCAGTGTATGAGAGTGCAATAAAGTTAAACAGATATTTAAATTTAAATGAAAATGAAGCACGCTAGTTCTCGTCAAGATCTTGTTGGTCACCTCAGATCTACCAGTTAGCGATCACGAGAGATTACTGGTTTTCATCAAATCTTTTGGCAAATAATGATCTATGCTTTGGTCACCGGAGAAATACAGGCTATAAGAAAAAAATCAACAAACCAAGAAAGAGTTGTCCGATGGAGACAACAATTGGCGGATAGGAAGATTACGTACCAAATACAAAACGATTAAAATTTCAGAGCAATTGAATGATTTATTTCAGAGCTACAAAGCAACTAGCTCAATAAGGTGTTGATCCACCTCTAGCGTGGATACAAGCTGCCACACGGCGTTGCGTAGACGGATAAAGCTCCCAGACGGTCCCCTGCGGTATTTCTTGCCAAGTGTGTTTCAATAGTTGGGCTAGGCCATCAACATTCCCTGGTAGATGCTGTCACCTTCCCATCACATCTCAGATATGCTCGATGGGAGAGAGATCTGGCGTTCTGGTGTCCAAGGAAGTGTTTGAAAAACTGTAAGACAGTTCATAGCAACACTTGCCGTATGTGGTCTGGCATTATCTTGCTGAAAAATGACGTCAGAGTACTGGAAAAGGAACGGTAGCAAAACAGGTCTCAGAATGTCTTCGTACCGCTGTGTTGTAAGTGTGCCTCTAATGACGAAACAAAAGGTCCGGTTATCAAGGGAAATGGCACCCCAGACCATAACTCCTGGTTGAGGACCTGTATGGCATTCAATAGTGAAAGCAGAAACGGCACGCTGCTCTGGCGTTCTCCAGACACGTCTTCGATGATCGTCACGAGACAGTTGGAAGCACGATTTTCTCGCTAGAGACAATACATCTTCAGTCAGTGTCATTCGAATCTAATCGAGCCAAGCACCACTGTAATCTGGCTCGACAGTGTGCTGGCGTGAGTGGCAGGTGGCGTAACGTTCGGTACAAGCGTAGATTTCGCTCCATCAGCCGTTTTTGTCATGGTGGACACTCGTGTGCGAGTCGCACGTCTGAAGGTTGATAGCGATGAATCAGGCGCTGTGACAACTGATCTGGCAATCACTATGTTCTCCCGATATGTTGTGGCCCTAGGTCGACCGCTACCATCATGACGCTGAAATTTGCTATCGTCCACCCATTCCTGCCAGCGTCTTCTAACCGCCACATTACTTCGACCTCATATGACGAGCGATTCTCCGATTTGCATAACCTGCCTCTTTCAATTCAATGATACAACCTCTTTCAAATTCTGACAGTTGCTCGTAATGAGCTCAAATCCTGTGGCGAGGCAATTTTTCAGTCACTGAAAGGTATCCTAAATCGCAATGCAACAGAAAATTTTAATAATAGTTCAAGAATAGCTCCTTATATACATCTGCTGTATGGCTGGAGAGCTCACTATTCATTCATTGGACACCAAAATTTTAATCATTTCATATGTGGTCAACACGAATGCATACGAAATTCCTTTCTTGGTGAGTCGCTTTGTTTGTTATAGAGTGTATATTTTCTATATCTTAATCCATAAGGTCATTTGCCCCAGTCTTTACTGAATTTAGATAGACTATTAAAATGAAGTGCATTTAGCTAGTGTACCTTATTTTGTTACAAATAAGGTACACTTCTAAATGCACTTCATTCCGCTGACCTTTAAGCCTATGAGCACCAGTAACCTTCAAGACCATTGATTACTGGTGACGTATGGTTGGTCAATCACCAGTGTGAGCCAATAAAATGAATTTAGACAAATTGTTAAAATTAAACTAAAGGCACCATTGATAGAAACGGAGCAACATCATTACTATCAAAGCAACTGGTACCTGTTGATTGTACAAGATAGTACTGTACAAGATAGTATCAGTACAAGATAGTATCAGTACAAGATAGTACGATATTAATGTAGAGATACTTGATAAGTAGTTAAGTTGCTAAGTAGATAAGTAGTTGATAGTGGAAAGTAACGTAACGTAACATAAGACTGCACAAAGTTTGGAAAGACTTAGTTAATTACATTTTTGACTGAATCCTTCTGCACAAATAAACTCTAAAGAAATAATGAAATAGTATGAAAAGCATTTACTTACTACTGACGTTATAGGACCCACGAATGCCGCGGAAAGGTTTATCTAATGGGGCGAAGAGCTGAATTGAAGTAGAAGTTAAAGGGGAGGTGAACACTACTGGTGACGTATAGTTGCCGCAGTAGAGACCAAATACTTGAGAATGCATAGCGCCTGTTGAAAGAAACAAACATGTGAAACAGTTTAACTTAAAATTTTTAATTTAAGCAATGTTAAATTTCTTTTCGAAACTGCATCTATTTCTGAATTTTCATTTTTAAAAGGAAATTAAGAGAAGGTTATACAACATATTTTATAAAATTTTTTTATCAAACTATGTCTTAAAATTAGTGTAAAAGTTTTATGTGTTTTTGATTTTAGCATGACTTAGAAGACTTCGGATTCCGAATTTCTATAACACTGGAGGTTGCAGTATTCTTCTCATCCGTACCTGTTGCATATATCGTACCCTAGGCTCCATTTGCTTGGAATTCCCATGACTTGAGAATCCTATTATTCAATTATGTAGCTCAGAAATCAAATATTTCCCTGGCCTATTCGGAAATCCAGTACTGACTTAATTCTTTGACGATCGAACCACCCCCACGGCCCTTTATCGAGACGACCACAACGGCCGAGATTGCGATCTTCTTTCCCCCTCAGGTATTCAGTAGCAGATACAGTTCCCCCTAATGCATTGTATCAGTTTACTGCAGACAGCTTGTCCTAAGAGGTGTAATTGCACTTTTTTATCTTTAGGTTGCACGTGACATTTCGTTGTTGATTCTCCTGATTTCAGTTTAAGACCTTCAGAATAGGTTTATAAAGAATGGGGTCAAAGGCTAATGGAATCTTTGTTGGAGCGTAGAAAGGATGTCATTCGAAATTTTGCCACCTATTTCTGCGTTAATGGACAGGGAAGGGAGGGAATTACTGTGAAACTGGAAACGTATTTCGGGCGGTTCCGTATTTTAAGGATAAAAGTTAGCGAAGGGTTTGTATTTCAAAGAGTTAAATTTTCTTTTTGATACAGTGGGAATACAAAAATAGCTAACTAGTAAGAATGACGGATTTAAAGTAGTTGCTCAAATTATAAAAAAGCTATCCAATGTCTAAGGTTAGTACAGTTATGCGATGCGATAGAATGAAATGCAATGTGTTGCTACGAAATGTCCAGGCGCGGTAAGATAGCTTCTCCGCAAAGCAGGTATAGGGTTGCCAGAAAATGGCAAGCGAAGACAGGATTGTCACATTTGGCGAAAAAATTGGCGATATCCTATAGAGGTATGGAGAACCTTTTGGAACGAATTCTTACTGGTTTATCCCAGAATGTTCTGGAACACAAGCCAAAAGCTATATAAACTCTGCTGGTACGCGGAGAGGGAGTCAGTGCGGAGTCTACTGAATTGATAGTCAGTCAGTGAGCGAGTGTCTCGTAGTCTAGTGGCGAGTTGGCCGTCGAGTGCATCGAGAATGTCTCTTAGTGCATCGTCAAGTTTCATCTTAGAGTTGTGTTGAGCTCCGAGAACGACCGAACCGAGCGGGGAATTGTACTCTAGTGTATCGTCGAGCGCATCGCGAGTTGTAGTGTCAGTTGTAATCTCGACAGTACGTAGAGTTCCGCGAACGACCGAGCGGAGTCGAGAGCAGTACTCTGGTGCTTTGCCGTGAAGCAGTCTCCACCGTTATAACCTGATAGCCTGGAGGCTGTGTCGCTGACTTTTTCAGATACAACGCGCGTCTGAATTGCACAGCTGGTAGAATGTAAAAAAGGCAAGTGCGGCGGGTAACGAGCATTTACAACCACGCTGATGGCTCGGACACACGACATTGTAAATATAGATGCATATAAGACGTACTCGACGACATCAGACTTTGAGAGTCGCATTATAGGGCTAAAATAAGACAGTTGGTCTAACAAGCGGATCGGCCTGCATATTGGTCAATGCGGTATGGTCGTTTTTCGTTGTTGGAACCAATGCTCAGGAAAATGTAGAACTCGGGCCACCAGTACGCGAGAGGACCGCGCAATCAGAAGAGTTGCCATGTCCACACCAACAGTTACGAGGTATTCGTTTCAGCGTGATTTGCCAAATCGCAGGTATAGCGGGATATCCATTGAGACGATTCGCAGAAGACTAGGTGACGATGGACTTAGATCGTCGATTTCGACGTCCGTTAAGACTCTTGCGATTGTCACTCAACCATACACAGTGTCGTTTCGCATGGTGCCGCTGTTGTTCAAGCTGGACAGCGCCCAAATGGAGATATGTGATCTTCAGCAAATTTAATCATGTTCAAATACTTTCCAACTATCTGACTAGTTGTTCCATTTGTGGCACAGTCTACTCCAGAAGAACAGTGGCAACTTAATGGATTCCATGTTCACCTTATAAGGTATTTTTCCTGCCTCCTTCGGATGCCTTCGTGGTGTAGTGGTCACAAACTCGAGGAGTAAACCGAGAGGTCTGTGGTTCGAATCCAGACGAGGACATTGCTCATTTTTCATTTCTCCTGGATCTCTAAAACCTAGTGACTCTACAGTCACAGTATCGGTTTGCATAGCTGCCAGTGGTTGGTTTTACTACCAACTGATTTTCACATTTTTTGTACTGATAGTCGTACATTAAACGCTTTTCCACCTTGAGTTTTGATCATTTGCTTATCTACTCAAACACTATACTGCAGCCAAGTTTTGTAGTTACGGTTCAATTCTTTCTGATATATATATATTGCAACAGAGTGTATACAGATGAACAATAATGATTTAATGGTATCCGGTCATTCGGGGTGTTTTAAGACGCATAACTCTGGTTAACTTTAAATATCAAATTTTTTGCGTGTTTAATATATTACTGCGGCGGAACAATTTTTAGGACTTAGCTACGTTTGTAGGTTCATTTTTAGAAAGGAAAATTTTCTCAATTCCTTAAAAGGTTAAAACAGTTTTCATTCTATAAGGCATTTCTCTCGCCTTCATGACATGCCTTCGTGGTCAGTGCGCTCGAAGCGTATTCGAGAGATCCGTGGTTCGAGTCACGGGGAGGGCATTGCTAATTTTTAACGTCCCCAGCTTCAAAAATAACCTAATGTCTCTACATTCGCCCCCGAAATATAAAAAAGGTGGTGGATGATAATGCTACACCATCAGGACTTGGCGACTGGGGCACCTAATCCCCAGTCTTCCTCTAAAAGGGGGAGTATATAAGGTATTTCTTCCGCTTTCTTTGCACGCCTTCGTGGGGTAGTGGTTAACATGCTCGACGCGTATTCGAGAGGTCCGTGGTTCGCGTCCGAGACAGGGCACTGCTCATTTTTCACGTTTCCTGTGTCGAAATAACCTAATGTCTGTGTAATTCTTGGAGCCATTTTCTACATTGCTGATCCCTACAATCACTAGATGGTGGAGGAAGCGCACAAAAGGCCTGATGTTTGCATGTAAAATAGGTACATACGGGTATATATAAATGCTTAGCATTACATGGCGTGCATACATTACAAGCAAACAGAAACTTGTGTAACGTACTTTATGTTATTTAACCAATTATTAGCCATTTCCTCTTTACTCTGACTTTACCTTCCGTATTCTTAATCAGAACATAAATTAGCTTTCAGTGAGTATAAGTTGAGGATTTTTTAATCTTAGACAAAGAGTTTCTGGCACTCGGAAAGGGTTGTGAGATTTCTGCCAGCTCTCTCTAAAAATGATCTCTCTAAAAGTATCTAGGATTCGTGCGCCGTTTAAATTATAGGGTTTTATTTACTTTTACTATTAGCTATTTTATTTATTGAGCCTTTCCAGAATTGTTTTATTCCCATTAACGTTCCCTAACCAGGATATAAATTAATTAGGATGAATGAGAGTATTTAAACTGCTGAAGCGAAAGCTTAGATGATTTCGCTATTGCGAGCACACATTGCTATTTTCTGCCAGCAGTTAATTTTAATACTGGATACGCATTCTTGCCGCCGAGTTATTGCCGGTGTAGGTTTCTGAGTCAACCTGTGAAGCTTAAATTGAACTATGTAGTATCGCGCTACTCCTTACCTTTAAATTTTGTGTTACAATACCTTTTAAGTTTTCCCCACAAGAGCTCGGTGTTTTTGTAAGCACGTAAGTCCATGCCGTCTGTTAAATATTTTGTATTCCATAAAAGGATATTTTGCACCCTTCCCTTGGTTCTGTTCATCTTCAAGCCTTTGCTAGAATTAGCAAGGATCAATATTAAAGTTTTTTTTCCAATGGCTAGGCAAGTAATTACAAAGAACTAAAATCTTACAAGCAATAGAGCAAAGAGCAAAAAGACCGAAGTCATTGATTAAGAAGCTCTCTTGCCTCCCAATATCTCTGTAAGACCACGAAGAACCCCATATCGAAGCAGGTGGTCCCTGTCTATTTCTTGTCCACAATTGCAAACTGTGCAAATAGGATTGCCTGAAATGCCTATGCGATGCAGGGACGTGGCAAGGCAATCGTGTCCTGTAGGCAGACGGAAAGCTGCAACTACAATGAGTCTTGGATTATCGGGAATAAGAGAAGGATTTATCATTCTCCAACTTTTCAACTCTGTACGAGTCTGAAGATCTCGTAAGGTAACTGTGTGAATAAACTTTTAAATGTAAATAAACTAAATGTAAATGGCGGGTACAAGCCATCCTCGACTTTGGCCTCTACTAAGGCCAGATGTAAATAAACTTTAAAAAAAAGGTTTAATCCTCCAAGAAGAAACGGCTGCATTTGGATGCTGTAGTAAGTTGGCACTTAGTTTTGCAAGTAAGTCCGCTTGTTCATTGCCCCAAAGGCCACAATGGCCGAGACTCACTGGAGAACGATTTGTTTCCCCTTTAAAGTGAGATTTCTCAGGATTTCTTGGCATTGCAAAATTTCAGGTGTTAGTGGGTGTTCAACAGAGCTAATTGATTGAATGGCTGCGTGAAAATCAGAAAAAATGACTGCCTTTGCAAACTTGTAATGAACAGCTATCAATTGCTGTAGGGCTATACAGATGACTACTACTTCGCCATCAAAGGAGGTACCAATATAACCTGCAGGGGCGTAGAAAGAAAAGAGATTCGAAAGCACATCAGTCCCAACCTTACAGTGACAGTCAAACTGAGAACCAGAGTAAAAATGTGCAGCCAACGAATAGGTAGATATGGGGTGCTACATAGATCTAACTACTCGTGGTACACCCTGCAAACGCTTTGCGGCTAAGTGGTCTACAAGTTTGGCATGCAGTCTTCCTACTCTTCGTCCATGAAACTTAAGCTTCAACATTTAAAGCATATGTAGCTATATTTTATGTTAGCTAAACGTACTAGATCTTACAAAATTACTTGAGCCAGGTTTGAAGCTTAGTTATTTGACTGTGTGGTCTTTGACTACTTTATCAAGGCTGAAATTTATTTGACTGTTAATAATTTACATTGCCACGATTAGTGGTTCTCATCTGTGGCACGAATCGTGCTTCTTATGTAAAAAGATTAAGATTAAATAAAAAGGTTATTTAAAAATCTTCGCAAATCTTCTTGGTCACTTTATTATGGAGCGCACAAGTCATCCTAGACTTGGCTTCTACTAAGGCCAGAAACGATGGTCGCCTTCTTATGGAGACACCCAATATGTAGGCCACCTTTAATTCCTATGACATAGTTACAACCATGCCTTCTTTGAGATTCGAACCCGGGTCCTTTGGTATCGCAGTTGGCTCGCCCATCCATTATACTGTCTGGGAGGCTAATTTGTAATTGTTTAACACGGCAGATAAATAATTGTGTTATAGCTAGTATTCTGTCTTTTCCTGTCCTTTATATAGTTATATAATGTTTTAAATTTCTGTTAATGAATCTTACCTGCACTGAATATAATTATGAAACTGAGAAATCGTGTCACGGGGAACGTGATAAGACACTTTTATTACTGTTATTTTAATAAAATATGCGAATGAAACGGCAATAAAGGAATAACTTCCCGATTTAGCAATTTGCTACAGTAAGCAATTAATGAAATTTACCATAGTTTGTTCCCGGGGAAACAAACACTCCACCGTTCCTACATAAATTGACTCTGAGACCTGGAACGTCCAATATATCAAACTTAAACACAACAGTCCGATTGTCCAGACCATCTCCACGCACCGTCCATTTGCAGTCTACATAAGAATTGTTCATTGTTGTAAAAACTGGGGTGGAAATATTTCCACTAGGCAACAGAAGAGATCCTCCGCAAACTGTAATGACACAAACAAAATAATATAAAACAAATAATATGAACTGGAAAACAAGCAGTATAAAAAAAAATTTAAAGTTTATTCCTACTTATGAGAAGTTTCGCTACGTAATGGGACATTACATCCGCTTCATCCAACTCTGTAAAACTACATTCTTTAATTCCATACACTTTAAAAATCTTTAGAACTCTGTCTTACTGTTGCCATTTATTTTTATTAAATATTACAATCCCATTTATCATAGTCATGTACTATTAGTTATAAAATGAGTTTTTACAGCACGAGAGAATTCCTAATAAACCGTCATTATTTGTAAGTCTTATAATATATTTAGTTAGCTGATACCTGCCCGCATTGCTGGGCACACTATCTATTTGAATGCGATATGCAATGCAGATGGTTCAGACTTCTTATATAGACGAAATGTCTAATTTCGAATTGATAATTAATGTAAAATTTTTAAATTTAAAGTCGGAAAATATAGTGCCAGTCAGTATGCGTCCCCATTGTTTAACGTAGCGGGATGCCCAGTAGGCCAACACCACGAAAAATTGCCAACATAAAACTAAGGACATATTTTGAGAAGGGGGAAAGATAGTGAGGGAAGGGAGAGAGAGAGGGGGAGACACCTAGGGAGGCGGGGAAGGGGAACGAGTAGTGCCTGTGATGGTATAACAAAAATCCATTTGGAGAGGATTTACGTAAAATCCGTTCTTAGTGTGCGTCTACATCGTGGAATGAGTAGCTATGCAAAATTTCAAGTCAATCGGGTGTATAGTTTCGTAGATCTTGCGATAAGTCAGTAGTATTTCGCTTATATATATACTAGAAAACCGGGCGGTCATACGAAATGACCGCTGTTGTAGATATTATAAATTGTAATTAAAATTATTTGTGCAAAGGTGTCTGCTCATTCAAATTGAATGACCCAGGGTAGGCGGCGAGGACGCCCCTTTGCTTACTGCCCCACGGGGTTTCCCCCTTCTTCTTGCTTAATTGCTTAAAGTAGAGTTCAATGAAGGAAACCACTGGCGGTACATTTCTTTCTTTGCTCAGTGGTTTCTTTTTGTCGAGAAAGCCGTTTTTGTGCAGCTTTAGCTCGTTTTCTCTCCTCTTCAGTGCTATATTTTCTAGGAGGCATTCTTAAAGGAAATTACGTTAAGACGTAGTTTTTATGTAAAACAGATGATTGCCAATGCAAACAAATGTTCACCTTCCCCCTGACACGCTCAATTTGCGTTCAGCCTTAAGTTGTTTCAAAAACAGAAGATTGCTAATACAAACAAATGTTCACCTTCCCCCTGACATGTTCCATTTGAGCTGAGTTGTAAACCATTTCAAAAGCAGTTGATTACTAATGCAAACAAATGTTCACGTTGCCCCTGACACTCTCAATTTGCATTCAGCTGAAAATTCAGTTTAAAATACAATGTCGGAATCAAATCGGACAAAATTTTAAACTCTTTACTCGAAAGAATATTTAGCATAGGAGTTTGGGTAAACCTACGGATGAGGTGTACTACGCATAACTCGTTAGTTGGTTTCGTCTCCTTTCATTTCTCAACGTTTGCAAGTTTCTAGGTAATTCACACGTAAATACAGTTAAATGCATAATAAGCAACAGTTCTATGAATTAAAAATATTTAAATACCACGATAATTTATTTAAAACAATGATAACTATTGTGATAAAATTTATTTTGCTATTTGAATGCCGTAGGAACTTCACCTCATTGGCTAGTAAAGTTACGCGAGCAACCAATAAACTATCGGCGACAAGCAGACACTTAAGCCGCATATAATAAAGATATATATATAGATAGATAAAAAACCGCCTAACTTTAGCTCCGATAAACAGGAATAAATAAGTAGGAATTGACTTTAATATGTGATACAACTGTATTAACATCAAGTGCCATCCACTAAAAGTGTGAAAAAATGTATTTGAATTTAAGCGGATGAATGAAATGTACTGTTTCATTAACGATTTAAAATTTGAACACGATATAGGGAGAGTGTGAGCTAATATTAGGAATTTAATAAATGCTAAATTATTATTCAGTATACATAAAACACTTACCTGCTTCCTCTTCAGTTGAATATTTTAAAGAGAAACCTTGTCCAGCTGCAAGCCCATGTGTGGTAAATTTAACTTTAATTGTGGAAGCATGAAAAAGGACTTCTGGAGGACGAGAGCTGCCACACAACTTAGGAACTGTTTCGTATTCGGCTTTTTTTTCACGGAAAATATTCACGAACTATATTTAGAAAGCAATTATTAGGTACAGTATTATATATGAGGAATGAATTATTCTGAATATTTAATGTTGAGGAAAAAAGAAAAACATGTCATAGAAGATATAGGAGATTTAAATGGGATCATAATGTTTGCCAAGAGTAATTCATTCGTCGATAAAAAAGCAATTCCTCCATCATTCGGTATCGAATAATTAACAATAACTCCTATAAATGTAACTTCTTGGTTCTAACCTGAATAATATAACAAAGTAGTTAACTTCCTTAATAAAACAAAAACTTAATCTCATATTTAATAGAATATACACTTTTAGACAAAAAACAAAAAACAAAAACGACGCACCAAGAAGGAGTTATCCGAATGGGTTGAAAATCAGTAGAAGTGATGTACATGTACAGAAAAACAAATGATTACAGTTTGAGAAAAATTGGATGATTTATTGAAGTGATAGAGCTTCACAAAGTGAAAAAGTCAGTAACGCGTTTGTCCAACTGTGGCCCTTATGCAAGCAGTTATTCGGCTTGGCATCGATTGATAAAGGTTGCGGATATCCTCCTGAGGGATATCGTGCCAAATTCTGTCCAACTGGTGCATTAGATCATCAACATCCTGAGCTGGTTGGAGGGCCCTGCCCATAATGCTCCAAAAATAGGAGAGAGATTGCTCAATAGGAGAGAGATGTGGCGAAATTGCTGGCCAAGGTAATGCTCGGCAAGCCCTAAGGCAAGCAGTAGAAACATGAGCAGTGTGGCGGCGGGCATTATCTTGCTGAAATTTAAGCCGGACGTGACATGAAGGGCAACACAACGGGCCTTAGAACTTCGTCGACGTACCGCTGTGCTGTAAGGTTGCGACGGATGACAACCAAACGGGTCCTACTATGAAATGAAATGGAACCCCAGACCATCACTCCTCGTTGTCGGCCTGTCTGCCGGAAGGCAGTCAGATTGGTATCACACCGCCGTCCGGGGCATCTCCCGACTCACCTTCGCTGGTCATCGAGGCTCAGTTTAGAGCGGGTCTCATCACTGAAGACTATTCTACTCCAGTCAGCGACATTCCAATGCGATTGAGACCGACACCTCTGCAAACGGGCTTGACGTTGTACAGAGGTCAATGGTATTCGGCGCAAGGGGCACCGTGACCTCAAGCCCCCTTTCTGTGAGCCGTCTATGAAGGGTCCTTGAGGTCACTGAAGTACTAGTTGCACGTGCAATCGATGATAATGATGGATCTGGGGCTGTGAGTGCCGCTCTGAGGATTGCAGGTCTTCACGTTCTGTCGTTTCTCTAGGCCTACCGCTTCCTTCTTGACGCTGTGTGCGGCCATGGTTCACCCATTCCTGCCAACATCGTCTAATCGCTCCTGCTCAAATGTCGAATTATTTGCCAATAAGACCGACCGGCTTCTTTGAGCCTAACTACACGACCTCTCTCAAATTCTGACATCTGCGCATATCGTTCACGCACCTGTATGCTAGGCATTGTTACTGTCTACCAGAGTACACGCAATGAAATTCGTGAGGAATTTATGACCTGGATCGTAATTTCTCCTCTTAAATAGCCTGCCAGTTGCCCAGATCAGATGCGCTGTAGCGACAACCGTTCATTCATTCGCAGCCAAAATGCAAAATTTTGCATTTTCCGTCGAAACCTATATGCATATCAATTTGTGCCCAATTTGCTTTATATCTTGTCGGTGCGTCGTTTTTTTGTCTAAGAGTGTATAAAGAGTTTGTTGCGGAACACCTAAAATAAACTATTAAAAATGTTATTGGCTATTAAAAATGTTAATGTTGGTGAAAATGATGGAAGTTTTCCTTCCTGTAACGTACTTCCTGCACAATGATTTGAACCCACCTCGAGGTAAACTGCACAAAAGATAAAAATGGGACAGTCCCTAAATCTCCCGTTCTACTGCGCCGATTGACGAACTTTTAACTTACGTTTTTCATGTCTCGAAAGCACGATTTAGGTTATATGTTAGATTTATAATTAGCATTGTTCTAACATAGATATTTTGACACAAATTAGGACTTTTTCTGAAATAACATACCAATTTTTTACTATATTTCGTTTCTACGACTCAAATTATACCAAAATGTCAAGTGTTGTAAAAATCGCACGAGCAGTTTTTAAAAATTAGCTCTAAACGTTTTAGCTCCTCCATGTTAAATGAATTTGGATATATTTATTAATACGTTTTTTTATTAAACTTACTTGATTCTTCCCTTCAAATTCCAAAATTTAGGTTCATTCCAAACAAAATTCGCCCATTTTTTATGGTTTTTTTAAAATTTGTATTTTTAAATAATTTTTATAAATTTTTCGAAACAAATTGGAATTATAATCTATAACAGTTTTACCATCACCTTAAAGTAGTTGTATTTAAGCATACCTGCTAAAAATTACAGTTTCTTATTCAAAATTTCCGTAGATATACGTAAATTTATATATTGCGGGGTTTTGAAATTGGACATATTCGTTGAAAGCGACAATAACATCAAATGTGATTTACACACTTTGTTAAAATTATTTGAAAGTAGGAACGATGTGACTTTTTTTCGGTCACGCACAATGTGAAAAGGAAAAAACAGGTTGCCGTAAATTAAGAAGTTCGCCAAGTGAAGTATCCTTGGTGCAAACTGAAAAAAAAATGCGCCAAGATAAAGTTTTGAATTTATCGATAAATTTCGCATCAAATTTTGCAAAATTTATTATTTAGGCATAATTTGAGTTGTAGAATCGAAATACGGAAAAAAGTGTCATGTCATTTTAGAGAAAATCCGATTTTGTGTCAAAATACCTATATTAAAACAATGCTTTATATACATAAATATAATACATAGCCTAAGTCATGCTTTCGAGATATGAAAAACGGAAGTTGGATTTCGTCAATTAGCCCAGTAGAACGGGAGATATAGAACTGTCCCATTTTTATGTGCAATGTACCTCACAGCGGCGGTTTTACTGCTCGGCCGCTGTCATCTTGCAAAGCTGAAACTTATAGATCAGTAGCCTCATAAATGTTTTCGTTTTCAGATAAAAATGGGTGTCAAAGGCCTTGGAAGACCTTCTTTGGTAGATAAGCCTTCCTCAACCATATCTGGCTTGTAGGGAACCGATGGATGTTGCATTACCTAGTCGAATAAAACGAATTGTGTGAGGGCCGTTACAGGATGTATATCATAAGCTTCACATTGTAATAGAAAACAATACCTGCAGTTATCACTAGAGATCCTAAGTGACATAATGATTCTCATAAAACATAACATGTCTTAAGTCTACAGTAAAATTCAAAATATGGGGAATACTGGCTGATCAGGACTCCAGTGAATGTTCCTCATGCTATATCTAACTTACAGGCTTTTCCCGGAAAGTAATAGGACTGAAGGTTTTTAAAAACAATTATTCACAATTTCGACTCATGGACTTAATAGTTTTCAAAATATGCCCTTTCTGCATCAAAACAGCTTTTCCAGCGACTCTGCCAATAACTGAAGGCTGCCTGGAGCGCAGAAACTGAAATGATCTTCTGCTTCCTCGTTACTTCCTCTTGAATGGCCTGGACCGAGCTGTGGTGCCTTCCTTTCATGACCCTTTTCAGTCCCGGCAAAGAGCAAGAAGTCTGAAGAAGCAACATCTGGGCTGTATCTGTACTTGAAAGACTCAGAAAACCAGTCACAGGCGTTCGTCCAGCAATCAGATCATGGAGGCTCCATCACGACAATGCGCCAAGCCACACCGCCTTTGCTGTCATGGACTTCCTGACCAAATACAGCAACACACAGCTTCTCCCTCCAACCTACAGCCCATATTTCGCCCCGTCAAACTTCTTCCTCTTTCCCAGCTTAAAAATGGTCATAACAGGACTTCACCACGGCTCGGTTCAAGCCATTCAAGAGACCGTAACGAGGGAGCTAAACAGCATTCCAGTTTCTGCGTTCCAGGGAGCCTCCAGTAGTTGACAGAGTCGCTGAAAAAACTGTATTGATGCAGAAGTGGCATATTTTGAAAACTGTTAAGTCGATGTGTCAAAACTGTGAACAGTGGTTTTTAAAAAAATTCAGTCCTACTGCTTTCCAGACAAATCCTGTATCAGATACCGTTGAGGAGATCACAATGAAGTAAATCAATAAACTTTCTGAAGGTGCACTAAGTTTATGACAGGACGCATGTTATCGGCAGACCTCAAAAGGCATAACATATCTCACAAAAACTGACAGCCTCATCCTAGAACAAGAACCATCCTCTAGAGCAAAACCAACATGGTATTAAATTGTTGACGTTACATCTGGATCACCCTAACAGCTGGGTACACTGCGAAGTGTACTCAGTCAGCTAACTTATTAACACAACAGCACGCATAGACACAAAGAGTATTGGTAATACACTGCGAAGTGTACTCAGCTCATAGGGTGATACTTTAACCTGGTATCCTTTAACCACTCTCTCGCCGCAATTTGTAAAGCTAAAATTGATGACCTTTCTAGTATTAAGAATAACGCAGTGAGTGATGAAGGTAAAATTTGTTCTCACATAGGAGCCTAAAATGTGCCATGAATGTTCCTCATGCCATATCTAACTGACGAGGAATCAATGAAGAGATATATTATCACCATGAAGTAAATTAATGAACTTTCTGCAGATGCATCAAGCTCATGACAGTATGTAGGTTACTGATCTATAAGGTACTTTCTCTCTCTTTCCAGCATACCTTTGTCGTGCAACGGTAGCATACTCGGTGCATATTCGAGAGGTCCAGGTTTGAGTCCCGGCGAGAGCATTGATTTTTTCACACCTCCTCCTGCATCATAAACTTAATGATTCTACACGTTTATGATTTGAATATTGTGCCACGACTGACGATTTGCTTTCGATCCTAATAAAATAGGTTATAGTAAAATGACTCAAAGACGTGTTCACTTTTGAGCGGGAAATGATATGGCCCGGCTGAATTTCTAACAAACTTTAAGTTTCAAACTCTTCAATAGGTGGTCTAACAAATACATATTAAAAGAGAAAATTCATTTTGAAAGTGAGTTCAAGGCATCTCTTGTGTTCTATGAAAAAACACTTTCATTTTGCAATTTTTCTTTTTTGTATATATATGGAATTCTTGAGTTCATTTATTGGAAATAACTTACCTTTACATAACTGAAGCACCTGCCCGATTCGTCTCTGGGTAAGTTAAACTGGGTGAAAGTCACTTTGATTCTTCGGCCTTCATTTGCCGAAATTCTCCAAGTACATTTCTGTCTACCGCGGAGGGCGTTAGGATACTTTGGAGATGTGATAGTACCGAAGGAACCACGATAATTACCTCCACAGCCTGGAAAAGGACTTGAATTAATAATCACACAATGATAAAAGTAAACAAGATTGTAATCACGGATATTCGACTAATGCACTATTAAGATATGCATACATGATGGGAGTTTTTGTTAGTGCCAGTGCCAGAGGCTGAAAAAGAAACAATGATGTACGTAAGCAAGTAGGCCAATAATTCTACTTACAAATTTGTCCTAGCTCTAAATATCTGCACTATCAGGCATTAAAGAAATGATTTATTTTGAGGCTATAGTTCAACCGCCTCAAACGCAACCTTGGCTGGCATTCTGCCAAAACACACAGACTCGTCCCGAAGGGGCGTTATTACTTGCTGCGAAGTGAATGGTCACGTGAGGACCTCCGGAAAGATAGAATATGTTCGAGGGAAAGAAAGGTCCTCATTCTTCCACTCTATTTAGAGAATAATTCGGTATGAACGGCGCATGAGTGTTTGCGCTCACGGCCGCGGATAAGGCGGTCGAACTATATCTATAGATACTTGGAATACGTAACTGAAAAATTATTTTGTCAAACGCATTCATTTGAGGATCTTCGAATTAGGGATGCCTCCGAAGTGTTAAAGTAAGAGTGTGTATTTATTATTTGAAATGATGAATTTGGCTATTCGAATTTCAAGCTGTACGTGCTGTTAATCAACCGATTTATGAAACAAAATGGCATTTCGGAAAATTATAAGGAATGTTTAGTTAATTGCCACCCAGACGATACAGTGGTTAGTGACTAACTGCGGTAACAATGGGCCCTGGTTCGAATCCGGAAAAGGCATGGCTGTAAAGAGGTTATCACATCTAGTGACGGTTCCGGTGACTTTTCTGAGAAACGAGATTCTAGTGGTATTGGTTTAAACAGGAGGATTCCTAGAAGAAATAGCTCCAGTGGAAGAGAAGTCCCGCCTAGCTACGGAAACGATGCACCGGTTACGCAGGATTTTTTTAAACTTCGAGGAAAATGTTTCATCTGTAGCTCTGTCCAGGTAGATATCAACCAATTAGACAATAAGATCGTAGACGGTAGAAAAAGAGGCCGATTTTATTGACGAACTACGTACGTAAAAGGGAGGATAGCGATGTTCAGGACTTAATTTCTTTTGCTTTCGCTGCACTTTTAAACGTGCAGGAAGTGTAAAATAATATTGAAGTCCCGTTTGGAAAATATATAGCTTCCTTCCTTCTATATATTACGGACTTGCGCAATAGAGAGGAGCTAAAATTAAAAATACAGCAATTGATTTTCGAGTCAAAGTTTTCATCATAGCTGACTTTATTAATTTCTTTTTCTCAAAATCTCAAATATGGGTTTTTTCGTTGCGTAAATAAAATTGGTTTCTATTTCTATATATTTTAATATGTGTAAATTTTTTTTGCACTTAATTATGTACATGAATAGAAAAAAAAGAATTCAATGAGTAATATTACTGTTATTCTATATACGTTTATTTTGTGCATAATGATGTTACACATTACATTAAGAGAAAAATAAGAGTTCAGTGAGTAAATAATACTGCATTTCGTGTTTTGATTTTGAGGCGCATCTGAAAAACATACTTCAGCTGGATAATTTGTATCTACATATTACAACAGAAAAATTACAAAAACTGATTATCTAGTTCAGTCTAACTTTCTGTTAGTATTAAGTATCTATTTTATGTACGTATCATATTTACTATTTGAGAAGTGACTTCGAAACTTGATTGATCATTTTGAGTTATTTATTTTTTACTAAAATAGGTTACATGACGGCATAAATATGAGTATAATGTAACAATATAACAAGTGAAATAGAGATAGACATGAATCTTGTTAAAATTTAAAAAAGTATTACAAAATCAATAAATGCTTTAGGAGTTTTAATGACAAACAGAATCTAATTTTAAATAATTCATTATTATTATTAACTAAATGCGTTAAATCAAAAGATTTCTTTGTTGTACACATTTGAAGTTTTTTCTTCTCTAAGCTATGAAACAAACAAG
Source organism: Stegodyphus mimosarum (assembly GCA_000611955.2). Lineage (NCBI taxonomy): Eukaryota > Metazoa > Arthropoda > Arachnida > Araneae > Eresidae > Stegodyphus > Stegodyphus mimosarum. The sequence goes on from KK120112.1 coordinate 51,547, forward strand.
AAGGAAGTTTTAAAATTCAGAACATGTGATATTTTGATATAGTATAGTATTTATGAAAGTGCTGAAACCTAGTAAAACTCATATGTATTTCGCTGATATTACATTCAATCTTCCAGGTTCAAGTTTAAAATATCAAAAAGAAAATACTGAAATGCCTCGAATGATGAAAGAGCGATACAGCGTAGATATTCAAAACAAAAGTCTCTTTCGCCAATCTGAGCGATAATCGATTATTGTTTGGCGTTCAAGTCTGTTTAGTAAGGGGAAATGGTAACCTAGCTACGCAGATTTCGTGGAAATGCGGTTTTCAGAAATGTCTCTTTCAATGTCCAGTCCCGCGTAGTGGAAACATACATATGATAGGGGTTTAACTGTCCATCCGTTCATAGAAAGCAACGGTGGCCATCTGCTAAGTACTTCCATAATGAAATGGCCACCACTTCCGACACATGAAGTGGCGCAAGGCTAATGGCTATTAAATCAAGCACTCGGCCATTAAAAAATGTTTAGTTAATTACCGAGTGTTAACGAAAGTTTCCCGCCACCGCAAATATCGTCTGCGCAAACAGTTTGCGTTGGCGCTTTTAATCGTATTTTGTCAAACGATTTTTCGTATTTGAAGGAAACTTACTTTAGACCAATGTGTTGTGAAATATGTAAATAAATATCGTTATCATTAAGTACAAGATGTCTGAAATGGAACTTTTACGCTAGCAGATTAGAACCATCACTTATTTCCTGTTCCGTTGCAGAACGTCAGCTACGGAATGTCACTACATCATGTGTACAGCTTTAAGAACTAATGTTGTATCATATGACACTGCGAAGGTTTGGTACCGAAAGTTCAAAAACAAGCGCTATGACATTCAAGAAGCAAAGCACTCTGGCCGGCCTACTGATGTTCATGAAGCCCGCCTGCGATACTTTGTGGAAGAAGATCACTATACAACCACTCGAGAGCTTGCTAAGTTAGAAGTTATGGTCATGTCCATTAGTTGAGCTATGCATCGCATAAGCTTCGTGTACAAGATCAATCTCTGGATGCCGCATGAGCTGACTGAAGCAGAGAAGGACAAACGTGTTCGAACCTGCACTAATCCCTCGAATATCAACAAAGTCTGAGTCTCAATCTGAGTCTGTGTAGACAAGGACAAAATTCTGGAACGGTTCGTCACTTTTGATGGAAAGTGGATTTATTTCAACAACACAGGCTGAAAAGGTGTTTAGTCTGTGCTCGGTGAGCCCGTCCGCATCGTCGCAAAGAGCAATTTCACTAACAAAAAATCACGTTTTGTATCTTGTGGGATTGCTGTGGTATTATTAACAAAGAGTACCTGGAAAAGGTAAAATCCTGGGCAGTAAGGTGTACAGCGAGAAGCTAGTCCGTTTTGACGCTGCTATCAAGGAAAAAGGTCGAACCGAGTCCCGGCGCTAAAAGGTAATGTTCCATCAAGTAATGCAAGATCCTATGTGCATCCATGTAATGCAAGACCCTATGAGTCTGCATGCACCGGGTGGACTCTGTTCAGATTCAAATAGGATCTTTTGCCACACCCACGATAAAGCCCCCACACCGCTTCTTCTGACTTCTACCTTTTTTGACACCTGCAGCTACATCTTACTGGTACTATCTTCCATTCTGCGCAAGACACCGGAAATGAGGTTGATCTGCTTCTGGACTCACGGCGACCAAGTTTCTGGGTCGAAGGCTTTGAAAAATTACTAAAACCGCTGGCAGAATGTCATAGATTTAGGTGGTGATTACTATCCCCACTAAAGATACTGTTTTCATGTTTTTTTTAACTTTATTAAGAATTTTTGCCGAAAATTTTCGTTACAACCAGATATATTATAAATTAAAGTTTAAAGCATTTTTATAATCGTGTATAATATCTGTGGTATATGCAAGTAAAGAACTGTTAAACAAGATGATTGATTCTAGCAAAATTTGTATTTAGGCGGCAAAATTACAAGTTTTGTTCCCCTTTTCATGATGTGTAAGTAACAAAAAAATAGCTAAAATATCTGCATATATATATATATAATTTTAGAAAGTAGTATTAAAACAAGAGAGACCTATTTGGTCAAGAAGTTTGCGCATAGAGTTGCAAAATTTAATTTAAAGATTAGAAAAAGTAGTAAAATTCTAAAAGCTTTCACTTAAAAGTAAATTTGATACTGTAGTTCCAGAGTGTAAAAATACTTTGAACAAATAATCAATTACTAAAATAGTAAAAGTAACCGCAAAAAACTAAATGTTGGTGTTGAGAAAAAACATTTAAAAAAATTAAAACACGTAAAAATTAAGAGCATATTTAAAGCACAAGCTTACAAAGAATGGCAGTAAATAGTAATTTAGCTTAACTCGAGGTTTATCACGGACTTATCAAGGGAAAAGCGTAAAAATTTCGAATCCAGCTAAATACCATTACGTGTTTCGTCAAACGACAAAAATTGAAATTGAAACGTATTTACATTTAGAGGAAAATCAAAAGAATCAACTTAGTACAGTTAGTCTCAATTTCTATAACTTCTTTTCCCGACGCGCCTGCTAAAAATTTAAAATTAAAACACAACCCAAAATATATGATATATCTGATACATATATATTGTTACGGATTTTATATTTAATTTGCCATTTTTAGTAGAATTGTAATTAAAATTGTTTTATTCCCTTGTGCAATGCAGCACGAGACTTATTTGAAGAGAAAGCTACGCAGGAAAAGTAAAAATACAAGAGCGCGTCCATTTAACATTGAATAAATAGATATCTCATAATTGCTGTTGCTCTCGAGAAAAATCGAGAATTTTCTCGTGCTTGATTAAAAAGCTTATAAAATTAACATTAAAGAAAACGGATTAAAACACCTCAGCTCAGTTGTTGTTGTTTTAAGCGAACTGTATTGTTTACTTAGTGCTGTTACTGATTGAAGCGAATTCGCTGTGTGATCGAATGAACTTTCTCTGTATTTTGAATTGAGTTGTATTCAACTTTTCAGTAGTTCATAATATAACTACTGTGAGATATTGTACGAATATCTCTGAGGAAATATTTCAGCATTTTGTTTTATTTCGTATGAAAATAATAAATTTTATTAACTTTTTGTCGACTTGTGCATTCAATCCATTACGAACCCGTACGCACACAACGCTATATATGTATATGCAATGGTTAGGCGGACCTACTGAGATACCAAAGAGCCCCGGTTCGAATCTCCGAGAAGGCATGGCTGTAATTGTCCGTCTCTTTATAGGAGGTAACGGTGGCCCACCTATTAGGTGCTTTCACAACAAAGAGGCCACCTCTTTCGGCCTTAGTAGTGGCCAAGCCTAACTCGGCTAAATGCTCACCATGAGAAAAAAAAATCAGACCTTTGCGTTGACGAATCACCTCTTTTTTTAAACTATAGGACTGACTACGCCGATGTTTTTATAAATTAAATGAATAACGTTTTCGATGTATTTGTGTACAGTTTTTCTTGTAGTTTTATTATCATTTTATTTTAATTTATTATCTTTTCTTTTCTTGTAATTCAACGAGTGAACGACAGCATGTAGGGGTAGCTCTCTCACTTTATAAGACTTTTTGAAAAATAATTTTATAAACAAGAAAATTAATTTACAACGCTTTGAAATCTGTAATGTCGAGAAGAACGAAACGTGTTGTTCCGTGCTCATTAATCGTCCTGTTTAATGTTTTAAATACTTTCCCCTTGAAATGTTCAGTTTGAAACATTAAACAAAGGGTGATTAATAATCATTCTTTAATTTAGCTGTTTACATTAATTCTTATATCTTTTTCCGTTTCACACTAAAAGTTTGATCTGCATCTTAGGCTTAAAGTTATTTTTTCACTTTTAATATACTGTCATCATTAATCGGCCGTATACATTTTTCTTCAGATAGGATAATCTTTTAAAACATCAGTTTTTAATTAAAACTTTTAATGTACATGTACTGGGTGAGTTCAAAAAACCGTTTCTTTCTTTCCCTTTTTTCCCCTATTGCTATAGCCTGCAAAAGTAGCCTATCGCCTAGCTGTGCAAAATCGATTAAATGTTTATATATAAAAATATATCTTCCGTTCACACAACGCGCACAAAATTTTGAAAATAGAGAAAGTTTGCTGTTTTTTATCAGGTTTCTATAATTACTAAATCTCAATATTACAGAAATGTAGTTGTTCCTGATGTAACGTTGGAAGCATGAGGAATACGAAAAATGTCTAAAACCTGTAATTTCAAATTATTTATTATTTGCGCAAAGAACAACATTTCGCAATTTCTAACAACTCTATTTTTCATTTTTTTTATAAACAAACGGTAAATATATTTTCCATTTTGTTTCTGTTATTGAAAAGAATGCACCTTAAATTTAATTTTTTTGGAAAATTCTGTCTTAGTATATCTTGTTAAAAGGGTTGCCTTAATCCCGTCGTCTCTTACGTCAGCGCCGCACATCTTTCTAAACGCTTCTATTACAATTTTGACACACTATTCTAGTCTGGATGTAATAAGGGAAGCTTCGGAAATCCGGTTCTGGCGACGTGCCTGTCTAATAAAGATTTTATTTCCTCAATTTTAATGTTCTTTAAGAGTAGAAGAACAGGGATATTGCAACTATCCCACTAAATTATAATGGTGTATAAGTTGAATTTTGGCATAGTGAAGTTTCGCATAGTGTTTCCCTTGGAAAATCATCGAACTTTCAACTATAGTTCTTTGATATACAAGATCTGTTGCGAAAGTAATGTACCCCATTTTCTTCTGCCGAGACTATCCGTCGCTCAGCGTTGCCACTTGTACGGAAGGGTATATGGAGTCTTGGGAATACAGCGCGATCAGCGCCATTTGGCTCCGAACTCCTGGAGAGTCACAGTGCCTGTTTCAGTAAGCCATTATGTGAGTGCTTGGTCGAAATCAAGAGGGAAAACTCTCGACCAGCGATACATTGCAAGTTTTGTTTCAAACTTGAGGAAACGCCGTCGGAGACTTTTGCGTTGCTTCCTTCCCTGGGGTCGACGTAGAGAACTCGCGAAGCTACTGGCTGGGATCTGTACCTAGGCGGTCTCGGCCACAGTGGTATAAAATGTATAAACTTAATGATTTTGGAGGCCCCGGAAAGTTCAGTTATTGGCCGGTCCGGTGGTCTGGCAAGTCTCAGAGCAGAACAGCTCTAGTAGCCCGCGGGGGCAGCCCGAGCGACTGGGAGGTAGCAAATAGACAACCGGCGTCGCCGTAAGGCGATGATGGCGCCAATATTCTTCAAGGTGCGGGGAAAGAGGTTGAACCTCCAGATTTGTTTTAAAGAGTGTATTGGCCATGTAGTGCCTACCACATAGGGTTGGGGGCATGTAGTCCACACAAAGCGTTTGCGTTGCTTTAATCCTAATTAGTCTCTGCCCGAGTTATTTTTGTTCCAGAAGATTCATAAATCCCTAAAAGGACAACATTTGAGGACCCTGAAGATTATCAAGGCGACTACGACGAGATTACTGAAGGACATCCCTGTGACGGACTTCCAGGTCGCGTATAAAGCATGGAAATCGAGTTGGAGCAAGTGTGTTAAAGCAGGAGGGATGCATTTCGAAGAACATTGAGTAATTGTACGAATCATTTCAATAAATTTCTTAAAAAAAATGGGCGCATTGCTGTCGGGGACAGACCTTTATCTTCTTTCATGCACAATCGTTGCAAAGGTCAAATATTCGGGATGAGGAAAGGAAGAAGAATTTCATTGAATGACTGGTTTGATGAAATGCATTACATTTTGAATTAGATATCGAGAAATGTTCAAGTGGAATATTCTGATGGTTTCCAAAATTATCTTTGATGCATCTGAAATTTTTGAAACTTTTAATTTTGAGCCATAGAATCATGCAACAATTAAATAAGATTTATATATTTAAAATAAGATGTATCAACTGCCTAATTTCTTCAGCATGTTTTTCTAACCTCACGTAAAATCTGAGAATTAGATTTGCTGTGGTCTTCAGTGCGAAAGCAGACCAGGATCATGAGCTGCTAAATCTCCTAAAATTGTACTAAATTTACGGCAGCAGAAATATCGAATAAGTAAAATTCAGCCTTGCTCAACACTTTACTGAGAACTCGAGGAATGGAGAATTCAATCAGCTCAAAAAGAAACCACTGATAGTTTTCCACACTGAATTTGTCCCTGGGTATGGTCCATACGTTCTTTAAATTACGTCGTGATGGATACATATCGATGTATGTCGGCGTGGAATAAAAGGAGATTCCTGCCATTTTATATTTAAATACACGGATACTGAACAATTCTACCTTATTAAACTTGCAACAGCCAACCAGCATGGGGTCAACACTATAATATTACACTCGCTGTGATTAATAGTGACTACACAATCTAACTTTAATTTTGTTGACAGAATTTTTTCCCTCCAAGAAAAAACAATGTCACAACAATTAAAATTAGCAAAGCAATAATTTTGCGTGTGGCCTAAGTTTACTCAAGAACTTACCATATTTACTCCCGTAACAGTCGCACCACCGTTTTGAAGCAGAAAAAGCGTTGAAAAGTGTACAATACAGTGCAGTAAATTTCCCCGCATAATAGTCTTACCTAGACTTTCACATTGAAAAACTGGCAAAAAGAGGTGCGACTATTACGCAAGTAAACAGGGTAGTCGATTTCAAGAACAAGCGGGTAAAGGTCCCTCTTCATCAGCAACAAAGAAATCTACAAGACAACATCCAAAAATGTGAGAACCCAGCAACCACGTAGAACGAAAAAGTAAAAATCAAAATGGAGCAAGTGGGCAAACTATACAATCTGCAAGAATTTTCTCGAAAATGTCGGTTGGCAGCGCAAATCGAAAGAGAAAAGAAACACGACAAAATGAAACATAAAACAGCAAAGCAATTTCGCAAAGCGTCTGTTAAACTAGAACGATTTTAAGTTTTACTAATGTTTATTTTACTTTAAAATTGGCTATCCTCTCTTATTATCCATTTCCAGCCTGAATAAGCGCGAGTAGGATTTTTATGCTAATGAGTTTTCAGACTGTAAAGGGTATTTAAGAAGTGGCTTCTAGCCAAGAGAAAAGCTAGAACTTAGTTCCTGCTG
>KK120112.1:58660-123968 GCA_000611955.2 Stegodyphus mimosarum
ATAGGCGTATTGTAGTATTTGCATCTAGCTCACTACTTACGCAGCTTTAAAAGACCAATCTTCACGTTAATAGCCTCTGTAATGCAACTAAGTTTAATTCTTCTTTAGTTAAGTTAGTTATTAAGTGAATATTTCTTATTTTCTACATTCAACCAATTATTGACCATTGTAGCGAGTGGCTCATCGCGCCTCCGAAGAATGTAGTCCAGATCCTCGAAGTCTTCCAGAATCAAGCGTTACGCATAATTACTGGGGCCGTGATGTCTGCTCCTGTTCTTGCAATGCAGCTTTTAACCGGCTTGGAACCTGTTCATGATTGCATTAAGAGAAAAGCAATAATATTGTACCAGAAGCCGTGAGTTTGCCCGACAACCCTTTTTGGAGGAACTCTAATAAGAAAACTTCTAGGTATCTTGAAACTCAAATTGGCTTTATACAGGCTGCTCAGAGAGAATCTGATAATTTGGATTTGAGCCTAGATTGTTTAATGTTACCTTCTTCCCATTGTCCCTTGGACTTTTTAAATATAAATTTTGATCTTATTCAAAGAGGTGGTAAAAACGAAATAAGCGATTCACAACTAAGATCTATTGCAATGGAAACTATTGGGGTTCGCTACCCTCAAAATGAGTAGGTGCATGTCTACACTGATGGCTTTATGTTAGAGAGAACGCGCTCTGCTGGAGCAGGTATCTTTAGCGAGCTTTTATGAAAAGCTCGCTAAAGCTTTAAACAAAGTCAATTAACTTCAGAAGTTTCAGAACACTTCAGAATTAATTAACTTCAGAACAATTTTCCCTTAACAAGTTCTGTTTGGAGCTTTGAATAAAAAGATTAACTTTAGTTTTCACTGTTTTTTAGTAGTTTAACTTTTTCTTTTACATTTTCTGTTCAACGTATGTTATCAAATTTTTGCAAGTTCATAAAAATAGAAATGGGTAAGGGATCATGGTTCTTATAATCTTAAGTAATTCTCTCATATTTCATTTCCCATATATATATATGCATATATATTTGGTGCGGCCGATTGCAATCAAAAAGGGAGGTGCACAACTGCATGTTATAGCTGACCTATATTCAAACTTTCAACGATGTGAGGCCAGTGGTTTTTGAGTTGTGCGAGATAAATACATACATACGTATATAGGTACGTAATTGCGTACAGATATCACTAAAAATCTCTTCCGAATCCATTTTAAATCAATTTTATGATCTGTTTGAGGGAGAAGATTCCTTTATTCTGTCCTTTCGTACAGATGTCACGCAAAACCCTTGTTAAAGTGCATTAAAGATAGCGATCAAAATGGATATTTTCTTTGAAATATGATACCCGGAATTTTTCGTGATTACAATACTTACTTTACTTCGTACAAGGAAATAACAAGAAACTAAAAAATTGCGCATTATTTTCCAACAGAATTTGAAATATACAATACGAAACATTCTTTAAGTATGGAGACAGCTGGCGTTTACATGCCGTCTGCAGTTTCCTTTTCATAAACAAAATGCATTTCAAAATTACCATATTTCTACCTCCTTAGTAACAGCAAATTGTTTTCATTTAAGGAATTTATTTAATTCTGCATTGAATTTCGAACTCCTTTTTAAAGGTGTAGTTCATCGCGTTTAATGTCTAATGAAAAATTAAAAACATAATTATTAAATTTTCTCTCGATGTTTAATGAGCTATCGTATAGCTTCCAAATCAGAGAATTCTTGAAGGCAGGGGAAATTACTCAATAAAATACCTTCATAAGCATTCGCAGACATAGTCATGTAAAATCCTCTTCCTGTGACAGCAGAGTTGGTTTTAAACTTGACGTATGCTTGCGAACTCGGGACACGAATGACTTGAGAACCCCTGGTTAAGTTACCACAGTATAGTCCAAGAAGGTCACCTGAAAGAGAAAGGTTGTTGACAGCTAATTTTAGGACTAATAATTTGACAGCTAATTAATAATTAATTCATGAGGGGAATGTACAGGTGACTGCAATCCTGATTGCAGCTTTGCTGTTGCAGTTACCGAGATTCTACAATAGAGAATTGAACTGCGGACCTGTCAGTTTCTGGGCTTCGTATTTTAATGATTAAAGATCAAACATTGTTTTACATTACGAGGACAAACACAAAATGTACACTGCTGGCCATTAAAATTGCAGCACCATGAAGGAAATATAAATTATTGTACGTAAACAGTATGGCATGAAGATAAAATGGTTAAATTTCTAAACAGTTTGGAGGCTTACAGGGGTGCGAAATTAATAGAAACAGCTGACACCCTTGGCATCTAAAACAGCCCTTACCTGGTTAGGCATGTCGTGGAACACGGCCTGGATGACAGAAACGGGAAACTCATTCCATGTTGCTTCAAGTCTACACCACACTTCGTAGACCGTATTAGCTGGAGGAGGGTGGCAGGTCAGTCTCTCAGCAACCCACGACCAGATGTTTTCAATGGGCGACATACACAGTCCAGTCACATTAATGTGACCATCTGTCAAAAGCCAGAATAACCACCTTTCGCAGAGCGGACTGCTGCGAGACGTGCAGGAAGAGAGTCACATAGGTCCCTGAAGGTGTTCTCTGGGATGTTGAGCCATGCCGACTCTAATGCCGTGGCCAGCTGCGCTAGATTACGGGGTTGAGGATCCATGGCGCGAACAACTCGATCGAGATGGTCCCACAGATGCTCGATTGGGTTTAAGTCAGGTGAGTTTGCTGGCCAGGGGAGGACGGTAAACTCATCCTGGTGCTCTTCGAACCACGCACGTACACTGGCAGCTGTATGGCACCTCGCATTGTCCTGCTGGAAGATGCCATCATCCTGAGGAAAAACAATGCGCATGTAGGGGTGAACATGGTCCGCAAGGACAGATGCGTACTTGTATTGATCCATTGTGCCTTCCACAATGATCAGTGAACCTAGAGAATGCCAGGAAAACATTCCCCAGACCATAATGCTCCCGCCTCCAGCTTGGACCGTTCCGGCAATGGTTGCAGGGTGGTTCCTTTCAGAGGTTTCACGCCTTATACGCCAACGTCCATCTGTCCGATGGAGCATAAAACGCGATTCATCCGAAAACGCAACCTGTCGCCACTCAGTGGACGTCCAGCTGCTGTACTGGCGTGCAAATTCTAGCCTTCGCCGTCGATGAACAGCAGTCAGCATAGGTGCACGAACCAGGCGTCTGCTTCGGAGGCCCAGACGCAGCAATGTTCGCTGAATAGTACTTTGGGAGACACTTTTGGTAGCCCCTTGGTTCATTTTGGTGGTCAGTTGCTCAACGGTAGCCCGTCTATCTGCCCGAACGCATCTCCGCAACCGTCGTTCGCCTCTGTCATCTATGGCCCGTGGTGCACCACATTTGCCACGTCGCTGATTTTGGACAGTCCCATTTTGCCATGCACGGTACACTTTTACCACGGCGGCACGCGAACAGTTCACAAACTCAGCCGTTTCGGAAATGCTTCCACCCTTGGCCCGAAAGCCAATGATCATGCCCTTTTGGAAGTCGGATAAATCGCTTCGTTTCTGCATTACGCCAACGATTGAAATGTTTTCCGAAGCCCTCACACACCCTTTATATACGCTCAACTGCACTGTGCTGCCACCTGCCTTCTGTGATTGGTTATTTAACTCTGACATGGAAAGTACGTGGTGGTCACATTAATGTGACTGGACTGTGTATTTGGAGACGGTGCAGGCCAGGGCAGCAATCGAATACCCTGTGTATCGAAGAAGGTCAGAACACGAAATGCAACGTGTGGTATTGCATTATCTTGTTGGATGATGGCGTTTGGCAAGCCTCGAAGATATGGCGCAACCACTGGACATAAGGTGTCAGAAATGTACCGATCTGCGTTCATATTACCGTCGATACGAACGTTCGAGCCATGAACGCGATGGCTGTCCAAAGCATTACACCAGGGGCAGAGCCCCAATACCGATATCGAATGCAAGCAGGCGACGCGCTGTCTCCTCGGAGCCTTTAGACACGTATTCGGCCATCAGAATACTGCACGAGGAAATGAGACTCGTTTGAAAAGACGACGTTGTGGCACTCCTGTATCCTCCGTTCGGCGCACCAGAGTCGCCGTCTCTCTCTATGCTGCATTGTTAAAGGAAGCCAATGGTAATGGTAGTCAATGGTAATGGTAGTAATGTAATGGTCATCTTGCTGATAGTCCATGCTACTGTAAACGTCGACGCACCGTACGAGCGGATATTAGGCGGGCTGCAAACATGCCCATTTCCTTACTAATGTCCGTGATGTAGTAGTACAGTTTTACACGGCTGACCTCACAATATGTCTGTCCTCTCGGACAGATAGGAGGACGTTGAGATCCTTCATGATGTTCAATATGACCCTCAGCAACCCATTGATTCCATATTCGCAAAACAGTGGTTGGATGTCGACCAGTGCGACGGGCAATATCACGGAATGATAATCCACACTCTCGATAGGCAACGATCTTGGCTCTATCGCATTCCGACGCTTACTGGTAAGCATTTCTTCTTATTTTTTGAGGCATAACAGGATATTCTAAGAAAACTCTAAGGACCTTTCAAAGCGCTTTCCGAATGAGAAATCCGCTGCAGAACTTTTCTTTTATGCAGACGTCGTTTTTCAGATGGCGTTTTTTCCTCCTGCATGGTCTAAATGGGCTCAAATACTAATCATTTGCATATCCCAACCGCTTCTTCCTTTCGTGTGATTTTGATGTTCTTCAGATCATTCCTTCCTGGTATTGCAATTTTAATGGCCAACAGTGTATATTAAACAGCAAAAGTATTATGATGGTCTATTAATATTAATAAAATATATATTTAGCTTTGACAGTCACAGTGTCAAGTGTTCGTGCGTTATGAAACAATGATGCCAGAATTTTGATAATTAGCAAAAATGTTTTTATTTGCTAATCAATCCAATAAAAGAGGATTGTCTGTAACAAAGTCTCTCGAACAGCGTCTTTAAGAGATGATGCTAGAAACTTCCTCCAATCAAAAGTAAATATTTAGCCTAACGAATGAGATGCGTTTTAACATTTACTGAATTTCAAGTTGGGATCTCGCCATTTAAATCGTAAAAAAAATTATAAATTTAAGTCAAACTGTATATTACGTTCAAAATTAAGGATTTAATTTTTAGTTACGGATAGATTTAATATCTGATTATAAAGAAATTTAAACATTGTTTGAAATTTTGAAAATAATAAAGTAGAATTTTTAGATTTGAGAAATTTTAAAATAAAAATTAATTTTAACGAAGGCAGTATAATAATTGTAATAAGACCTGGATATAAAGGCAGTTGTTTTGGACATTGAATTAAAGTAATATTAGTGCATTAAACAATTATCATATTACAGATTTATAGAAAACTGGGAACATTCCTAACTGAAAATGTTTCATGTAGGGCAGAAAAATGTAGTACTGGAATTAAAGCATATTACCTTGAGGACTGTCGTCTCTTATTTCCAAATAATCCGTGAGTAAGCAGTTTTGATTAGCTGGTGTATCCAAGTCCGTGATGTTGAGAATGATGGAGAAGCCATGCATCATTTTTAAAACCCATTCACACTCCTGGCTGTTACCGTATCGCAGGGGGTAATTAGGACTCTTGATAACAGTATTCAAAGATGAAATCGTACCGCCACACGCCGCTAAAGATAATGAGAAATCAAAATCTATTTATTACATTTTATTACGAATTATGCTATAAATTATTTTAAAATTCAAAACTAGTGAAAAGTAAAAAGCAAAAAAAAAAAAAAATGCTTATCTATATTTACGCAAGGTCTTGTATCACTTGGATCCAAGACTTTACGCGACTAATCCAAGACTTTTCTGGCATGAATAAAATGTATGAGAAATCTAACTTCAATTAAATCGGTTAAATAAAAAAGTTGTAATAACTAAGCGATTTATCAAACAAATGTACAGAGTCTGGTGGCACTCTTTGTAGACGAATTTCGTTGTAATTACAGGAATATTGTACCCAAACGTTTTAGGTTTTAAATGTTCCGTTTGATAACCTTTATTAGTACTTACGTAAAACCCCATCGACACATTTTTGTTTATTAAAAAAAAAGACGCCAAACTAAGCGATTTTTCGCCAAAAATGGAAAAGCCTTCTTCAAACAGGCTGGGTTTGGTGTAACCTTGACTACAGGTGTTAGTTATTATTCTTGAGTAGACTCCTCCCCCCCCATCACGCATTTTCGATAAAAAAGTGATTAAAATTTGGGACCTGCCTACTACAGAAGAGCATGCTGTTGAATATTTCCAAAGTTACGGAATCTTACCGGCCTCAAAAAATATGTTAATGGCCACGATATGGCGATATTATGGAAAACATAATGGACCTTTTTAATGAAGAATTAAATATAAATAAATGATAATATAATAAATTTGAAACAAAAATAAGAATAGAACGTTTTTTCTTGTATTTAGTAATTTTTTTTTTTTTTGGTTTGGCGCGATTGGCGCCGTCTCTTGTGGTCGACGGGATTTTCCGTAAGTATCCCGTTATTCTTTATTATCTTTGTACACCGTAATTGCCAAGACAAAGCCCTTTGTGGTATCGGAATAGGTATTTTATCCCATTTCTCTGGAACATCTTTCCAAAGTTCTAAGGAGGGTTGTAGGTCGACGTCTTTGGAATCCACTTTTCGAATGTTCAAAAGCGGAAACAAATCCGTGAATGACACTCCAGAAGATTTAGTAGGGAAATGAGTGAAGGGTATGGCGTTGATACCCGTTTCGTGTTTCATGTTTTTGCGAGAAATTAACAGTAGATTTTGATTTATCGCTACTCACTTTGTCTTGAAGCAGTTCTATTGATTCATTACAGAGTAAAGAGAAAGTATTTCATATTTGAATACTGGGTATCAAATATGTTTTTCATAAACGTGGAGTTTATATCTTAACATTTTTCTCCCCTACCTTTATTTTTAATTTGCAGTTATGTAAAAAAACAGCAACAATAATGAACCCTCAGAAAATCTTTCTTTAGATCTCTGGGGTTACACCTTCTTATTTCATAGTTCAGACTTTGAAACCCCAAACACTGGTAAGCGAATAATCACTAGAGTGTTTGAACAGAGACGTAAGGCTCAGGGAGGGTTAACTACCCTTCTCAAAATAAATATGACAGAATCAGCTCCTAACTCGGAGTGTACAGCAAAGCCTCCACTTGGGCTCCACTCCACTCAAATTACTATGAAATTAAACTTAACTAAGCTTAACTAAAGCTAACTATGTAGAGACATTAGGTTTATTTTTGAAACAGGAATCATGAAGAAATGTTCAGTGCCTTCGCAGCGAATCGAACCACGTACCTCTCGGTTATGCGTCGAGCGTGCTGAACACTACACCGAATGCGAAAGCATGCGAAGAAGGCGGGAGAAATACCTTATATAACAGCAAGGTAGCAACAAAACATGCGCTGGCTAGCCAAAACACGCTCTGAATAAACTCAGAGTTTTACCCGTTTAAATACTCACTTCACTTAACATCCTGGTGAGAGAATGCATGGGGAATATGACATGTTCAGGAAAGGTATCAAACTTAAAATAAATTTGTTATGCAAAATTAGGAAAACCCTACAACTGAAAGATATAGCCGAAGTTACCAATATTCTAAGTAGTTGGCCCCTAAATCTTAATTAAGTGAGCGAAGCCAAACAAGGGCTTAAAGTATGGTCGAGCGTAGCAATAGCTTAGAGAGAGACGTAGCCCAAGGCAAATGCGCGCTAGTCAGGAACTCGGGCTATCCAACGAAGTCGATGGGACATCGACTAAATACAACTCTTAGTCATTTGCATTAACGGCATTTCTGAAAATACATTCTGGTAGGACATTGTAAGCTGAAACTAGAAGGGATAGGAAAGATGCATAAACGTAAAATAACTGTTATAAAATTAGGATAAACCTTACAAATTCCTTAAACCATGTTTTATGATTTTTTTACTCCTAATTGATGATAACAAATGGATCTCTTTTTATTGCAGTCATGTACGTACGCTCTAAATTTCTGTATTGTGACAACATTTTTCCATTTTTGTGCGGATAAATGTTTCTCATAGAGAATTCAGCAGCGCGTTCTGCGTTCGGCTATATGTCTTGAAGAAGCACGTTATATTTTTTCGCCTTTTTAAGATTCAAATCGGCATTAATCACTTTGCTTACAGTTGACATTGAGCACTTAAATGATTTTACAATTTTTGCTTTGGCGAATTTTCTTTTAACATTAAATATCTTACTTTTGGAACACTAGAAACATTTATTTCGTTTTGCCCTTGGATACGCATTTGAAACAATTTTTTCACTTGAAGTTTAATTCTGAGGTTTCTTTCCTTTTTTTTTCTTTTTTGACAAGAGAACTTATCGTAGCTTTAGATATCGAAAAACCAAGACTTTCACAACGTTTTTTAATAACTAGATGCGAATAATTTTCTTCGGAAAGAATACAAACGTAGCCTTCCATCCATTGCTTATAAGCGCCATTTTGGATTAAAAGAAAACTGTTAAGTAGCAGATGATAATTTATACTTTTAAAAATATAATTGCTGTAAAAAATACCTTCTGCTTGAAGATTTTTTTTTACAGCAAGGGAAAATCGTCAAAAAATGTGCAAACGAACTCTGCAGTTTATATCATTTGCGCTCGAATTCGCAAAACTATGTTCTCTACAACTATGCTGCTTGTTTTATTCACATATATTAACATATTATTTCTTAAAATATGTTGCCACAAATTTTATTTCTTTTATTTTCGACAAGCATTTTCAAACGAATGATAAATAAATACAAGCAAAGGAGGTATTACAGATGTACTGTTTATTCTTACCAATCCTGACCACGGCCTTGAAGCCTGCTTGAGGAAACTGCGTCCCTGTGACATAGATGGCGCTCAAGGTATTTCCAGTGCTCAGTATACTAGACGGTTGATCACGCCCACAGTAACGTCTAAGATCGGGTGCAACTGCAGTGCCACCGTCATAAATTTGCAAATATTCAAGATCATCGCCTTCGTAGCAACTGAAAAGTAATCATAATATATTTAATACAAATTCAACAATACTCAATAATTTTTTTTTCAAATACTCGTAGCAACTGAAAAGTTAAATTTATTGGGTTTCGTAACAAATCTAGGCTTATTATTTTAGAAGTTATTATTTTAAAATTATCTGCAAAAGCAACATGCTTTATTAGAGCACGTTTGAATTTAAAACAGAATATCAATGAAAGAAAAGAACATTTTTGTATGTATATCAAGAATATATAATATTAAATTTAATATTATTAATCTAGAGTTTGATTCAACTGAGGAATTTCGGTCTGAAATTGTCAAAAAGTGCTCTGTGAGTTCCGAAAATATCTGACAATTTAATTTCTTTTTTTTTTTTTTTTGAAAGAAAAGGATTTTGAAGAAAGGTTCTTCCATGACTTGTCAAAATACAAATTAGTGAGACTCTTTTCAGTATAAAATATAACCTAAAATGCGCAAGTATTATAAATTTGGCTAAATTAACCAAACAAGGGTTACATGTTTTATTTCCATAAAGTTCCTTGAAGACATTCATAAAACCAATTCCAATTTGTGACTGAATTTTAACTGTGTCTAATAATTCTAACTGTGGATTTATCGGAGACGTTCTGGCCGCTTAAGAGATTAGGGAGAAAATTCTTCTTGGCAGAAGTTTCTTGAATTTCCTGCCGTATGGAGTACAGAAGGCAGCAAAAATATATAAATTGTTACGAATTTTTTACACTTCGGCGAAAAAAAAAAATTCGAGCAACTCTATGTCTCCCATTCTAATGGGCCGATTGATGAAATTCAAATTGCATTTTCATGTCTGGAAAGCCTGACTTAAGATATGTATCATATTTATATATAGCTCTGTTCCAATAGACGTATTTTGACACAAAATCGGACTTTTTCTGAAATGACATGCCAATTTTTTTATACCAAACTGCCAGAATGTAAAAACTTTAGCTCCTCAAGGTTAATTGCATTTGGTATATATTTATCCATATGCCTTTTTATTAAACTTATTTGATTCTTCCTTTCATATTATGAAATTTAGATTCATTCCAAATAAAATTTTTTACTTCCTACTATTTAAATTTTTCAGGAGAGGAATATTAAATTCTCTTTATTCCATACATGTCAATAGCAAAAATATAATTTAGTATACAATGAAGTAATTCTTCTCATTCTTCTATTAATCCTTTAACCAATCACTTAAGCAGATTTAAGTAAGGTTTCTAAGTAAAAGTTTAGCTAATTTTCCGAAGTAAATGATTAAATTGTCTTGTAAAGTCTATTCTTAGTAATTATGCCGCGTTCCCAAAACTGTAGATGCATTCATTTCAATGCTATGGCAAGGATATGTTTACTTACTTTCCAATCATATGAAATCTATTCTCGAAATCCATTCGGATTCTTGTTCCCGGCGGTGACATTACTGTCCACTCACACTCCATGTGAGGAGGTGGTGCAGAGGGAAAATTTCGAGATAAAATTTCGACACTTTGTTGTCCTTCATTTAAATTAATGTTACTACCACAACCGACAGATAGTTCGCTGTAATGAAGTTCGAAGACCTGAAATATAAAGATAAATCTTTGCTTTTTAGGAGACATATATCATAACGTACAAAAAAATAAAATACTGAAAGTCGCGATATACATAATTAATACTTGTAGCATTACAGTAAACTTTTGCTAAGCACGGATTTCAGGAACGCGATTTCTCATTTATGTGTCATCTTTTTTATTAGTCCAAAGAGGCAATTCACCTAATTCACCTAGAAGAACTATTAACTTCCTTTTGGCGTTTTGCGTGGATTCACTAAAAGTGTTGTTTCCCTTTTCAAATTGTTGCCACCAAATATTATCGCCCTGTTTTATATTTGAAGAAATTAAATAACGAAGAATTTGCGTAAATGTACGTATGTTTCTCGCATTGTAATAAAACAACGGTACCTAAAGCCATCAAGTTTTGAAGGACGTAATTCTACTGGGAATATGGTCATCTGGAATACAAAATTTGAAATTTGGAATTTGTTTTATTATCGATTTCACATTTTGTAAAACATTAACTCATTTTTGATTACCAAAGTCAAGGATTTCAAAGCGAGCCATGGCAACGTTGTGCAGAAAAAACGTTTTTATCTCTAGCTCGTGTGACTGTGTATCGGAAATTCTAAAGATATACTCATTTCAAAATTACTTTGCGATATTGTTGTTTAACTGAATTTTATGGTTTAAGTGCGAAGAACAGGATATTTAATAAATAAAGGTAACACACAAAATGCTAAAAAGAGCCTCTTTGGACGTAATTTAAAATCTGAAACCCTTCAGATTTTTCTTTCTTTCTCCCCCCCCCTCATTAGATTTCAGTTTAATTTCCCAAACGCAAGAATTTCATTCATATGTGGTTCAAGGTTCATTCATCAGCACTAATTGCTTTGTGACATCAGTTCTAGCCTGTAGTTATCGGCAGTTTTAAAGGATTTCTATCGATTGCAAACGAAGCCAAAGAAATCTTTCAAACTGCACAAAAATAATGAGTGTGAAGGATTTTCAGAAATGAGAGAAGTCAAAGAATTATTGACGAATGAACACTCGGGGGATCTTATAATACCAGCGCATGGTGGAAGTGGGGGGGGAGATGATGAAGATATAGCGTTTTTAACTTGAAAGCAGTTAAAAAAACTGGTTTAAAAGGCACAAAAATAGTTTGATTTTTCAACGAAGAGAATGGAAAAAGAACAGGAAACCTCATGACAGACACTGAAAAATTCAGTAAGGAATTGCATCAGTTATTATGCAAGAAATAAAAAGTTTGAAAGCCAGCAATGGCAACACTGTACTGATTAAAACATTGTTATCTCCAGCACGCGAGAATGTATATCGGAAATTCGAAAGGTATGCTCTTTTTAAATAATTTGCGACTTTATTATTCAGCTGAATTTTATGAGGCTTCAGAGCGAAAAGCATCATATACACCGAAAAGCCATGACACTATGACCACATTCCATCTAAAACAATAGGCTAGGACAGGAACAAAACGACTCTGCGAGCGCCGTTGATATTGGAGCGTATAAAGTATCTATGCATTGTCTTTCCAAACAAGGCGCGATTAGCAACTTAATGGGAAAAGCAGCTGATTTATCGGAATTTGATAAAGGTCAAATCGTTATGGCTCGGAACCGGGAATATCAATATCAGAAGGCTATTCAAGTGCAGTTGTTGTGAGCACATATCGAAAGTACTGTATGGATGGTGAAGCGACAAACTCGCCGGCGAGCAGTGTGTCGTCGATGGTGCATTGATTCCGGAGGAGACGAGAGATTTTTACGCATTATTCACCGTGACCGAAGAAGTACAACAGCCAAAATCACCACCAGCTACAACAGGGGCAACCCAGACAGTGTTTCTCATGACATGTGCAGCGTACATTGCTGAGTATGGGCGTACGCACCCGAAAGCCCAAGCATGTCCCTGCACTGACGGCACGTCATTCCCAGCTCCGTCTGCAATGGACCGAAAAACATCGGAGTTGGATGACAGAAGAATGGAAGAAAATTGCATGGTCCGACGAATCACGTTTTCTGGTCCATTACATCGACGGGCGTGTGCTAATACGTCGATTTCCAAACGAAACCCTGTCTTCCGGATGCAACGTCGGACAGAGACAAGCCGGTGGCTCGGGTATTACGGTGTGGGTAATGTTTCATGAAGCACATTAGGACCCATAATCCTACAGAACAACCATAACGTCTGTGCGTTAAGTGAACATCATTGCAGACCAGTTCACCCATGCATAACAACAGTATTTCCGTCTGGGGATGGTGTTTACCAACAGGATAATGCACCATGTCATAAATATCGAGTCTTCAGAGAGTAGTTCGAGGAACATTCCAGTGACTTTCAAGTCATGTCTTGGCCCCAAAATTCACCTGCCATTAATCCAATAGAGCATTTGTGGTTCCACCTGGAAAACGAACGCCTGCTGCCACGCTACCACCTCGCAATGTGCGGGAATGGCAGGACCAGTTGGTGAGCGCTTGGTACCAGATACCTCAAACTACGCATCAGCACCTTCTGAAGTCAATGCTACGACGGGTGCTGGCAGTTTTGTGGGCTAAAGGTGGTCCAACGTGTTATTAACAGGGTGGTCATAATGTAACGGCCCTTCCGTGAGTAATTAAGAAATTTAATACACAAAACATTAAAAAGTATAAAAACATAAAATCCGAAGGCTTTCAGATTTTAAATTACGCCCAATGGGGCGTTTTCTAACGTTTTGGGTGTTACATTTATTTATTAAATATCATATACTTCGCACTTACACCATATAAAATTCAGTTCAACAGAAATATCTCAAAATGTATAAAACAGCATAGGTTTAGAATTTCCGACAGACAGTCTTCCGCGCTGGAGATAACAAGTTTTTTTTCCCACTAGTTTGCCATTCCTAGATTTGAAATCGTCGAGTTTGTTAATCAAAAATTTGTTTTACAAAATATGAAATAGATATTAAAACAAATTCAAAATTCGAAATTTGGGCGTCCAGGTGTCCACGTTTCGGTGGAGGATCACCTTATTCAAAATTTGAGGGTTGTAGGTACCGTAGTTTTTTCACAGTGCAAGAAAAGTTGGAATTTGTTTTAGTATGGATTTCATATTTTGTAAAACTTTAACGAATTTCTGATTAACAAACTCAAGGATTTCAAAGAGAGCCATGGCAGCGTTGTACAGGGAAAACATTTCTATCTCCAGCTCGCGAGACTGTGTATCGGAAATTCTAAAGATATGCTCAATTTAAAATTATTTTGCGATATTGCTCTTGATCTGAATTTTATGATTTAGGGGCGAAGAACATGATATTTAATAAATAAAGGTAACACACAAAACTTTAAAGAAAAAAAAAAACTCCCCTCTGTGCGTAATGTAAAATCTGAAAGCTTTCACATTCTTTTTTCTAGTCCAAAGGGGCTTTGTCTCTGAAGGACTATTGTTTTCGTTTTTCGATTTTGCTTTGGGGAAACATTAAAAGTCTGAATCACTTTTCAAACTGTTACCACCAAATATTGCAGCTCTTTATTATATTTAAAGAAATTAAATAATGAAGAATCTGCAAAAATGTATGTATATTTCTCCAAATGGGATAAAACAACGGTACCTAGAGCTATCCAATTTTGAATAACGTACGTTTCCACCCGAATAAGCGCATCTGGAAGCCCGAATTCGGAATTTGCTTTGTTACCTATTTCATATTTTATAAAACTTTAACGAATTTTTGATGAACAAACTCAAACGATTTAAAAGCGAGCAATGGCAACACTGTACGGGGAAAAAAATAACCCTTTTTGTCCAGCGCGCGGAACTGTGTATCAGAAATTCTAAAGATAGACTCATTTTGAAATAATTTTGTGATATTTCTGTTAAACTGAGTTTTATGGTTTAAGTGCGAAGAACATGATACTTAATAAGTAAAGGTAGCACACAAAATGTTAAAAAAAACGCCCCTTTAGGCGTAATGTAAAATCTGAAAACTTTCAGATTTTTGCTTTGTTTGCTAATTTTAATTCAATGCTAAAACATCATTATCATTTTTTTTATTCTTACAGGCTTTCGTTAGAGATATCGAATGTGATGTTTTTGCAGGTAGATATTTTGATTCAAGATAGTTTCAGATTTTCTTTATTATTTTTATTATTATTATTGTTATTGCTATTATTATTATTATTTTGCGGACCCCTATAAGCGCTCTACCGTCTGCGTATGAACGCCGGTTTCTGGATGCACGAAGTTGAACGTGTGGTTCACTTTGAAATGAAAAAAGCCTGATATTTCAAGTTCGTCAGTTTTGTAAGTTCTCCAACAAGGAACGGCAACAAGGAATGTAGCCTTTGTAACGCGGCAAATTTCGCAAAAATCCATTGTGGGGAAAAAATACTCCCAGCGCTTTTTTTTCCTCTTGGTGAATAGACTTTCCTCTATTTCGAAAATTTGTCCTGGTCCTATTATCTTTGCCCGTTTCTGGCCCAAAGCATCTTCGGTACAAATTTCTCTAAGCTATTTGTTCCGACAGTATGTGTGCGACATCAGAAGTCCTTTTTCTAAAAGTTCGATGGATGTCAATTCCATCGACCATAAATAAATAAATCTTATGGCTGTTGTGAAGGGAAGACGAGAATTCTTGAACCAATTGGCCTTCCTGATTCCGATTTCTTTCTTGCACTTGTAATATCGCCACCCCACCCTGTTTTCTTCGATAGATAAAATCCTACTATGCAGATTGCAGCATTTTCGATCCGAAGGGATAATTCCACATCGTTGAAAATACGCTATAGAATCTGCTTCGTTAATAGGGAGACCGAAAAGAAGCATCGTTACAAAGAGCACCTTCAAAAGCCGACTAAAAAAAACTATGGCAGCCACAAAATAATGAGTTACGATGTTTATCGATTATTCACGATTCCTTTTTTTTTTTTTTTTTTTTTTTTTTTCTTCTCCGTAAGAAACGTGCTAATTCCTTCCATTATTTGTTAAGATTGCGGGGGTATAAATGAAAATTACCCAAATTTTTACTAATCCTTGCATCTTTATTTCCCATTCGGTAGGTCAAACGTTTATTTGAGATTCGAATTTTAATTGAAGAATGTATACGCTAATGTAAAATGTGAAATATGAAATACTTACAGGTAAGTTTTGAAGAATAGCGGTAATTACCACTTTCACGTAGGCTTCATTTGAAGTCGTCTCTGGCAGATTTGGAATAGACGAACCGCAGTATCTGCCAGGCCCGAGCGCAGGTGATAGCCTGAAGCCACCGTTACGGATCTGCAAAATGGTTGAATGCAGATATTACTAGCAACTATTTTCTATAAAAGAAAATTAGATTAAATTCTATAAGAGACATTAGATATAACTACTCCAGTGCAATATGTCATGATTCTCGAGGTTCATGACATTTTGATATTCATAAGAATGAATATCACATGATTTAATAAACATAAACTAATGTAAAAAGTACATTAGATCAAAAAAGGCGGGACAGTTCTATATCTCCCGTTCTACTGGGCCTATTGACGAAATTCAACTTGCATTTTTCATGTCTAAAAAGCGCGACTTAGGATATGCATTAGATTTATATATATCATTGTTCTAATCTAGGTATTTTGACACAAAATTGGACTTTTTTGAAAGCACATGTCAAATTGTTTCCATACTTCGATTCTACGACTCAAATTATGGCAAACTGCCAAATTTTGTAAAAATCGCACGATTAGGTTTTAAAAAATTACCTCACAAAATTTTAGCTCCTTGATGTTAATTGAATTTGATATATATTTATTAATATCTTCTTTTTTTTATTAAACTTACTTGATTCCTTCTTCCAGAATGATTTATTTTAAAAATTTGTATTTTAAAATAATTTTTATAAATTTCTCCAAAACAATTCTGAATCATAACTTATAAGATTCTTACCATCATCTTAAGGTAGATGTATTTCTAATCATACCTGCAAAAAATAAGAGATTTTTATTCAAAATTTTTCAAGATATACGTGAATTTATATATTAGCGCGTTTTGAAATTTGCCATATTTGTTGAAAGCGATTTTAACATCAATTCTGGTTTATGCACTTTGTTAAAATTATTTGAAATTAGGAACGATGTAACTTTTTTTCAGCTAATGAAGAATGTAAAAAGGGAAAGGAAAATTGGTTGCTATAAAGTAAGAAATTCGCCCGGTGAATTATTCAGAAATGCGCCAAGATAAATATTTAATTTCTCCATAAATTTCTCACCAACATTTTTAAAATTTAATATCTAGGCATAGTTTGAGTCATGTGGTAAAAATGGTAAATATATACCAAAATCAATTAACACTGAGGAGATAAAATTTGGAAAGTTATTTTTTTAAAAACTACTCATGTGAGTTTTCTAAAACTTAGCACTTTGGCATAATTTAAGTCGTAGAAAAAAAAATGGAAAAAAATTGGGATATCACTTCCGAAAATGCCTGATTTTGTTTCAGAATACCTATGTTCGAGCAACGCTGTGTATAAACTAGTATATATCCTAAGTCGTTCTTTTAAAATATGAAAAATACAAGTTAAATTTCGTCAATCGGTACAGTACAGCGGAAGATATAGAACTGTTCTTTTCGTTTCTTTTGTGTGTGTGTGTGTGTGTGCGAGGTGTACCATTAAAGGATATGAATTTCATAAGAAAGGATGTTAAATGCATTCTTTCTAATCTGAAATGACATTTCAGGCATGAAGTATATGGAATTCATACATAGGCCATGTGGTGTGTGAGCTATATTCATCGACACTTTTAAGAGTCAAGCGGTAAAAGAAGTATAGCTTAATGAATTGTTTCAGAAACGATGCTATGAGGTAATGTCATCAGGTAAGTTAAGTGTAAGTTACACCTTGCTAAGTCACATGTAAGTTACATTATGTTAAGTTACATCATGTTGAGTCATATGTAACTTACATCACGTTAAGTTCCACGTAAGTTACATCATCTTCAGTTACATGAATGTTACATCATTATCAGTCATATGATGTATATTACCATAACGTTAAGTTACATCATGTAAATTACATGCAAGTTACATCATGTTAAGTTAGATCACGTGAGTTACATCATGTAAATTATATCCAAGTTACATCATGTTAAGTTAGATCACGTGAGTTACATCATGTAAATTATGTGCAAGTTACATCATGTTAAGTTAGATTATGTGAGTTACATCATGTAAGTTGTCGATAAGTTACACGGAAGTTATATAATGTTAAGTTACATTACGTAAGACTTAATGTACTTAACGAATTGTTTTAGAAATGATGCAATCAGGCAATGTCATCAGGTAAGCTACGTGGAAGTTTCATCATCTTAAGTCACATGTAAGTTACATTATGTTAAGTTACATCATGTTGAGTCATATGTAACTTACCTCACGTTAAGTTTGAAGTAAGTTACATCACCTTCAGTTACATGGAAGTTACATTGTTATCAGTTACATGATGTATGTTACCATAACGTTACGTTACATGTAAGTTACATATAAGTTACATCATATAAATTATATGCAAGTTACATCATGTTAGATCACGTGAGTTACATCATTTAAGTTGTAAGTAAGTTACACGGAAGTTACATAATATTAAGTTACGCGGAAGTTACATTATATTAAGTTACACATAAGTTACATTACATAACACTTAATGTACTTAATGAATTGTTTTAGAAATGATGCAATCAGGCAATGCCATCAGGTAAGCTACGTAGACGTTACATCTTCTCAAGTCACATGTAAGTTACATTATGTTAAGTTACATCATGTTAAATGACATGTAACTTACATCACATTACGTTCCACGTAAGTTACATCATGTTCAGTTACATGGAAGTTACGTCGTTATCAGTTACATGATGTATGTTAACATAGCGTAAGTTACATCATGTAAATTACATGCAAGTTACATCATGTAAGCCACGTGTAAGTTACATCGTTTAAATTACATGCAAGTTATATCATGTTAAGTTAGATCATATAAGTTACACCATGTTAAGTTCCGTGTAAGTTATATGACGCTAAGTTACATGTCAGTTATAACACGTAAGTTACATTACATAACCCTTAATGTCACATACATTACACTAGCTGAAAAAGAGTAGTATTATAAGAATTATCGATTTATTTACATGTAAGTTACATCATATTCGTTTCATCATGTAAGTTACGGCATGCTAAGTTTCATCATGTTAAATTGCATGCAAGTACATCATGTAAGTTGCATCATGTTAAGTTACATCATGTAAGTTACATTACATAATACTTAATGTAACATAAATTACACTAGCTGAAAAGAAGTATTGGAAAGATTATGCATTTATTATCGAGTTATATTATGTAAGTTACACCATGTTAAGTTACACGTAAGTTACATTATGTAAGTTACACCATGTTAAGTTACACGTAAGTTACATTATGTAAGTTACACCATGTTAAGTTACACGTAAGTTACATTATGTAAGTTTATATCATTCAAGTCACATTACATAACCTTTCATGCATTACACTAGCGTAGGTAAAGAAAGAGAAGTATTGCAAGGATTATCGATTTATTTACATGTAAGTTACATCATATTCATTACATCATGTAAGTTACACCGTGCTATGTTACATCATGTTAAGTTACATCATGTAACTTACATTACATAACCTTTAATGTAACATATATTTCACTAGCTGAAAAAAATATTAGAAAGATTATCGATTTATTATTGAGTTACATCATTTAAGTTACACGTAAGTTACATCATATCAAGTTACGTCATGTAAGTTTACATCACGTAAAGTTACATCATGTAACTTACATTACATAACCCTTAATGTAACATACATCACACTAGCTGGAAAAAGAGAAGTATTGTAAGGATTATGAATTTATTTACATGTAAGTTACATCATATAATCATCACATAATCATTATATCATCATCATGTAAGTTGCACCATGCCAAGTTACATTATGTTAAGTTGTATGTGAGTTATACGATATTAAGTTACATGTAAGTTACATCATGCAAGTTACATGTAAGTTACATTATTACATGACCTTTACTGTAACATACGCTACACTAGCTGAAAAAAAAGAAGTATTGTAGGGATTATGTATTTATTTAACTTACCGATATGTAATTAGTGCCGCAGGTGGTATCTGAAGGTATGCTGAATCGGTTAAAAGATATCTGGATTGTTCTTCCCGATTTCACTTGTATCTGCCATTCACAGATGAGAGTTGGAAACTCATGACCAATATCAGGAATGTGTGGATAAATATACTCACTCTTTAGCACCCCGTGTGAATCTGTAAATCGGCCTCCGCATTCTTGAAAAACAAATATATGGTATTAAAAAAACAAAGATTCAAATATTTCCATATTATTTTTACAATCTTAAAAAGTGTTTTGAAACAACTCGAAATTTTTTTCAACATTACTATTATATTATTCTACTATATGTCTTGATCAATTAGTTCTGTCAGAATGTTAAACTGAATCTGGAGAAGAAAAACAGGAAACTGAGAATTCTAGAAGCTTAGTAAGTACAGTACAAATTTAATAGCTTTTATAAAACGTATAAAGTACTTTAAACACTGTATAAAACACTGTATAAAGAAAGGATAGTCTTATACTCTTTTAAGGTTTTTAAAGTATTGTAAAGTAGAATTAGTGTACACCTGTCACACATACACACACATACACAACTATCTCCCGTTCTACTGGACCGATTGTCCAAATTTAACTGTCAGGAATGAGTGTTCGGTGCATACTCTTGGCGAACATATTCGTGAAATAATCTAAGTCCTGATCTTGAACAGGGAGCTGAATGCAGCTATGTTCTGTGGTAGAAAACTGTGGTTAAGTGGTAGAACAACTGCACGTAAGAAGGATTTAAAATCCTCTTTTATTAAACCACAATTATATATAGCCACTTCCCAACTCGGGAGGGATACAGAAAATAATGACCGCACTTGGGTCTAAACTGAACAATCAAATAATTTAAAATAAATAAATAAATAAGTAGAAATTAAGTAGTCGTTGCTCACAGAGCTATAAACGCAAGGTTGGCCTCTATGCTAAATGGTGCGTAGCAAGATTTAACTAATACTAACGCACTTAGATTTACTTCAATAAGTAATAAAGTAACAGCGCTAAGGCTTAGAATTTGAATATTAGCTAGTCAGGCGAACGTCGAACAGAGTAGCAGTGATCTGAGACTAAAAGCTCTCTCACATTGAGTAGTTCCTCGCTACCGTTTAAATATAAACTTGGCTCCACTTCAAATTAGCATAAAGCTGAAACGCGCGTTCATTCTAACGGGAAATTGAAATAAGAAATCATAGGAAAGCAAAATTAAAAATAAAACTTTGTTAGTTTAAACTAAAACCTTACATGTCTCGAAAGCACGCCTTAGGATATAAACGCTACTTGTATATTAGATTTATATATAACATTGTTCTAACACATGCATTTTGATACAAACTTCGATTTCTTTTTCCTTATGTCGATTCTACGACTCAAATTATGCCTAGCTATTAAATCTTGTAATTTTTGGGAAGAAATTTATGAAAAATTTAAAAACTTATCTTGGCGCACTTCAGAATAATTCACTTGGCGAACTTCTTTTATAGCAATCTCTTTTCCCTTCATTTTTTTCATTGTACACGAGAGGAGAAAAGTCATCGTTCATACTATAAGGTTTATCCTAATTTTATTAACAGCTATTTTAAGTTTATGTATCTTTCCTGTCTATACTAGTTTCAGCTTACAATTTCCCACTAGAATGTAATTTCAGAAACGCAGTTAATGCAAATGAGTAAAGAGTAGTATTTAAGTTGATGTTTCACCGACTTCTTGAGAGGGAGTCTGAGTTTCTGACTAGCGCGTGTTTGCCTTTTGGCTACGTCTCTCTTAGCTATTGCTACGCACGGCCATACTTTAGGCCCTTGTTTGGCTTCGCCGACTGAATTTAGATTTAGGGGCCAACTTCTTAGAATCTTGATAGCTTCGGATATATCATCAGTTAGTTTTAGTTAAGTTTAACTTTTTATTCGTTTAAGTTCAAGCCCAAGTAGAGGCTTTGCTGCACGTTCTGAGTTAGGAACTGATTGCATTTATTCTAAGAAATAAAGGGTAGTTAACCCTTCTTAAGTCTTACATCTCTGTTAATACACTTAAGCGATTACTCGCTTGTTAGTGGTTTGTGGGGTTTAAGGATTGAACACTGATTTAAACAAGTAAAACCCAACAATACTTTCAAATAATTTTAACAAAATGCATAAACAACATTATAAATATGCCAAATTTCAGAACGCGCCAATATGTAAATTCACGTATATCTTAGGAAATTTTGAATAAAAAAACTCTAATGTTTTGCAAGTATGCTTAGAAATACATCTACTTTAAGATGATGGTAAAAATTAGGGTTTTAATTCAAAATTAAAAAAAAAACTTGTAAAAATTACTTAAAAAATCAAACTTTAAAAATAAATCATAAAAATGGGCGCATTTTATTTGGAATGAACTTAAATTTCGAAATGTGAAAGGAAGAATCAAATAAGTTTAATAAAAAAGATATTAATAAATATATACCAAATTCAATTAACAGTGAGAAGCTAAAATGTTTGAGAGCTAATTTTTTCAAAACTACTGGTGCGATTTTCATAAAACTTAGCAGTTTCGTATAATTTCAGTCGTACAATCGAAATATGGAAAAAGATTTCTATGTCATTTTCATGTTTCTGTTTCACAGTTTTATGGTATTTATATAGTGATTGAAATGTTAATCGTACGCTATGATGCGCTTAATCTTATGATAGTATCCTGTCTTACATGTGTATGTTGATTAAGCAGTCAAACAACAAAAATCAGCGTTATATTTGAAATTTTCACAGGACTAGTTTTGATTGTTTTTACCGAACCAAAATCCTCAGCTGCCAAAGAGCAAATGAACGAGATAAGATATAGTGATAAAATAAAAATGGTTTTACATGAGTTAAGATACACCGCCGTCTATTGATGAAAGAAGGAAAGCTAAAAAAAAAATCTGAAAGGTTTCAGATTTTAAATTACGTTCAAAGGGGCGTTCTTTTAACATTTTCTGGGTTACCTTTATTTATTAAATATCATGTTCTTCGCGCATAAACCATAAAATTCAGTTCAACAGCAATATCGCAAAATAATTATAAAATGAGTCTATCTTAAGAATTTCCGCGCGCGCCGGAGATAAAATGTTTTTTTCTCCCCCGTAGAGTGTTGCCATTTCTCGCTTTTAAACCGTTTGAGTTTCTTCATCAAAAATTCGTTAAAGTTTTATAAAATATGAAATAAATAATGAAACAAGTTCCAAATTTGGGCTTCCAGATGCGCGTATTCGGATGGAAACGTACGTTATTCAAAATTGGACAGCTTTAGCTACCGTTGTTTTATCACATTTGGAGAAATATACATACATTTATGCAGATTTTTCACTATTTAAATACTATAAATATTTAATTATTTATTATTATACTATTATCTATAAATATGTAATTATTTAAAATCTATATAATACGGAGCTGCAACTTCAGGTGGCAACAGTTTGAAAAGTGATACAACGCTTTTAGTGTCTCGATGCAAAATCGCAAAATGAAAATACTAGTCCTTCAGGGACAAAGCCCCTTTGGACTAATAATTTCTTGAAAGGCTGAAGGTAAAGATGGATTGGAATTAGGGTCATTAACTAGAAGAGAAAGATATTTTTGAATGTGCAACTCCTTTAGAAAATCTAATTTACGAACGGAATATGTTTTTTATTTTATTTATCTCATGTCCATTCTTCTGTTATCTTGTTCATTTGCGTTTCGGCAGCTGAAGATGATGGTTGGGTAAAACCGTCAAAACTAGTCATGTGAAAATTTGCAAATATAGCGCTGATTTTTGTTATTTCACTTGTAAATTAATACTTGTTCGACGTGTTATTCTATCTTTATGTCAAATATTTGACTGGAAAAAAGAGAACTAGAATGCAAGTATTCCTCGTTTTCGCTGCTTAATGAAATGTTACTTGAAGTTGAGTCTAGTTTCAACTGACATAATGGAAAAGTGAATATTTACAACAGAAACGGGGAAACTATGCTGATGCATAAAATATAAACAGGAGTAAATTGAGAATTGTAAATTAGTACTTGATATTGGCTGTTGCTCTCAAGTCTCTGAAATAAGCATGACTGTCTGTCATGAACAGTAAATTTATGTCAAATATTTGACTGACAAGAAGAAGACTAGAATACAAGTATTCTTTACTTTCGCTGTTTAACGAAATATTACTTGAAGTTGACTCTTTAACTAATTTCAACTGATACAGTGGGAAAGTGAATATTTACAACAGAAACGGGGAAAATATTCTGACGCATAAAATATAATAAATAAAGGTAAACTGAGAATTGTAAATTAGTACTTGATATGGCTGATGCTCTGAAGCCTCTGAAATTAGTATGACTGTCTGTAATGAACTGTAGCTTCATCAAATTTGTTGGACTGACGATGTACGGAGGCACACTTCTACCACAAAGACTCGTGTTCAAGTGCCAAGAATCCACACTGGGGTTCAGTGCTAGAAATGTAAATTTCATTGATATTAAAATTTTGATATTTCATTATCTAATCTGTGACAAAACGAAGAACAAGTAATTACAACAGTATCAACAACAATGAAAACACACACACACACACACACGAAGTTGAAAGGTTCAACTCCGAACTCCCATTTAACATTTTAACATTTGAGATTTGAAATGCAGTTTTTTATTCATTAAATTTATACATCGTAATTTAAATTGCATTTTAAGAAATTAAAAAATTAGAACTAATTCTTCAAAACAGCTTTAAGAACTATTACTTTTAACCTATCCCTTATTTTAAAAAACTTTGCAAAAAAAAATTGTTAAAAAATATTTTGAATAGAAAAAGTAAATAAGAAAGAACCTTAGAGTTCGAACGACATTCGTTAATCTCTTTTATTCAAACCTTCAAAGAGAACTTGTCAAGGGAAAAGTGAAAATTCTTTCATGCATTTAAAATAGAAATTTCGGCTACTTTTCTGATTTCGTAATTTAAAATGTAATATATGAAGTAAAAAACCATGAAACGGAAATGTAAGAAATTTTCTCGCATTTATTTCCACGAGACATTGCTCATCTGCATTGATAAATTAAAACAATGTTGTCTTTCTTCATTTACAGTTCAACAGGCTGTTTATCTACAGATTCTATCTATGTGTGTTAATAAACAAAATACATGGCAACTGGTAAGACACTGCGCATTAAATGTAGTAATTAGAATTAACATTGAGCTGACACAGCTAGAACTGAGAATAGCATTAAGCTGACACAGCTAGGTGACAATTCTAGAATAGCATTGAGCTGACACAGCTAGGTTTAACACAGTACCTAGAAAACAAATGATTTCTAGGTTCTGTGTTCCTGTGTTTTTTAAGCACAACTCATTTCAGGATGTGTGTGTTTTGTTTCAATTCCCTGACAATGATATCCGAACAAGTACAGAAAATTCATCGCGGCAACGAGTGAGTGAGTGAGCGCCACCAAAGAAGGCCACTGATCTCACCTTAGCCTCACAGTGTGTTATTTTCTTGGCAGAAACTACCTACTCTCTGTTCCCCGGGAACGTAGCCAAATAGACGCCGGCTAAGAAACATAATAAGTTATAAGGTATTTCTCCCGTTTTCTTCGCATGCCTTCGTGGTGTAGTGGTCAGCACACTCGGCGCGTAACCGAGAGGTCCGTGGTTCGAATCCCGGCGAAGGCGTTGCTCATTTTTCACATCTCCTGCTTCCAAAAAAAAAAAAAAAAACCTAATGACTCTACAAAGTCTACATGTCACCTTGGATGTTGTTGTTCGGGTGAAGAGAATCCTGTTAGGAACTACTTACGTAAAATTAAGCAAAGAGGCAGTCAAAAGATTGTTAAGAATCGCTGTCAGAATGAAACTGAAACTTGTGTTAGACAAACTAAGGAAAGGAAGGCCTGCCTAAAAATTAACTAAAAAGAAGAAAAATTTAAAACAAAACATTCTAGCGCCCAGACATAAATCAAGAAGAAGATTACTTTCCATGTGCCTGACTCTCATGAAAAGCATTTAAAAGACCTTGTACCTGTTATCACTAAGATAACAAATTCCTGCAAAATTTAGTTATTTGCGCAAACTTAAGCTGGAGTTGTTTTACAAACTGAACCATGTACCCACAATTTCTTTCGTAGTACTTGCAGATAGGATAATGCATACATAATTACAAAACAGAATATTAAAGTTAAAAAACAATGATGCTGAGTACAGAAACACCGAAAGCTGCATACGTAACACTTAAATAATGCTGATACTTAAACAATGCATACATAATACATGAAAACTAAAACTGATAAATATAATGCATTAAACTGATCATTAAGTAATGCTAAGTAATCTAATTCCTTGCCAAGTACGAATTAACCTTCTAGAGACGTAAGGTATCTTTTTGGAAGGAGGAAAGATGAAAAAAGAGCACTGCCCTCGCCGAGACTCGAAACGCGGAGCTCTCGTTACGCGCCGAGCGTGCTGACCACTACACCACGAAGGCATGCCAAGAAGGCGAGAGAAATACCTTATATACTTCCCCTTTTAAAGAGCGATTGCGGATTAGGGTACACAGTCCTCAAATCCTGGCGGTGGAGAATCATCATCCACTACCTTTTTTAGTTCGGGAGCCACTGTAGAGGCAATAGGTACATTTTGAAAGCATGAGGTATTGAAAAATGCCCTCGCTGGGACTCGAATACGCGTTCAGCGTGCTGACCACTACACCACCAAGATTCAGGTTCGAATCCCAGAAAGGAGTCATTGGAAGCATACTAAACGCATATTCGGGAGGTCCAGGGTTCGATGCCCAGCGAGGCACTGCATATTTTTCAAGTCTCCTGCTTAACTGCTTAAAAAAAGTCTAAAAATGCTACAAATGCATATCCATAGTTAAAGTTTTAATTAATTTCAGAACAAACATTAATTTACTATATTACATATTTTTAAGCTTATCGTAATATTTAAACTGACTTACCGTAATATACCTCTAGTCGATCCGCGTTGCACTCTGGAAACCAGTCCTCAAGTTGCAAATCTGTGATGTTCAGTTCCACATGTTCGGAATAGGACGCCCTGATGATGTAAGTGCAGTTGGTATCATCTGGATAATTCCTCGGGTAGTTGAGAGACTGGACAACCATCGGTGTACTTGCATTCAGACTGAGTTCCCCCCGACAACTATCTTCTACATAAAAAGTAAATGCGAATCAGCTTTATCAGAAACGGTTAAAATTTTTCAATTGAACTAAGAGATAATTGCTTGATTAACTTATTTCTAGTGAAATATATTTTCTTAGTCGCAAAGCAAAATTATGCAAAAAGACAGTTATGCGAAAGAAAGCTGTTTTTCATATAACTATCACCATATACTTGCCATTCAGTTGATGTTAATACAATGTCTGCTTTTGTGATATTGTTAATGCCGTTCACAGAAAACATCGTGGTAAACAACGCAAGGCGAAAACGTCGTGGGACAAAACATCGCGGGAGAAAAGAAAGCGAAGAGAAAACTTCGCAGTTTAAAAACATCGTCGTCGAAAATATCATGGTAAAAAGTAAAGTACCTACAAATCAACGCATGACGATAACATCACACACATAAGTTTTCAAGTTTTAAATGCTGTAAAACTTAAGCATTTAAAAATTGAAAATGAGTATAAAATTAATGCAACTTACAACACTTAATAGAATTTTAAATTTGCATAGTTAATTAACCTCATGCAGTTATTTATCTTCCTCTTGCTAAACGTTTTTAGACTACATTTTTCGTGAAAAATTATCAGTAAAAATTCATAAAAAAGATTGATTTATTAATAATATTTATTAATTAACTATGTCAGTTTAAAATTCTATTAAGTGCTAGAAGTTGTATTAATTTGCTACTTATTTTAAATTTTTAAATGTTTAAGTTTCCTTCTTACTTTACTTTTAAGTTTCCTTCTTACTTTTTACTTCAACAAAATTCTGTTAGTTCATTCAAAAATATGAAATAGAGAAGTAAAAATATCTCTCTTTCTTTCTTGCGCTCCCAAATCATTATACAAATATACAATTACAGCTTTTAAAACATGAAAATTCATGTGTGCGACGTCATCGTCATCCGATGATTTCTAGGTACTTTAAATTTTACCATGATGTCTTCAACGTCGATATTTTTAAACTGCGAAGTTTTTGAACCGCTTTATTTTCGACTACGATATTTTGTAGCACAATGTTATAGAACAGCGATGTTTTCTCTTTGCTTTCTTTTCTCCCACGATGTTTTGTACCACGACGTTTACACCTTGCGTTGTTTTCTCCGCGATGTTTTCGTCCACAATGTCGTGTTGTCCACAATGTTTTTGCTGCGATGTTTTCGTCTGTAACCATTGTTAATAATACACTAATGTTTGTGAAAATTGCAACGCCATGAAGGAATGAAGCAATTTGAACCAAAGTGCAAGAAATATAAAGTGAGGTAAGGCATGCAAATGGTTAGAATTAATTATAAAGCGATTGTGCACACGTGGAATGAGAACCGGTAACTCGTTCTATATGTATATAAAGAAGTTAAGATAAAATAACAAGCCCAACAAGTACTTATTTAGAATTCAAACAACAAAAATCAGCTTTATATTCGCAAATTTTTACAGAACTAGTTTCGATGGTTTTACCGAACCATCATCCTCAGTTGCCAAAGCACAAATGAAGATTTGCAAATATAACGCTGATTTTTAGTCCAAAGGGGCTTTGCCCCTGAAGGACTATTGCTCTCGTTTCGGTATTTTGGGTCAGAAACATTAAATGTCAGTTCACTTTTCGAACTGTTGCAGCCAAATATTGAAGCCCTGTACTATATTTAAAGAAATTAAATAATAAAGAATGTGCATAAACATATGCATGTTTCTCGCATTGTAATAAAACGACGGGTACGTACAGCCATCGAATTTTGAATCAGGTAATCCTGCGGCGAATATGGGCATCTGGAAGCCCATATTTGAAATTTGGAATTCGTTTTATTATCGATTTCATATTTTGTAAAACTTAAATGAATTTTTAGTGAACAAACTCGAGGATTTCAAAGCGAGCAGTGGCAACGTTGTACAGAAAAAAACATTTTTATCTCCAGCACGTGAGACGGTGTATCGGAAATTTCAAAGATATGCTCAATTTAAAATTATTTGCGATATTGCTCTTGAACTGAACTTTATGGTTTAGGTGCGAAGAACATGATATTTAATAAATAAAGATAACACACGAAACGTTAAAAAAACTCCTTTTTGGGCGTAAGGTAAAATCTGAAAGCTTTCGGATTTTTTTTTGTTTGATTGAATTCTAAATTAACTGCAAAGTTGCTAATTCGTTTATCGTTCTCTGTCTGAGTTGATCGTTTAATTAGATGTCAATACGCCTCGTCAATAGCGGAGGGTGCCATACCAAGAACTAACGTAATTCGAACGAGGTCGAATCGTCGGTATGCGAGAGGGTGGACTTTCCGTATCGAGCATCTGTAGCCCGCAAGTAGAGTAATGATAATGTGTGTTTGAAAGAAATGGGCAGCAGTACTAGGTAAGGTTACCCAACTGAAGCAATTCTCGAATAGAAGGATAAAATTACCAAAAAAGAATTTAGTAGAATTAAGTTTAGTCAGTTTGTTTGTTACGCTTTCACGCCTTCATTAGTTAACCGATCATCATGAAATTTTCAAGAAATATTTTTGATACATTAAAAAAGGTTATAGGCTATAAAATGTAACTTATCTGTTGAAACTTAAACTGTTTAATAGGTTTTATGGCTTGAAATGCTTGTCGTTGCATAAAGATTAAATGTTCAAAGTTTCATAACGATAAGTTAAACGATGTAAAAGTTTGCCTGCGCGCGCAGGTGCGTGGCTTAAACCAAGCAAACATTTTATAGCCTATAATCTTTTCTAATATATCAAAAATATTCTTAAAAATTTCATGATGATCGGTTAAGTAATGAAGGCGTGAAAGCGTAACGTCTATTGATCAAGCATTCATTAATTTTTATTTGTTTAATTTAATTTATTATTTAAAATCCTTCAGGATTTCCGGTTTTTGGCTCTTCTTTCACAAACATTTTTCGGTCCTTAGGAAGTATACGTAGCACTTTTACTAGATTTCGTGGAGATACACTCCGCGTAAATACAAAATATCCGTGGCCTATGGGTATTGAAGAAGAGCAGTGTTTACTGAAATTTTACGCGGAGTGTATTTTTAACTTAAAAAATAAGTAATAGTAACTAAATGTTATCCTGATTATCCTAGTCAGGCGATAAGAAAAAAAATCAAATTATTTTATTTTCCTTTCAATAGTCTTTGAAACTTATTTAAGGACATCAACGGGAGCGAAGCCGCGGATAAAAACTAGTATCTCTACATATAATAAAACGAAGAGTCTGTGTGTGTGTGCGTCTTTCGTTCGTGTTGCGAGTAAGCTAATACACCCAGGGCCACGAAATTTGGTACAGAGATGTATCTACACAAGAGCCAGTGCACCTCGAAGCGATTTTTTCGAAATTCGAATTGGAATTTTTTTTATTTTATGTTTTGTGACCAAATCGCGTCATTTTGAGACATAATGGGCTACAGGAAAGCGAGATTTCACTCTATACATTTCATTTTTACATCGTCGTGAAGCGTCACTTAGCTATTTTACGAACTTAAAATAAATTTCGTTATTTCAATAAATCGATTAAATACGAATTTATTTAGGAAGGTGAGCTTAACACCTTTTCGGCGGAATTTTTTTTAAAAAAAACTTATTTTAAAAAATCTGCTATTTATTTTCCTTTGATTTTTGGACACGTTGAACTTTAATCCTTTCGACTCCTTTTAAAGAAAGAATTTTGGAAAAATAATAATATTTTGTATTTTTTTAAATTCTTTAAATGAAGCTTCGGAATACACTTCTCACATCTCAGATATTTTAAAATGTACTTTTGGCAACAATTTTCCTTTCTTATTGTTGTTGATAGATTTTTGATGAAATTGCATCATTTTGAATAGTTTCATTCTTTTAAAAATTTCGGTTTGGCAACAATTTTTCATCGTATTTCTTATGTTACTGTTTTTAAGAGACTGAAAAGTTTAAGAAATTAAAAAATTGTTTCTTTTTGCAACGGCAAATTGTTTAATTACTTTATTAGAATAATTAACATTTGTATCAAGGGATATTGCTTATTTCATTTTAATATTATGTTTTAATTATATATAATTGTAATTATAAAAAAGTTTTGCATGATATTTTTTAATCTGTTTAAGTTCTTAATCTGTTTATACCATTTGAGTTCTTAAGATTTTGCAAAAGGAAGTTGGTTAATTTATTTCTTAGGATAAGTAATATTTGTGTTAAAGGATACTGCATTATTTCATTGTCATTTTTTATATATATAAAACATTTTTATTGATTTTTTTTTGATAAAGTTGTTCCGCAGAGTAAAATTCTGCGCGAAATGTTTTGTTTTTTGAGTTTCTTTCAGGTTAGTTTTTGCTTA
Source organism: Stegodyphus mimosarum (assembly GCA_000611955.2). Classification (NCBI taxonomy): domain Eukaryota; kingdom Metazoa; phylum Arthropoda; class Arachnida; order Araneae; family Eresidae; genus Stegodyphus; species Stegodyphus mimosarum. Next base: position 89,870 of record KK120112.1, read on the forward strand.
TTTCACTGTTTGTAAGATATTGAAAAGTTTTGCATGATTTTTTTGCATGAGCCAGTGCACCTCGAAGCGAGTTTTTCGAAATTCGAATTAGATTTTTTTTTTTTAAATTTTATGCTTTCGGACGAAATCGCGTCATTTTAAGACATAATGGGCTATAGCAAAGCGAGATGTCACTCAAGTGAACAGTTTAAGAAATTGAAAGATTGTTTCTTTTTGCAAAGGTAAATTGTTTAATTAATTTATATATCTGTGGGAAATGTTATGTCATAATATTCTCCAATCCCCTACTGCATTACGTCAGCAGGTGTGTTTCCCGCTTTCGAGAGACGAGGAATAGCTGGCGAGCGGAGCAGACGTTGCTCGATCGCTCATATATTACCTCAATAACTGAAAACCTAATGTAATCTATCTTTGTATATACTAATAAATGTGTATTATCAACTATAGTCGTTGCCTTTCCCCACATATCTATATTTAAAAGGACGAGTCTTTCTGTGTGTGTAGGTGTCTTTCGTTCGTACTGCGCGTAAGCTAATAGTCCCAGGCCTATGAAATCGGGTACACAGGATGCATCTAGACAAGAGCCAGTGCACATCGATTTTTCAAAATTCGAATGAGTTTTTTTTTCTTTAATGAAACAGTATCAAATTGATGATTTTCTCTCATTATATGAACAACAATGGCATGCAGATATTGTTGCTGATATCAGCACTATTGCCACCCGGAAAAATGAAGGCGATAATTCTGTGCAGTTTTTAAATTTAATGTTTCTCTTGGATACTGGACGTTTGTCTAGAGAAGGCAGCAGGAAATTGGTTAATTTATTTATTAGGATAATTAATATTTGTAGTAAGGGATATTGCTTATTTTATTGTATGCTTTTTATATGTAATGCATTTTTAACTGAATTTTTTTTTCCGTTTTTGTTTGTTTCTTTTTCGATAAAATTGTTCTGCAGAGTAAAATTCTGTGCAGTTTTCAAATTTAATGTTTGGTGTTCTCTTTAGGCATTTTCCCGGTACACTTTAAAGCCAGACGAAGGCTGGCCGCGCAGCGGCTAGTACATAATAAAAGTAAGTCTACAATGTGCGTGCCGATAAAAGTCGGAAATGACTCCCGATACGATCACGGGAATTATATGGTCTGGTAGTCTTCTCTGCCCATCCATGAAGAAGGGCCCCGTTTTTACCTGAAGGGAGTGATTTTGAAGATATGACTGCTCGAAGTTGCGCTTTCTAGAAATTTTTAGAACAGTGCAGAACATTCGAGAACATTCCACAACATTCTGAAACATTCTATAATGTTGTGGAATGTTCGGGAATAGTCTGGAGCGTTCGTGAGCCTCCCGGAACATCCTAGATAATTGTGAAACATTCCAGAACACTCTCGATTATTGTGGAATGTTCTGGAACATTGTGGACTATTTGAAGCCTTTTTTGTATGAGTGGAGCTACCCATTGGTAGCGGTACATAAAGCAATATCTGTCTTGGGTTCGAACATCAGTTTCTTATCAGTGAATTGCAGCGAGTGAATAGTGTGAGCAGCAGTGAGTTTCTTATCTGTGAAGTGCAGATTACCTGCATTATTGAACTCAACAGTGATTTCTGCAACATAGTCACAACTAAAAACGAAATCATCGACCAAATTTATCCAAACATTGTTCACATCTATATCGATCCGGAGTGGCGAAGGGCAATTTTGGCAACTAAAAATAGTATTGTCCACGATATCAATTTTAATATTCAAAAGAAAATTCCCGATGAAGAGAGAATATACAAATCGATCGGCACGATGGTAAACGCTGAAGAAAGTGTTAACTTCTCAACAGAAATTTTAAACTCTTTGCAAGTACTAGGGATGCCATTACACTGCCTTCGACTGAAAATTGGATCTCTGATGATTCTACTCAGAAATCTAAACTTATCAGGACTCGTATTCCTTTTTATTTGTTGGGCGAACATGATGTGTTCTGACTGGACAGCGAGTTGACTGCAAACTATGTCCTATGGAGTAGCAAAGACGACAAGATGAAAAGGGTTAAAATTACCCTTTATTTTTTTCCTCGTTTCACAGACGCTCCCGCACTCCAGGATACAAAGACCAACCACTTGGGGTGTGAATGTAAAAATATAAGACTACTAACTAAATGAAATTTAAATAATAGCTAACTTTTAATATTTTACACAGATGACTAGCATTAAGACTGGCTTTTAAATTACTACGTCTGTAGTACGCAAAATGCGGAAAACTACAATACGTCTTTAGTTTTCAAGAGGATTAAAACCTCTAGCCTTAAAGGCGGACAGTAACTGCTGGCAAGCTCGCGTCAAGACTCGTGGCAAGATGGCTCACTCTCTCTCCTTCTACTTCGCTCTTGGCAAAAAGCCACAACTTAAATACTTAAGCGTTAGCAAGCACAATTTACATAAACATAATAATTTGCATAATTCTGGCCGGAAGTGGAAAATAAGAGATGATAGCAAAGTTTTAAAATAAAATAAACGTTAGTCAAACTTAAGATCCTTACAAACTCGCCAAAACTATGTAATGGAACAAGGCTGGTCGTCAAACAATCATCGAATAACATCATCGAAGCCGAACTTATGACTAGAGAGGACAAAAGACATTCACTGTTTATCACTAAAATATCACTGATATCTACTGAACTGCCATTTCAATTTAAAAGACAGAAATTTCCAATCAAATTAGTCTATAGGTTTACAAACAAAGCGCAAGGACAAACTTTAAAACATTGCGGCATCAATCTCAAAGACTCTTCTTTTTCTCACGGTGAGCTATACGTAGCTTGTTATGGAGTAGGAAATTCGAAATATTTGTCCATATATATCCCGGATAACACAATGAAAAATGTTGTTTATAAACAAATATTGTAAATAGTTAGAATATGTTTACAATAAAAAAAATTTCTTCTTTATATTTTAAGGTTTATACTGTTATTCCAACTACCACATATTCTCATATCAAGCTTCTGCGCGAAGCTGGGTACCTAGGCTAGTTATTTATAAAGTGTTATATAAAGACTTAATTAAATAGAGAGCTTAACCAGCAAATTACATACAAAGAAACTAATACCATTGAAAAGTGTTATTAATTTAATTTATTACTAATCAATTTAAAGCCTTTTATAGGAAATTTTAAATTAGCCAAAACAGTAATTTTAATAGATGACCAAATCCCTACGCTTTATCTAATTTCGCAAAAATTCAATAAAATTTCCTCACATCACTAACAATGGTAATAATTATAAGAGGTCACTGATATTGCATGTGCAGTCTTATAATAAAAGTTTGCTTACATATTACAATTAACACCAATAAAATCAGAACTATAACAGGATTATGGTTATTAATAATAATGATGATAAAAAGTGGTTAAAACATTAAAAGTAGTCTAGCAAAAGCCTTAATTGTCACGAGTGTGAGAATCCTTACCTCATTATCTATTAATAAAATTCTTTGCTTCTTAATATCACTGTATAAAACATTCTTAGGGATTAATGAAGTTATTGAACAAGAAAAATGGATCACGTACATCAATGTTGAGCTTTTTAAGAATCACATATAAAATAATAATATAATTTACCAACAAGTCAACGGTATTCGTATGTGAACCAATTACTCAATAACAATTCGCAGCCTTTCTTACTCGTATTTGAGAAAGATTTTAACTGCATGCAAAAGAGCGGTGAATTGTTAGAGAAAAATATCGTTTTTCCCATTGGTACGTGGATGATATTATTATTACTCATTACGATGGACGACATAACAGAAAATAATAACAAAATTTACCCAGATTAGTTCAAACTTAAAAGAAAAACCTCAACGATAATGACCAAGAAGTAGATTATGTAGATCATAGCACTTAGTAATTAAAAAACTATTCTTTTATTTAATAAGACACTTTAAGTTAAAAATAATTAAAGGAAATAATTTGGACTAAATATCTCTAAAAAATTACTGCAAATACCAACAGAACTCACATTAACAGAATCAACAATAATTGCACCAAATTTGACGATACTCAGGATTAGAAACAGTGAACAACTGCACATTAGGTCTACATAAAAGACATATTCAAAGTGAAGTGATTCACTTAAACCTTACCAAGGATGTTAATCTTATCTGATGCTTAACATTTTGTATCCATGCGAATTACATACCAGCATCTATCGCTTTTTCTAACCAATGGTCCAATTAAAATCCTTATGTTCCCATTAAGTTGAACGCTCTAGAAGAAGACGCCAACTATAACGGTCTGTTTCTTATTTATCCCAAATGACACATAAGTACTATTGCGAATTTTGTATACGTGCAAGCAATTTTAATGAAGTTACATGTAAATAGTAGTGTGTCTTGTATAAATCGGTATAAAAGGTCACAGTTAGCGAAGCATTGCATAAAAATAAGGGTGCAGGATTATGTCCATTTAATATTGAGGTAATTGGCTTATAGCGAAGTTGACGATGGTTTTGATGAGTAAGTGTCGCCAAATCGCCAGATATAACCGGCCAAATGTATCCGGTCCTATGCACTTGTAACTTGGTATGTCTTTTGCAAGACCGAAACAGATGGCAGTTTCTTTCGCGAACGGGAAGAAGATTATATATAGGATCGGAGAGAGCACTAGTTTGAGTTTAGCTCAGAGTACTGTGAGCACTGAGAAATGACTGTACGAGTTTTCGTTTTTGAAGCACTGCCTTGTGTTCCGCGTTCGTCGTGGTAACTATTGATTGTATTCTGTCATTTTGTGAAGAGGTTGTTTGTGTCATGTTATTTGCGTGCTTCCTTCAGGGTGTTGCATTTACGGTGGCCAGCAGTGTATTTGAAATGCTGTTTGCAATTAATTTTATCAGAAATAGTTAATTTCTTCCTGTTATTTGAAGCGATCGATCAGAGAAATGCAAAAGAAGCCGCGACAACACTAATGAAATAAAAATTCACTTATATTCACTCGTAACCTAAAATATTTGCTAAAAACATTCTTCCTCATTATTACAGATTCAACCATATTTTATCATTATTTTGATAGAATTTAACAGTTACTACTGATTAGACATGAAATCTATAATATTAACTAATTCTATTAGTTATATGATTAATCCCCATTACCTGCTCGAGGTAATTCCACAACACCGGACTCCGTGACAGCCGCCCATTGGAGATAGAAGCTTGCAGCGTAACGATGGTCGACGACGAGTCTGATGAAAACAACATTTCCGCTGCTGACAAGCGACTCGGGTACGTGATATCCACATAATTCCCCAAGGCTTGGAGCTGTGTCATCGAAGCCATCATAAATCTATAATGGGAACGAATCAGTTTTAAGCAATCTGTTCTGGTACTTTTCAGTACAAAAAGTGCCATTATTTCATTTTGTGCACGGAAGAAAATTTTCCTGCATTATAGACACGCAAACTTACATGACAATAATTTAGCGTCAGAAAGTATGTACTGAAATTAAAATCAGTAGTGTAGAGTCATTAGATTATTTTGAAGCGAAAGACATGAAAAATGAGCAATGCCCTCGCTGGGATTAGAACCTGGATCTCTCGAATACGCCCCGAGTGTGCTACCATTACCATACGAAGACATGCAGAAAGGAGGGAGAAAATACATTATATACTTCCCCTTTTAAAAGGCGTCTGGGGATTAGGGGACCCAAGCCCCAAATCCTGGTGGTGAAGAATCATCATCCACCACCTTCTTCTTTAGTTCTGGTGCCACTGTTGATTCCTTTTAAGTCAGCGATTCTCAACCGGTGGTACTCAAGAGAAAAGAAGGTGGTACACACAAAATATTTTTAACTATTAAATTCAAAACTCTCGTGAAGAAAAAGGACAACTGATAGAAACTTTCTGCGATTGAACTCTAGTTGAAGATTTCAGAAATAATAAACTTGTTAACTTTAGGGTAAACTGAAAAAAAGAATTTGTTGTCATTTCAAATAAAGCTTTTCAATTTTTATTTACTTGTTTCGCGTTATCAAAAAGTTGGGAATCGCTGCATTAGGTTATTTCAGAAAGCAGGAGACCTGAAAAATGAGCGATACCCTCGCGGGGACTCGAACCTGGACCTCTCGAATACTGGCCGAGTGTGCTATCGTTATACCAGGAAGGCATGCAGAAAGGAGGGAGAATATACCTTACTGCAGTACACCGAATTATTTAGTCTACAGTCATGAATAGGAATTACTGAATTAATGATAACACATATTATTCAAGATGACAACAAATCTCGTTTAAAGCGGAAATCCCGCAGATCAGCATTTCTTAACGCCAGTGCTTCTACAAATGCGGGTAATAAGTTACGAAACAGTTTATTGTAGATCATAAAACCCTTTTTCTTTCTTTTCATTATGTAATTATCCACAGACGATTTGCGTTATCACAGCGACCTTGTAGGGAGTGACGAAAAAGAGAATATATTAAATGAGACTAATTAAATGATCATTATATGAAATGAGCCGCAACTGTCCGCAAGAAGGATTCATAAATATGCTGTGTCATTAAAACATTTTAAACGAGGAATTAAATTGTCAATATAATAAACATGCCTGAAATTTTAATTATCTTCGTACTAAACTGAGAAATAACTCCAGAATTTTTTGACTAAAAAATTTCAGAAATATCTATTACGAGATTTCTTCCTGTTACCAAGAAACCTAATTAGTCAAAAGGGGCATTTTCACCAGCAGGATTATAAATTTCGTTTTAACATTTTGCGTTCATTCACTACAAACATTGTTTCACTTTTCAAATTGTTGCCACCAAATATTATCGTCCTGTATTATATTTAAAGAAATTAAATAAAGAAGAATCTGCATAAATGTATGTATGTTTCTCGCACTGTGATAAAACAACGGTACCTAGAGCCATCCAATTTTGAATAACGTAATCCTCCTGCGGATATGGGCATCTGGACCCAAATTCGAAATTTGGAATTTGTTTTATTATTGTTGATTTTATATTTTGTAAAAGTTTAACGAATTTTTGATTAACAAACTCGAGGATTTTAAAGCCAACAATGGCAACGTTTTACAGAAAAACATTTTTATCTCCATCGAGCGAGACTGTGTATCGGAAATTTTAAAGTTATGCTCCATTTTAAAATTATTTTACGATATTGCTCTTGAACTGAATTTTATGGTTTAAATGAGAAGAACAGTATATTTAATATAAAGGTAACACACAAAATGTTTAAAAAACGCCATTTTCTTCCCAAATTCAGAACCATTTGTAAAAGGTATCACATTTCATCTATGTTCTTGTATTTATTTTATGTAGTGCATGCAATTGAAAAAAGGCGATTTCCGAGATTCTGCTGTAACAAGGAGTGGAAATCTCTTTTCGAGGCCCACCGGCAGCCGAGTGGTAGAGTTGCTGAACACTGGTAGTTTGATTCGGGGATAGGATCCCAGCGAACGGGCTAGTTGCATGGGCGTTTTTGTTGTTTTCCTCACGTGTAATGTGCATATGAGCTGGTTTCACTTAGATGAGTCGGCGGCCAAGCGCTAAAGTCGCTGAACACTGGTAGTTCGGTCCGAATCCAGCGAACGGACTAGCTGCGCGGTGTTTTCGAGGTTTCCCGCATGCGTAGAGTGTATACGAGCCAGTTTCCTTTAGAAAGTCCTCCACAATGGCATCCCTCTTCCTAACAGGAGAGATAATTTGCCATAATCAAATAAACTACTTAGAAAGCTCTCCACGAAGGCCTCCGTTCCCTTTGGCTGATAGCTTTCCCATAATTAAATAAATCGAACGCCTTTCTGGCGTTTTCAGATTTTTGCTCTATTGGAAAGAGGCTAGGTATAATTTTAGGTACTTTTCAGTTAAAAAATGGGGCAGTCCTATATTTCCCGTTCTACTGGGCTGGTTGTCGAAATTCAAATTGCGTTTTTCATATCTCTAAAGCGCGACTTCGGATATATATTAGATTTATATATAGCATTGTTCTAATATAGGTATTTTGACACAAAATCGGACCTTTTCTGAAATGACATGCCAATTTTTTTCCACATTTTCGGCAATCGGGCCAGTAGAACGGAAGATATAGAACTGTCGTTTTTTTACGCAGTGCACACTTTGCACAAAAAAAATGGGGAGGGACAATTTTAAATCTTCCGTTCTGCCAGGCCGATTGACGAAATTTAATTTGCGTTGTTTAAGTTTCGAAAGCGCGATTTAGGACATGTATTAGGTTTATATATAGCATTATTCTATCGTAGGTATTTTGACACAAAATACGACTTTTTCTGAAATGACATACCGATTTTTTACCATATTTCGATTCTACTACTCAAATTAGGCCCAAATAGTAACTGCCGTAAAAAATTTGTGAGAAATTTACGGAGAAATGTAAGATTTACTTTCATGTCCTTTTTCAGTTTGCGCAAAGAATAATTAACTCGGCGAAATTCTTAATTTACAGTAACCTATTTTTCTTTCCCTTTTTCAATGAACACGACCGGAAAAAATAGTGCATTGTTCGTTTTTTCAGATAATTTTAATGGAGTGCATAAAGCACATCTGGTGTTATTGCCATGAAGTTTAGAATAGATGGAGTAAGCATGACGTCACGACTGATGCTGACCACTGTCCTGTAGCGTACGGATAAGACGAAAGTTTTGAGTATAATTGCATTGAAACTGCTCAGCTTGATAAAATGTGTCAGTGGCAGCGGTCAAGGATGCAACAATCATTTCGGCTGTGCACCAGCTAATTTTACATTTCATAGGCAAATGCCATAAACAGGTTATTTTATTATTTCAGAATATTCTTATTATTCTGGCTGATGGAAACGGCCAGTATCAGTCATGACGTCACACATGACGTTTCTTGGCTACATTTTCATTGCACGGGACATACGGCGAAGGCTTACTCTATGTCAGTGATTCTCAACCATTGTGCCGCGGTACTTTTGCGTGTCATTGAATTCTTAAAATATGCTGCCAAATTTTAGTAATGTATATAATAAAAACTATAATGGGTTTAATTCTAGTATACGGTACACACGAGAATTGGCGAAATTCGGTTTTCAAGACATTAATAAGCGCGCCAATTGTTTTATCCAAGCCGATTTTGGTGCTCTGGAGGAGAACACATTTCGGAGCATTTTTGCACAAGTTTAGCACATAATTTAAATTGAGAAGTTCTGATTGGTGCAGATGGGAGACTAGCTTATTTATCAGACATTTCTGTTATTTTTAATAACATGAATTCAAGTATGCAAGGGCCAAAAGAAAATATATTAAACTTCACAAATAAGCTGGTCGAATTCCAAAAACAAATAACTTTCTGGAAGAATAAAGCTCAGGAAGGCAATTTGGAAGAGTTTCAGTCAGTCCCAAACTATTTTAATAAAATTATTCATAAAATAGTCATTGACCCTTTGCAACATTAGAGGAGAAATTATTTATTATTTCCCAAAGAAGAATCAGTTAATTCATTTTGGATTAACATTAGAGGCGATTATCCCAGGATGGCCAAAAATGCTTTAAAAATACAGAGGCTGTTCGCCCATTTTTTAGACGATTTTGGTAAGCGGTAATAAAAAATCGTTTGCTGCAAAAGAAGTAATTGCAATTGTACTATGTTTTTAAAAGTCAAAATTATCGTCTGTGGCTTGAAAGTTTTGTTTTTATTCAAAATGGCGAATTTAACAAAGCAGTATTTCGAAGGCTACATTTACGCTCTTTCCGAAGGGAAATATGCATACTCCGTTATCCAAAAACGAAGTTGTCCAAAAACGATGTCAGTCATGGTTTTGTGATGTCTAAAGCGTCGATAGGTAATATCATCGACAAGAAAGGAAAAAACGTCCAATTGGAGCCTCCAGTGGGACAAAAATTACAAATAAGTATCCAAGGAAAAAACGGACATCTTCGACTATTGCAAAGGTACGTTGTTTAATGTTAAAAGAAAATCCCCCTAGTCGTAGGACAGTTGCAAAATCATTAAAATGCTCGGTGTCCACTGTAAACAAAATGATAAACGTTGATTTAAGTCTTAAGAAAGTGAAAAAACGCAATGTGCATCGTCTTCTTCCAAAGGATATCGCTCAACGCAGGACACGCTGCAGAATTCTATATGAGAAACACTTATCCAAAGAAAAATGAAAAACAACTGTCACAATAGATGAAGCATGGATGTATTTAAATGATTCTAACAAAACAAGAGCCATTTATTATGATAAAAGGGGAGAAAAAAATTGTACATGGTTCAAAGACTCGAAAGAAAGTTTTTCTAAGGGATTCATGATTGTTGCTGGTTTTTCTTATAATGGCAAGTTAAAAATAAAGAGAGTGCAAAAAAATGTCAAGATTAACTCCAAATATTATTTTATCGCCAATTTTTCTGAATGAAATACCGTCGCTTTACCCACAGTGCCATCCATCTGTGAGACTCCATCAGGACAAAGCTAGCAGTCACACATCAAAATCCACTGTAAATTTCCTAAAAGTAATGGATCAAAAAACTGGTATCAAGGCCGTACCCTTCACTGATATCCCTACTAAATCTCCCGATGTGTTGCCTATGGATTTTTGTGCTTTCGGACGATTAAAAACTGCATTAATCAAACGTTGTCCCCAAACCCTAACAGGACTCTGGAAATCTGTTCGGAAGGAATGGGATGGAATACCTTTTCTGGCACTTCATAAGAAACTGTAATGTTTTGCAAGTACGCTTAGAAATACATCTACTTTAAGGTGACAGTAAAAAGGCTATAGGTTATAATTAAAAATTATGTTCTGCTATTACACTCACCCATGTTTCCTGCCTTTTCAGCTTTATTATTAGGCGTCATTTTCTTCCCACTTATGCCATATACAGTACAAAAGCGAAATTACAAGAGTTTTAAAAGCAACATTTTTAAAGCAACTTACAAGCAAGAAAAAGTTTTAAAAGCAACATTTTTTAAAGCAACTTACAAGCAAGACAAAGTTTTAAAAGCCACATTTTTAAAAGCAACTTACAAGCAAGACAAAGTTTTAAAGCAACATTTTTTAAAAGCAACTTACAAGCAAGACAAAGTTTTAAAAGCAACATTTTTTAAAAGCAACTTACAAGCAAGACAAAGTTTTAAAAGCAACATTTTTTAAAAGCAACTTACAAGCAAGACAAAGTTTTAAAGCAGCATTTTTAAAAGCAACTTACAAGCAAGACAGAGTTTTAAAAGCAACATTTTTTTTAAAAGCAAGACTTACATTCTTAAAATAAGTATACTATGCATATAGGCAGGTTCTAAAAAGATGATGTTATTTTAAAAGATGCAAAGATACAAACTTTTAAAAGCAACGTTTAACATTCCCAGTGAGTTATTAAGCGTTGGTAAGCACTTCCCTATTTTTTTTCAGTCATTTCTCAGTTTATTACATCTGTTTACAATTTTCTTAGCATGATGGCTTGCAAATGTTTATTGTTCTTTATTATTAATGTTTTTGTTTTAAATTTATTAATTAAAAATCAAGTTCTGTGCACTTATGACACATGAAATTGAATTCAGTAGAAAAAACGCAAAATATAAATTATTTAAATAAAATTTAAAATTTCCAATAAACAGTCTCACATGCTGGAGTTAACAAAATTTTAATCCATTCAGTGGCGCCACTGTTCGTTTTTAAACAGCTGAGTTTGCTAAAAATTCCTTAAAGTTTTTCTCAATAGGAAATGTAAAATTCGAAACAAGTTCAAGCTTCCAGCTGCGCATATTCGAGTGGGGAATTAAATTACTCAAAGTTTGATGTTTCTAGGCACCGTCGTTTTTACATAGAGCGAGAAAAATATATACATTCATGCATATTTTTAGTCTAAAGGGGCTTTGTCCCTGAAGAACTATTGTTTTCGCTTTGTGATTTTGCGTTGAATCACTATAAATTGCTGTATCACAATTCAAACTGTTGCCACAAAATATTGCAGTCCCGTATTATATTTAAAGAAATTAAATAATGAAGAACCTTCATAAATGTATGTATATTTCTCCAAATGTGATAAAACAACGGTATCGAGAGCCATCCAATTTTGAATAACGTACGTTTCCACCCGAACAGGCGCATCTCGAAGCCCGAATTTGGAATTTGTTTTATTACCTATTTCATATTTTATAAAACTTGAACGAATTTTTGATGAACAAACTCAACGATTTAAAAGTAGCAATGGCAAAACTCTACGGGAAAAAAATCTCCAACGCGCGGAACTGTGTATCGGAAATTCTAAAGATATGCTCATTTAAAAATTATTTTGCGATATTGCTGTTGTACTGAATTTTATGGTTTAAGTGCGAAGAACATGATATTTAATAAATAAAGGTAACACACAAAACGTTAAAAAACGCTCCTTTGGATGTAATTTAAAATCTGAAACCTTTCCTTTTTTTTACAGACTATTTTCATTAAAATAACGATCTTTCGTTATGTGGCAAAGCAGATTGGCTATTACATGAGACACATTTTACATTTTATACAATTCGAACATGAATGAATAAATTTTATACTTACATTTAGAGAAGACATACATGAGTGTGATGTACTAATGTCAACAATCCCAAAGTCCAAGAAGCGAACGCTAACAAACATGTCTGATGGGACGATGACAGTCCATTCTACATTCGAAAAGGTGTATTTGTGTGGATATCCAGGAGACGCAATTTCTCCTTCCGTTCCATTTATCACATTGCTAGGTTCTGAGGAAAAAGGCAAATACGTATACTGCATAAATATTTAGACTTACATTCTTAAAGTAAGTATACTATGCAGATAGGTAGGTTTTAAAACGATAGCTGTTCAATAAACAATAACGGCGAGGCGTATCTAACAAAGTGCAATGGACAATAATGCCCCGGCGTATCTGCAATAAATCTAAATTTGTACAAGTATGGTTCAGTGCTATTTCTGTTTAAATCAACATTCGGTCTAGTTTAAAAGAGAATTTAACAACAAATCAATCTAATCTAGAATCTATTTTACATCTCATCAGCAGCCTTACAGCTGCATCAAATAAATCGAAAGCAAACTAAAAGTTTATACTGTTGCCATTAAGCGGTCTCTAAATCAATGAACTTCTACTGATCTTAGTGTTGCCCTTCAAAGACAGTGAAAAGTGTTTATTCAAATCGGAATAATGACTGTAGGATTTGTTTACCAACAAATATCGGTTTTAGATAATGAGTGGAAGCTATAGAATTTTTTTAAACTGAGTTGCAGAATTTTACGGAAACACGTTTAGTAGTGTGGCTTTTAGGAAAAATCTAAATTTTTGTGTAGTCCTCAAAGAGTAAAAATTATAACAAAATATTCATTGTGTTCTAATTAATTAGGAACAAAACGTACAAATTAAGTGCAAAGTTTGTTTAAATAAGTTTAATATACATTTTCTAGACGTCAACCAGATATTTAATAATGCAAGCTGATTTACATAAGGTGAAACCATTGATTAGCGAAATATGCAATTTCTGTTCCGTTGTTGTTTGTAAGTTTGTTGTGAAATTCAGTGTTGAGTTACATTGGATATACTCTTCTAGGAAGACTGTAAAGTTTTATGTTTATTAACCCATTATTTTCATCTGTATGCTTATTTCAGTATTCGTTGGCTACCACCAGCATGCAAATTAGTTAAAATATTTAAGAACAAAATTTTTGAAGTTAAGGAAGAGGTTTTGACTGCGACCGTTCAACTTTCTTCTTACTATTTACGCTACTTTCTTATATTACTTCGAGCGGTTTTAGCCTTTTTGCTAGCCGCGTTGCTCGAGTGGTTAGAAGTCCTGAGCCAACGCTTGCGGTAGGATTTTGCTTTGCGAATTTACGCCTTGAATTTCTTAATTTTATGTTCGTTTAAATCCTGCAAGTAGCAATTTGAGTAATTATGTGCTATCGCAACCTTCTTGGCGTAATCTGGTGATTTTTTACGAATGAAAATGTAAAAGTTACTTAACATGTGCAAGATGGTGGTATTATCGCCTTGTTTTTTTAGAAAGATTCCCAAAGTGTAGATATTTATAGTAAGTTCGGTTAACAATTATTTACCGAATTATTAAACAAGGATTATGTCATACATTAAAAAATATTTACAAATTAAGGATTTTGCTTACATTCTTTTTCAAATCGTTATGTATTTTTTTCCTCGTTATTTTTCTCATGAAGCAGACAGCAATCTCTTTACATTTAAAAAAAACATCAGAAAACTGCGGAGACACGGCTTCGGGCCATTTTTGGCAACAGCGGCTATCTAGTAAACACATTTCCTCGTTGTTCCCTTTAGAAAAATTTCAGCAAAATTCTGCATTACTTCGGAAATTTTACCACAGTTTCTTTCATTGCTGGCGAATACCACAACCATATATTTTAAAACTAACTTTAAGGCAAAAGATATCACGATTTGTGTATAACAATCGTTGGAATTTGGAATACAACCAAACAGAACGCATACGAAAATGGCGACGGTGCTAGACTGAAACGATTGTTATGAACATGGCTGCCGAAAGAATGGTTATGCGCATGGTTGCCATAATTTGGCACTTTCCGAAAATTTTTGCTACATCTACTAAGATGGTTGCGATAGTACGTAAGTACTGCAATTTGTTTTGCAATATTGTTGCGAAATGCCCAATTGCGGCAAGATAGCTTCACTGGAAAGCAGGTTTAGAGTTACCAGAAAGCCGCAAGGAAAGACTGGGTTGCCATATTTGAAGCGAAATGGCCCATTTGGCGACAAAACTGCCAAATATGTCATAGACGGAACGAGAACGTTCTAGAACGAATTCTTACCAGTTTTCCACAGAACGTTCTCGAACACAAGTCAAAAGCTATAAATGCCATGCCTGCACACGGAGTAGCAGTTTAGAAGAGTATCGAGTTAGAACAGTACCGTGAAGAGTATCGAGAGTATGTTGACTTCAGTAATAATGTCTTGAGCTCGAGAGCGATCGACAGCGTAGGAAGCTATACTGTAGTGCTTTGCCGTTGCGTTGTCTTCGTTGTTATAGCCTGAAGGCTGTTTTGCTGATTGTTTCAGCGCGTTTATCGTAGTTTTTCGACGGCTGTAAACGTGTCTTTGGAACTCTTCTGTCGAATACTGATGAATAAATTGTGTTGTGATTCTTCATCAATATTGTCATCAATCTCTCCAAATCCACGAACCCATAGAACGCAACAGTACATAAGGTGTGGAGTTCGTTATGTTGAAGTCCTTAGAAAAGGGTAATTTTAAACCCATTTCTGAGCTCATAGTTATTTCTCTGAAAAACTCAAAAGACACGATATGTCACTTAAGTAACTGGACGGAACCGGAAGTTACGTTGAAGGGTAATGGTTTCGTTTAAAATTATCTCCAACAGTATATTTGAGCTGGTATAGCTCCAAGAATGTTTCACATATAGGTTCCTTTTTAACTAATCCAACTAATCCTTTTTAACTTATCAAAGTATAATAAAAGTTTAACTAATTGGAGATTTTACTCTATAGAGGCTGTGTAAATATCACTTAAACAGTATCAATTGTGTTGGAGGGCTAAAAAATTTACTTCTGTAGTTAAAGATGCAGAAATGAAGGTTTAGAATCTCTGCTTTACATATTTTGGCAACAAAGCTCTTAAAATCTAACGTACGTTAAAGCCTTTACTGCTAGTTAAAAGATCAATCTCTGGTTGCTGAGTTAGTAACATGTAACGAATATACGAGACTTCCTACGAAGTATTGTATTTTAAGTTTCAAAATGTTAAAATTACCTTTTTTTATGTTTGTTCATTTAATTATTGTTACGTTTTTCTCTTCCTTCTTCTTATGTGCGTTAAGGGTTCGTGATTTGGTGTGAATAACGACGACGACACTCGATGAAGTATCGAAACAAACTTTATTGGGCAGTATTTCTCAAGACAGCTCCGAAATCAGGCTTACAGTTGTCGAAGAAATACTACACACTCTCAGACAATCAGCGACATAGCCTTCAGGCTATCAGGCTATAACGGTGAAGACGGCTTCACAGCAAAGCACCAGAGTAAAGTTTCCGACTCTGCTCGGTCGTTCTCGGAACTCCACGTACTCTCGAGAACCAGCAGGGTTTATATAGCTTTTGGCTTGTGCTCGAGAACGCTTTAGGTTAAACTAGTAAGAATTCGTTCCAGAAGGTTCTCCATCCGTTTATGCCATATCGCCAATTTGTCGCCAAACAGACGATTTGTCGCTAAATGTGCAAACCCTGCCTTCCCTTGCCATTTTCTGGCAACCCTAAACCTGCTTTGCGGGGAAGCTATCTTAACGCGCCTGGACATTTCGTAACATTATGATTCATTTTGAAACATCATGAAAAAACTCGGTAAAGAACGATCAGCGTTATACAGATACATAAAATAATAACTTCAGAATAAAATAAGTCAATTAACTAGTATATTTAGTTATTTCTAACACGTTAACTAAATAAGTTAGTTAATTGGCTATAATAACATCGTTAATAAGTTAGTAAGTGACTTTAAGTCCAATCCAATCCTTCTTAACGCTTTTAAAATTATATTAACTTAATTTTTCAATTTTATTACTAATTTTGCCGACAGATGGAGCTACCTTGCTATTCGCTGTACTGAAGCAGAATATAAATAAAACCGCTTTCCAGATATATATTCGGAGAGGAGACAGGCTGAGGTAGTTCGTCGCTATAGATTGTTCCTGCTACCGTTTCCGACTCACGTGACTTTGAACGCCCTGACTGCCGCGTGGCTTGCCAAGAGTGATCACGTGCTTTTATATTGTTTTATATCAGCAGCAGTTTTCAATGCTGTTTTTTCTCTGAGTATCTTATGGGCCTATGAGCTACCACAATTAATTTCTACGATTTATTTATGATTATTTTTTCATATATTAAGAATTATTCTGCTGCCTTTTGCCAATACGCCTGATTGCTGATAAGTGAATTTTAGGACTAATTGCGCGTTTGCACGTGTAAAATTAATTGCTCTAAGGTTAATTATTTAATTAATCAACTGTTTTGATTTTTTAAAACTGCTATTTATACTGGATTGTCAATCTGTCTAGTTACCCCCAGGCTCTCGCTTTAAGCGTTTGTCAGGGGGTTACAAACCTTCACCTGCTCATCTGTCTGCGGAGGAGCACCATCGACTGCAGACTCCGTTCCTGGGCGCAGGTTGCGATTTGCGATTGGTTGCCGTATCTTTTTTAGGTTCGATGTGGAAAGCGATGACCAGCTCTTTCTGCTGCTTGCATCAGAAAAGGTGAATGACCTTAACGAACTGATTAGGAATAATGTTGCCTCGTCACTGCAAATACAGGTTAGAAAAGTTTATTAAGAAACGTAAAGCAGGACCTGACAACTCTTACACAAGATGCAGGTCGGCTGATAACCTTAATATAGCTAAAGATAGCCCAGCCTCCGCTAATGTAAAGAGAAAGCGAGCAACAACACACAATTGCGGTGATACACACGACTTCAAAAAACACGAGAGTTTTCAATCCTCAGTGAAAGTTAGCTAAAGTAAATATTCATGAAGCTAGCCCCGCCCCCCAGCACACTAAAACCCGCCCCCACACCCATGAGGAGGGACCTAACGATGATAGAACTAATGAAAAGGACAGAACGCTGGAGATGGACCCCCGTCCTGGGTCTGCCTTTCGGGGTGAAGTGTATCCACACTCGAGACCCTTCATCGGCGACGCAGACCCCACAGTCCCTGCTCGGCTTTATACGTTGATTTGGCAGGACAAGAAGATACTAAATACGAAAAAAGAACGCTAGGACACCTTTGCCTCGGGGCACCACTCCCTCGGCGCAGAAGAACAACATGGTGCCTTGCCTCAGTCCGTCAGTCCCCGTCGCTGGAACTATGAGGACCAAATCCCCGACGACTAGGTCGGTGATCTCCGATCTAGCTCCACCACAGACAGAGGAAGAGACACGACAGTACCAGTACGGTCCCTGCCAAGCCTGAACCAACCTAAGAATAAACTCGGGTTCTAGTCCTGTGAAACCAAATTTTATACCCCCGTGGTTGAGACTGTCTAAGTACAGATCCTAGCCAGTACTTCCCAGGATTCCCTGAGTCAACCCCCGGGGGTATAATGAAAAGGACAGTAATATTATGGATACGGATGCTAACGCGTGTAAACCAACCACAAACTCAAATCAAATTTAGGGACTGAGTTTGTTAAGAAGTCTCGCATTCCCCCCATAACAGTTAAGGTCGACTACCCGACTTGGAAAACCATCTGTAGGGCTATTAACAACGCAATATTGAGTTTGACAGTAACCAAAGTAGTAAGGGAGTTAAAAGTTTTATTAAAAACCCGGAACATTACAGGCAGGCGGTTACTTACGTAAAAGAGACCACTGTGGAACACCACTCGTTTACAATCCCTGAAGACAAAGATATAAAAGTAGTTATCAGAGGTCTTCTCAGAGACACGGATACTACAGAAATACATGAAGAATTGGAAAATATGGGGTGTAAGGTTACCTCAGTAAAACAACTCACACGCAGAAGGAAAGGGGAGGTAATTGAACTTCTGATATTCCTAATTACAATGCCTAAGGTTCCGAAATCCAAAGAAATTCATAATGAAACCCATTTATGCGATTTAGGTATTAAAGTTGAAAATTATAAAGGAAGATCCGGCACTCTGCAATGCTACAGGTACCAAGGCTTCCACCGCACACAGACAGGATGTAACTATGCACCAAAGTGTGTCAGATGCGGCGAAGGACATTTATCTTTCGAATGCCCTGATAAAAACTACGATTTACCACCACGTTGTGCGAACTGTCACCAGTCTCACACTTCAAATTTTAGAGGATGTGAAATGTTTCCGAAAAAGAGACAAGGTAAGCCCAAAGTTTACACAAGTAGGGTATTGAAAACAAGTCATTTGCCCAAGCATTGTCTACTGGCTTGTACACTGACACAATAAAAAAAGCAAAAACTGTTTTTGCCCATCTGGCCGAACTCGTGTCGGTTATAAAGAGCTCCGGCTTTCTTTTAACACGGCAAATAGGACAAAATGCACTTACTCGTAATGAACAAAAACAAGGATATTGATGGATAATATATCCCAAAACAAGGATATTGATGGATAAATTTATCAATAGTGGGGATCCTATTAAATTAGCTTTTGGAATGCCTTTGGCATTCAGAATAAAGTCATAGAATTTCTAAACTTCCTCAACACTCATAATGTTGACATAGCTGTAGTAACAGAGACACATGCGAGGCAATGCGTGCGTATTAATTTGCTAAATTATAAAACATATAGGTGTGATCGTTTGAGTCACCGGGATGAGGGACCGCAATTTATGTGCGCAATTCACTCCAGTCCTATCTCATTGGTCAAGATCGAAGCGACGGACATGAAATGGCCCCAGTTTCAGTATTACTACCACGCTACGGCATGATACCATTCAGCTCGTTATATAACCTTCCCTCAGTGAGACTGACAGAAAATATTCTCTGCAATGTTTTACCTGACAATAACAAGTGTATTCTTACGGGGGACCTCAACGCAAAACACGCAAAATGGGTGTATCGTAAGCAGAACAAAAATGGAAAAGGTGCTTTATGAATATTTAAATATACTCAGTTGCTCTACATGTGACGGAAAAGTATACTTATAGACCACATAACCTAGGAAATACGGATAATCTAGATATTCTACTCACGTCGATTCCGATCTACACTGAAGTGAAACACTCGAATTAAACTCGGATCATATCCCGGTTATTGCCTTCTTAGGGGCTACCAGGGAGACAGTTAATGATATGATACTCGCGATCAATTGAAATAAATACCAGGAGATTCTTAGACGTAAACCGCCTATCTTTGATACTCTCAGTACGCAGTCGGATATAGACGATGCGGTTGATTCCCTTACTGCGTCGATTAATAATGCTATCGAAAACGCATCCAGGCATGTTAGGAGGAATAATAACGTTGGCATTTTGCCGAAAGAAATTTGAGAAATGATCAGATCGTAACAGGTTAAGAAAAACGTGGCACCTTACTTGGAGCCCCCATGTAAAAAGGGATATGAATAAACTAACTAAATTAATCAAGAAGAAAATAGTCAAGTAGAAAAGAGAAGTATGAGAGGACAAAATTCAAAATCTAAGCCCTACGGATGCCCTTTGGACTTTTGTAAGAAATTTGAAAACACAGCAAAAATGCAACACACCGATTTACACCGAAAATTCAATTGCCTACAGTAATAAGGACGAGTTGGCGGTTCTAGCGAACCACCTCGAGAATCAGCTTAAACCAAACATGATGTCCAGAGAACAAAATTTTATCTGTGAGGCAAGTTATGCGAGACAGGTTGAACTCTCCTACCGCAAGGAGATACATAGCCACTGCTACTCCCAGTGAGATTAGAGAAATTACTAAAAAAATTAAAATTAAAAAAGCGCCAGGTATCAATGGAATTAATAATAGTGCTATAAAAAATATGCCCTCTAACGTCACTAAATTCACAAGCATTATTAATGCGTGTCTCAGTCACACTTATTTCCCTACGAAGTGGAAGACTGCCAAAGTTATTTTACTGCCTAAGTCTGGGAAGGATAGCACAAGACCCTATGGGTATAGGCCCATCAGTTTGCTTCCTGGCTTTGGAAAGATTTTCGAAAGAGTTATACACAATAGACTGACAAGCTACCTTGATCTTCTGCCACCGGAGCAATTCGGATTTCGGGGAAAATTATCTACTACAAATCAGCTGGTTTGGCTAGCTGAATTTTGTGGAGAGGCGCTCCACATGAAGCAAAATATTGCCTTACTCATGCTAGACGTGGCGAAGGCATTCGACCGCGTCTGGCATGAGGGGTTAATATATAAGTTAATAAACCTCCCTATGGATAGAGATATTATACAATTAATTATGTGATTTATCACAAAGAGGAAATTCTCCGTGATACCGGCAATGACTACTCCAGCTTGCGTAATATTAGCGCTGGTATTCCGCAGGGGTCCATTTTAGGACCCATACTGTCCTTATTCTATGTTTACGACTTCCCAAAGGCACACATTCACAGAAATCACTTTCTTGGGTGCTATGCACACGATACGGCTTTAACTGTAAAATCTGCGAAAGCACACCATGCTATCAAAAAGCTGTAAGAGCTCCTTTCGGAAGATGAGAAAGGGTGTACAAGGTGGCGAATTGCCATTAATGCGAACAAGTCGCAGCTTTTAATTGTTAGGAGGTTTAATTGTTAGAAATTCCCCGAGTAAAGAAAGCGAAACACCTGTGAATTGTACTAAAGGAGAAGCTAAAATGGGGTGACCACATAACAGAAGTTAAAAAAATGTTTTTACAGTAGTAAACAGTCTCATCCCTATTTTAGGAATGAAATCTCCTCTGGACTTAAGGAAAAAGAGGCTAGTCTATATTACGGCAATTAGGCCGCTGATTACGTACGCCTCTCCGGCCTGGAGCACGGCTACCAGGAATGATATTAAAAGTCTTCAGATAATACAAAATAAAATTTTAAGGATCATTACTCAGGGTCACTATTGTGTGAGTAATGATACACTACACAGTGACCTTAAATTGGACTATCTCGTGAAGCACCTTAATAAAGTGAATAGGAAATTCTATGAGAAAGCACTGAACTGTGACCATATGAATAGTTTCGACATTTTTAATTATGAAATTTTGAATGAGGACTCCAATTTGAGTCCACTTGCGACCCACCTTATCAGGAACTCCAACTTTCCCACCTAATGACCAAATGTATATAGTGCATATAGTGTACATAGTGTTTATTTTATCATTTTCTACAATTTTATTTTATATGTATTTATTCTACTTTTCATAAATTTTCCCTTCACTTCAGGCCCACATTTATTATGACTCCCGCTTTGTCATGTCTTAACTGGGCTCTTAATTGCTAGGGGTTCCCTGTGTTGCTAATTCATCCTTTCCTTTATCCGACTTTACATCTCCTTACTGGCGGCTTAAATTATGATAGCTATATATGATTGCGACCATTTGGCAAAAATATCATCGAGCCAGATAAACTGCAGATTCTTGCGGTATTCTGGTGACATATTATCAGTCAGTCAGTCAGCTGCTTTCCAATCTTGAAAATGTTCTTTTTCCTAATGAAGAGGGATCTGTGTGCTCTCGAAAACAATTGAGTCTTTTGTCTAAATCTAAAAAATAGAAGGTTACGTTTTTACTAATTTTAAGTAACTTATTTTAGTTGACAATATTTCTTCTATATAAGGTTATAAAATCTTTCTGTATAAATCTCTGTTATAAAATCTGGGCCATCTATATAAATCTCTGTTTCTATATAAACGTGTGTTACAAAATCTTTCTATATAAACTTTACCATAAATAAAATCTTTCTTTATAAAACTATGTCATCAAAAAATGTTTAAATCTAGACTCACGTATCATATATTGTGCGTAAAATCCGTTCGATGAATCTATATCATCCGATCTAAATTTGATCCAGAGTTTTTGGGCATCCGTCATGTTACTTGGTACCTGACTGCCGCAGTATCGTCCAATCAAACGGCCAGATGCATTGTTTTCACGGATTTCAACGTAATCTTTAGTACAATGTTCACTGATTTCTAGCAGAAAGCCCCTGAAAAAAAGAATAAATTAGTGAAGTGCGAAGTGCGCCTATTTCATTAACTGAACTCTGTCTTATGTAATAGGTATAGATATTATTAGTTCAGTTAGCAATATAAATGTACGTACTTTACAGAAATTTAACATTGGGGTAGTTTTTCTTTAATACTTAAGAACCCCATTCCAGGTACGAATTCCCGGCGTATTTACAGGATTCCTTGCCAATGCGGCTTATTGGTCAAACTAAGAGAGCCTTAAAATTTCGCGTTAAAGAGCATGAGACATATGTTGGGCAAAAGGAAACACAGAAATCCTCTGTTGCCCAACACTGTTGGACAGAAAATCACACTTTCCCTTTTCTGAAGCCAAAATTATTCAAAAAATATCTTTCATTGGTGAATTAGAATTTCTAGAGGCGTCTCACATTCAAAAAAATCTTACTGTTCTAGTTTACGATCCTAATTCCAATCCATCTTTACTCTCAAAGATGATTCTGTATTTAAATCATTGAAACTTGTCCTGCAAAATTTACAAACATTATGCTGTTTCTTGTTGTTTAACTTGTCCAATATAGAAGCCCTGTTTCAAGCGTCCGACCAGATATAGATAAAGTTTGAATGGAAGTACGTCTCATGCTATTTCTTCTACAGCATGAGCATGAAGTCAGGCCTGCTAAAAATGCCCCATAGAACCCAGTAAAACGTTTTATGGGTACCCATAAAATTCTATGGGTTTCTGCTGACTTTCACTGCTTTCTATTGATCTCTGTGAGTTTTTCTTACTGGTATCAAGTGACACCCAAACGACCGACATCAATGTCAGAACTTTCTGCTGGTTTATATTGACTTTTACTGATATCAATATAATCGAAATAGATGCCAAATAAATCTTCTAATGGTTTGTGTGAGTTCCTGCTAATTTTCTAACTGAAGCTAATAAACTTCTTGTAAACAATGGATTTAATACTGGTATTAGTAAAACGAAATTCATTAGTATTCTTGTTGTCTCTTCATTATTTTAAATTATTTATTTATTTGTTTTTATTTCCTTTATTTGATACAATTAAAATTAAGGTTATTGCTGTTTTATAGCCAAAATAGAGGTTTGAAATTAAAAAAAAAAAAAAAAACATTGAACTTTCTTGTCTCCACCCCATCTCTAAGAGGGTCAGTATTTCTAAGAATATAAATAAATATGAGTAGTAAATATGACTTTTTTAAGACCATCAGAGTAACCTGGAAACTCAGGTGGTCGTTTTAGAGAAGGTTCACTATGTATGCTAATTTAATTGTTTTTTAAAATCTTTTTCCAGAGACAATAATCATATACACCCACACAGAGTGAGGCCTCTCTAAAGCGACCAGCCACACATAAAAATGTTGCTTCGCAGTTGGTCGCCTTAGAGAGGTGATGTTCAATACCAGTATACTTATGTTCTCAGAAATTCGTTTATCCTTTAGAGGCAATCGTCTTAGGGAAGTGGATCCAACGAAATAATGTCTCCAAGGCGACCAGCCACACTTTCAGAATTTTCTTTGCGGGTGATCGACTTACAGAGAAAATGTTCAATACGAACATATGTTTTCAGAAATACTGGTCTCTTTTAGAGGCGGTCATCTTAAAAAGGTGGTTTTGCCGCGAGTCGATTCTCTGAATACCCTCCCCACACACTTATATACGCATATATCAACATTTCTGATAATGTAAATAAACATTAACCATCCTCTCTTTAATGCTACCACGTTCATTCAGAGTTCTAAAACTATTTTTCTCCGTGTTAGCGCTGACGTGAGGGAAAAAATTCTGCCCCCCGGCTTTCAGAAGAAGTTTCCCAAACAAGCAACATGGCGCCGTGCGCCGTTGTTGTTAACGTTGTAATGGGGTTTGCATTATTATCTTGGTGGATAGCAAGCTGTAGTAATGCAATAAATAATTCTTTCTATGTTTTACTGTTAAGATGTTTATAATGAAACATTAAACACCAGCATTGATTTTGTAATATGCAAGGAAATGCCAGTAAAGCCATGGGCGTGTAATCGAATCTAATGTTTGAGCGAACTTTGCTGAAAGTTGAATAGTTCTGAAATGGAGTTTCTCCAGTAAAGCCGTGGACGTGTAATAGAGTTTAACGTTTGAGCGAACTCCGCTGACAGTTGAATAGTTCTGAAATGGGGTTTCTCCATAATAAAAACTAATGGACATTGATTTTCCATACTTTACTTTTATCCTAAAAGCAATATGCTTAATTGTATAACTAATTAATTGTAGTTAATTGTATAACTAATTAATTGTAGTTAATTGTATAACTAATTAATTGTATTGTAGTGCTTAGAGACTTAAAAGTCATAATTTCAGACTTGATAATTTGGCTCAGTGTGTTTACAGCAGATGTACAAACATATATTTTGCATTTTATTGAAACTGTATTTTTGAAAACTTGTTTTTTGATTATAATTTAGAAACGCTTTTTAAAGCTTGTTCACGTAGATGTTTTGGCATTTGAATATTATGTACTGATAAATTTGTGCATACCTTTTAAAAAAGATCTTGCATGACTGAGTTTTCAATTTTTCGACTA
Source organism: Stegodyphus mimosarum (assembly GCA_000611955.2). NCBI lineage: Eukaryota > Metazoa > Arthropoda > Arachnida > Araneae > Eresidae > Stegodyphus > Stegodyphus mimosarum. The sequence continues at coordinate 115,041 of KK120112.1, forward strand.
ATGTTATGTGGTTGAGGAGAAAGAATGTTATTTTATGTCTTAAAAATTGTGCTCATTATATTTCGCCGAATAAGAAGGTGAGTGTTTTTCAATGAAGTAAACACTGAAATATTTACACAATTTTAATTACAATTCTAAATAAATAGCCAAATAAATGTGAAATCCAAAACAGTATTAACATCAAGTGTCATCCACTACAACTTTTAAAAATGTATTTGAACTTGAGTGGATGAACAAAAAGCATTTTAAGAGAAATTGGCTACGTCGCGCTTCGAGATATATACCGGTGATCATCTTGTCATTACATTTTACAAATCATTTTATTAACGATTGAAAATTTGAACAAGATGTAGAGAGAGCGTGAGCAGGAACTGAATAAGAGGCTTATAAAACCCCTGAAGTATTTACTGTGGTTATTAGTTTCAAAATTTACTCTGTTTTTGAATTACTTACAAGAAAGATAAATGAACTTTGCTCCCGGGACTTGCTTCCATAGTCCATATGCATTCCATGCTTAAAGGATAATCGAGTGGATACCCTGGCGTCGTAAATACTCCTTCTGGGGATCTGTAGGAGCCGCCGCAGTCTATAGCATAAAAGGAAAAAAATGAAATGTCGACATACAAAATTCTAAAGTCTCCCCTTACGCACTAATTTGAATAATCCCATTACCACGTACTGAAGAAGTTACTTAATTGAAGTAAGCAGTATGTGCTACATGTAACTGTAATATAAATAAGAGTGTATTTGTTTCACTAGACGCTAATCAACAGTCTTTCGAAAATACAAGAATATAAACAATTTACTGAGCTTATCTGGAAGAATCGAATCGTATTTATACAAAGAAGCTTTGCATCTTATGTCAGAAATTACGAATTTTTGGTTCTTATTATCGGAAATAACAAATTTCTGTATCGTATATCAAAAATTACGAATTTTTATTTATTTTAAGATTTATCAGTAGTAGCATCAAAATAGTAAAACAATCACCTTAGGGAAAAACTCTGATGTATACACCACATGATTTCCTTGTACGGAATATTAAATTATACGCATTCTAAATTTCATTTACATTTCATTTTACATTTCGTATTGGATTGAACTAAATCTACTTCGTCGATAACGCATGAACCACAATAGATTAAATGCACTCTCTGATATTCACTATATTTGTTTATCATAACGACACTCTGGCGCTAGGTTCACTTAACAGCGTTACATTTCAATCATTTTATAACTCAGAATGTACAAAAAATCCATTCAAGTACTATAACAAATCCGAAACGATGTGTAAAAGAAATTAAACAAACAAACAAAAGAAAAAAGAAAGAGTTTTTCAGAGACGATTCAGTATTTCTCATTCAATTAATTCATTTCTCACTTCGCGACAAGGCAAAAATAGATAAAAACTCAAAGTATCTATATTAAGAATTACGCAGTAAATTTTAAACACTTATTTCCTGGAATAAATCCCAGAATGGATGAAGCATGATTTAATTCCTAGTAATAAAACAAGGAGTTATCTTTGTTGTTGCGAAGCTTAGTTTCTCTAGATTGGCAACAAATCTACTATTCTTCTAAGTTTCAAATGTAAACAAAGATGGCTACTACAGCCAAAAAAATTAGGCTAAGCCGCACTTAAGCACCTTTTAAATTGCTGATAATTCCACAAATATTGCATGCAGATTTACTTAAAGTTATTAAAACCTGAATCGCAAGATAGAACGATATAATTCCATAATTTTTAAAGCAAAAAATGCACAATTAACAAATATATAAGAATAAAGAAACTGGCGTCACTGGGCCGAGTAACAGAGTGGATATATATATATATATATATATGCATATATTTATATATGTTTGGTGCGACTGATTGCAACCGAAATAGGAATTGCACATCTACATGTTATAGCAGTCCTGTATTCGAAATTTCAGCGTTCTGAGGCTACTCGTTTTTGAATTATGTGAGATACGTACATAGATACATACAATAGATTAAATGCACGTACGTAAGGACAGACGCTATGAAAAAATCTCTTCATAATCGATTTTAAATCAGTTTTATATTTTTTTGGGGGAAAATTGTCTTTTATTCTGTTCTTACGTACGGATGTCAGGCAAAAAAATGGTTAAATTTCATTCTATAACGGTCAAAATGGATATTGTCGTTGAAATATGATACCCAAAATTCTTCGCGATTGCAATATTTCCTTTTTATTTAGCACAAGGAAGTAAAACGTACGTTAGAATATCGTTATCAGAATATAACTGCAGTATCTTCTTAGAAATAGAACTATCACCTAACAGCGCGCTCCTTTAAAAGCATTTTAGACGATGAGATACCTATTCATTTGAGAGTAGACTTTATTCGTGAACGTTTGAGAGAAAATCTGCTTGATCACCAGTCAGTCGTTATGCTACATTTCATTGTGACCGTGTCTGTTTCAGTATCAAATATAGGAAATCTATCTTTATCCATTTAGCATTTTGGTGATATACGAGGGAAAAAAAATGGAGCAGTTCTATAGCTCTCGTTCTACTGGGCCGATTGACGAAATTTAAATTGCATTTTTAATTTCTCGAAAGCTCGGCTTAGGCTATGTGTTAAACTTATATACAGCATTGGTCTAAAATAGGTATTTTGACACGAAATCGGATTTTTTCTGAAATGACATATAAATGGTTTCTCCATATTTTGATTCTATGACTCAAATTATGCCAAAGTGGAAAGTTTTGTAAAAATCGCACGAGTAGTTTTTAAACAATTTTCTCTGAAAATTTTAGTTCCATAAAAGTTAATTGAATTTGGTGCGTATTTATTAATTTCTATTTTTGCTTTAAACTTAGTTGATTCCTTCTTTCACAGTTCGAAATTTAGGTTCATTCCAAATAAAATTTTAGCAGATATTTTCTGATTTAAATTTAAAATTTGTATTTTCTAGTAATTTTCATAAATTTTTGAAAAAGGCATTTGAATTATAAACTACAAAAGTTTTATTCTCACCTTGAATTAGATCTACTTCTAGGCATACCTGCAAACATTTTGAGCTTTTTATTCAAAATTTCTCAAAATATATGTGAATTTATATATTGACAAGTTTTGAAATTCAGCATATTCGTTACAAGCGATAATAACGCCAAATATAGTTTACGCTATTTGAAAGTAATGAATGTGACCTTTTCTCCGCTTTTATACAATAAAAAAAGGAAAAAAAATAGGCTGCTAAAATTTAAGAAGTTCGCCAAGTGAATTATTCTTGTTGCAAACTGAAAAAAATTCGCCAAGATAAATTTTTAAATTTCTCCGTAAATTTCAAACCACAGTTTACAAAATTTAATATCTAGGCATAATTTGAGTCGTAGAATCAAAATATGGAAAAGAATTGGCATGTCCTTTAAGAGAAAGACCGATTTTGTGCCAAAATACCTATGTTAAAACAATGCTATATATAAGTCTAATATATATCCTAAGTCTCACTTTCGAGACATGAAAAACAGAATTTGAATTTCGTCAATCGGCTTAGTAGAACGGGAGATATAGAACTGTCCATCTCCCCGTGCTGTGTACTTTTCCCTTGCCGCGGAGTGACAACTGAATTGATCGAACAAGCAGTGTACGTCTGATGAAACTGGAGGAAATAAGTTTAAATAAAATGGAGCAAAGTATGCGTATAATTTAATAGGCCGTACAAGGAAGTTATGTGGTATGCACATCAGATAATTTATTTATAATTAATTATCCGGGAACATTATGGGAGCGCTTTGTATATTACGCCGTATTAAGCTAAGCGCTTTGTATATTACGCCGTATTAAGCTACTAAATCATTTTATACATATTATTTCTATTTCAAAAAACGAGAGGAAAGAATTACTTAATTGATAAGTACAACTCACTTGATGAAGCGGAACCATAAGTTGCTCTAAAAATTCCATGGTTTTCGAGAATCACTTGCAGGATATTTCCACTAGATATAATAAGGGGAGGAGAGCTACGGCCACAATACACTTTGGAAATAGGCGAATCAGGCAAATCCCCATTCTTTATCGTCAGCGACGCAGAGGAGCAATTTTCTGAGTTCGCTAATTCCAGATGAGTCACAAGAAGACTCACTTTTTCTGCTGTAAAACATATTAAATGATATCAAATTTAAATATAACAAATATACATTTATTACTCTAACCCAAAACTGATATCTGGTAGTCCAATTAATAAAAATTAATTACACATTGCAAAATAAAATCTTTGAAGTAAATTAGGACGGGCATTTTTCATAAAATATTCAGCTTTGAATGAATGGAAATCTATACATATATAATGAGGAATGTGTGCTTGTGTGTTTGTTTGCGATTAAACAAGTCACTACTATAGCTAACTTCACAAAACTTTCTACTATTCTTTTGTGGGTCTTGGAAAAGTTCGATTTCAACATTTTTCAAAGAAAAAAATAAATAAATAAAAGAAGGATATTTATTAAAAACTGTGTAAACGCTAATTTTCGACCTCATTTTCCCGAGTAGCAACAGTCTTGTCCGCTGGAGATAAATATGTGTCTTGTTTCCAGAAGTGTTGCCACTTCTGGAAATAAAGCAGACATTTATACGTATTATGACACAAAAGTGGACGTTTTTTGAAATAACACTCCAATATTTTTCCATATCACGGTTCTACGTCTCAAATTATGCCTAAATATGAAATTTTGTAATTTTTAGTGAGAAATTTACGGAGAAATTTTAAAATTAATCAGTGCGTATTTTTTTCAGTTTGCGCCAAGAATAATTCACCCGGGAAACTTCTTAATTTATAGCAACCTATTTTCCTTTCTTTTTTTTTCTTTTGTACACGAGCCAGAAAATGGTCATCGTCCTTACTTTCAAATAATTTTGACAATGTGCGTAAACCACATTTGGCGTTATTATCGCTTATGACAAATATGGCAAACTTCAAAATGCGCTAATACGTAAATTCACGTATATCTTAAGAAATTTTAATGAAAAACTGTAGTTTTTTGCAGTTATGGTTAGAAATGCATCTACTTTAAAATGATGGCAAAAATTGTATAGGTTATGATTCAAAATGTTCTTCGAAAAATTTGTAAAAAATGCTTGAAAATACAAATTTTAAAAATAAATCATAAAAAATATGCGAATTATATTTGGATTAAGCCTAAATTTCGAATTCTGGAAGAAGGAATCAAATAAGATTAATAAAAAAAGAGATAATAATAAATACATACCAAATTCAATTAACATTGAAGATCTAAACTTTTGAGAGCTTATATTTTAAACATACTCGTGCGACTTTTACAAAACTTGGCATTATGGCATAATTTGGGTCGTAGAATCGAAATATGAAAAATTTGGCGTGTCACTTTAGAAAAAGTCCAATTTTGTTTTAAAATATATGTATTTGAACAATGCTATGTATCAATGTAATATAGATCCTAAGTCGCGGTTTCGAGACATGAAAACTGCGAGTTGAATTTCATCAATCGGCCCAGTAGAATGAGAGACGTAGAACTGTCCTCTCCCTCTTTTTTTGCGCAGCGTATACGAAAAAAATGTTGGTATAAAAAGTTATGTTAAGGAAAAGAAAAGAAAATAGTAATAATAACAGAAAATTATTATATACCTGGTTGTGAAGTGTAAATAATCCAGCTGCAGTTTATGAAGTCAGGTAAACCATGTGGGTAGTTAGGCGACATAATTTCGCCCCCTTCGTCTGCCAGCAAACGACTTCCACAATCTACATACAAGAAAACATTCAGTAAATGCATTGACGTAGCCATTAGCACGTAAGTATTGGTTGCGCCAACTTGGCTACTTTAAGTGTATGGGCGACATTTCATCATGCCAACGGAAATAAATACTACAGATAATCAAATACTATAGAATAAATACTGCAATAATAAATACTACAGTAATAAATACTAATAATAAATACTACAGATAATAAGTAATACTACAGATAATCCCTTAGCAAGGGAAAAGTATTATGACTGTTTACCTAGAGGAAGTACGTCATCGAATAACACCCATTACCTGCCATACCACAATAAGCTGTTTCTCCCTTTAATTACTATACTACAGTAATAAATACTAATAATGAATACTGCAGATAATAAGTAATACTACAGATAATCCCTTAGCAAGGGAAAAGTATTACGGCTGTCTGCCTAGAGGAAGTACGTCATCGAATGACAACCATTTATTTCTTTAAACATAATACAGGGATGTAATATTTGGTGGCAAAAATCTGAAAATGGATACAGCAGTTTATAGTTATTTAAGCGCAAAATGCCGTTTCGAGGCTAATAGCCCTTCTGGACTAATGCCTCTTTGGGCTAAAAATGTATTTAAGATTAAACATTGGTAATTCTTTTATATGTATGTAATTGAGGAATGCACTCATGAAGCGATAGTTCCCATACGAAACTTAAATAAACATCGTTACCGCTCTAATTACTGCTTTAAAACGAATAAGGATCGAGCGTCACCTCTCAAATTACCTCATCAAATCAACTAGTGACCAAAGGTCACCTCTCGACGTACACATGAAACCAAGAAATGACCGAGAGTCACCTCTCGAGTGCAAAAAAGGGTTAAAAGTACTTTCTCCTTCCCTTGTCCATGACTTCTGTTGCGTTGAGCTCTTCTTGCCATTAGGTTTGTTTGCGCCCACTTTCGAGTCAGAGCCAGTAACTCTTGAAGCCGTTATGCGAAACTTAACTCCATTTTTTATTTTAAGATAATCGGTCCCGTTTTGAATTAAGCCAAAGGTGTTGGCTTTTGTAAGCATGAATCGGTGCCATCTGTGAACTTTAATTTGAGTTAATAAAGAGTTCTTTACACCCGTATCCTGAGTTTCTGTTTGTTACCTTAAGTCCTAGGGATAATTACTTGAATAGTCTTCTAAAGCCCAGTTAGCTTATGTAACTAAAGTATACGAGACGTTATAAGCACACAATATACATTATGCTGTTAAATTTTATCGCATCTATTTCTCATTACCTTAGTCAGAATTCATGTGATTGTCATTATTCATTTTTTTCACATACTGGACGTATAAAACAAACTTTAAGTGGATTTTTTCTCAAATTAATCACTTCGCAGTAATAATGACTGGTGTTTATTATTTACCATTTATTACATTGTTGCGTTGTTCGGGATTTAGAATAACTGACTATAACAGTTGATGAAGAATCGAAACTCAGGGTGTATTCGCCAGTAGGCATTGTCACACAGGACAGTTCGAAGGACACGTTCGATATAGCCTTCAGGCTATCAGGCTGTAACGGTGAAGACAGCTCCACGGCAAAGCACACCCGACTTTGTCAATCGCTCTCAAGTTAACCTCTGAACTCAAGTCACTACTCTACCAGTCTACCAAATTCAAGATACCCCTTTCTCCACGTACAGGCAGGGTATATATAGCCTTAACTTACCTTCGAGAACATTCCCGAGAAAACTCCTTAGAATGCATTCTAGAATGTTCTCGCCCCGTCTATGGCACATCGCAAATTTTGTCACAAATGGGTGATTTCGCGCCAAATATGGCAATCCTGACTTTCCCTGCAACCCTTCTGGCAACCCTAACACAGCTTTGGGGACAAACTATCTTATCGCAGCTGAGCATTTCGCAACAATATCACTTAATTGCAGATAAGTTGCACTAGTTTAATAATAGTTACATTCTAGGACAAGATTCTTATGTTTCTTCATAGCAGACGGAAATCAAATTATTAGAATGGTGCATTTCCCTGAACGATGCATTGGAAAATGAATACTTACAATTACTAGGAAGAGCTTTCAGTTTGAAGTTTAACGTACCTGTTTTGTAATGTGCTCGGAATCCTTTACCCACATTGGTCCCGTCAGCCACCAATTTCACTAGCATTTGATTGTTAGTGGAAAAGATTGTTCCTTCTGGCTTTGCACCGCAATACTTCGCTAACAAAGGTGCATTGCTGTTGCTTCCATCATGTATCTAAATCAAATACATTTAAATAGCATAGTAAGACAGAATAAACATGATTCAATGTCGTATATTTATTATCATAATATTAGGCACTGCTTTACATAAATGAATTCCCAAGTCATTCAGTGATTTCCCACTATTAGTTACTTCGTCGATGATTGAAAATTTGATTGTACGAACAAATTAGATTTAGATTACACAATCCGCTGTTAATGCGCGTTGAAAATGTAGTTTAAATTAATTTAAATAAACACAAAATATTAATTTTTCAACTTCACAACCGAATAAATTAAATTGAGTAAATTTTATAGCAATTTTTTAGTAAATTTGCACACTAAATTAATAAATGCGTAATGCTTTTTCTGTTGAGCACTTTTATTGTAACGTTATTTGTGGTGCAAATAAAAATATAGGGGAGATTTGCATGATAATAATAACAGCAGTGTTATTAGGGCCTAAATTTCTGCATGTATATTTAAAACAATCAACTCATAAATTAACTTCACCAGTAACCGAAATATTTGGCAAATTAATTAGTAAGAAAATTTATAACTGCAAAGGTATTACATAATAATACTGAAAGTAAAAGAAAAAAATTGAAGTGGACAAAACAGGAACTTCTTGTACGGCCAATTAAATTATACTCATTTCTTGCTGCATTTCATTCAAACATACTTCGTCCAATTTCAGTAGACATAAACTTCTCATTCAATTAATTCAGTTCTCCCTTCGAGGCAACGCGAAAATACATAAAACGCAAAACTTCTTCATTAAAAATTATAAACTAGTTTTAAACATAAAACACCAAATACAGTTAAAACAGTTAAAAAACAATTTTTACAATTAAAATCAGTTTGTATGCAAAAACTAGAAATTCGGCCAGCGGACAAGAACGCCGACTTTTCGGTGCACAAACCTGAAAGTTTAATTTCGGTCCTACTCGGCAAAAAGA